>OX637864.1:19102841-19172841 GCA_951802705.1 Netelia virgata
TAATTCACGCTACGCTTTCGCACCCGCGTTCCTCCTGGTTCGATGTACGGGCGTCCGGGCATCCGTTTGCCCGTGAAATCACGTGCACAGCATTAACTCTCATCGTGGATCGTTCATTTATATAACCCGATGTGCTACTATTATGCTAATAATTTGTTGCACCGAAAGAAAGACGTAAGATCCTGGTTTCGGGAGTCTATATGTCCCCGTTGTGCGACCTCAGTTACGAGTAGTACATTTTGGAACTTCTCAAGCTTTATCGCTCTTTCCCCACCCTCTTTCCTAGCGTTGAGCAGAGCATTGGTGGAGAATGCCCAACTTCGAGTTGAACTATTCGTTCGACTTGCGTGGTTGTGCGCGAGAGGGAGAAGAGGAAGCGTTTAAACCTGTGCGGACGTTGGAATCCTTCCTTGCTGGAGCTCCAGAGTTAAATGTAGGTATAGCAGTGCTTTAGATGGAGTGAGAAGGAGAAAGGGACGGAGGGAGATTCCCTGGCTTCTCTCATAAATTGCCAAACTTCTCTTGCTGCCACGAGAGACGTCGTTGTGGATTCTCCGTCATCGTCTCTCGGAGTCTCTTGCTTTGCGTGAAGCAAGAGACATACGTATAACTATTGTTCTTCTCTCCACAAGAAGACGCTTTAGGGCCTCAGGGCTTGTGTCCTCGGAACCTTGCTCTATACGGACCTCCCGAAAAATACTATAAATGATGGAAAAACATTCGGAGACAAGTAAGTATATTTATACACTCATCTTGTGTAAGAGTACGTTGACAAAAACCCATAAGATGAATTAAAAACGCGGCAGCATGCAGCGAAGAATAGTTTTCTTTCTGTATTGGCCTTTGCGAAACTTGATTTATTCACAGGCATTAAAGATTATTAACGAACAATTTTAAGATGGAAACTGTTCCATCTTGCCTGCGCGTAAGTATTTTGATTCTTTTTTCAAATTGAGCATTTTTTTTAGATGGTGCAGTGAAGAAGTAATACAGAAAGCGATGGATGAAAAAATGAATGAATGAATGAATGGAAAAAGGCGAATACTGGCAGAATAGAAGAAAAACAAAATTAAGAAGAGCCGAACAATGTTGATAGTTTGCTTGAATGTAGCCAAAGTCTCACTGACATTAGTTTGGGGGAACCGTACATATCATACACGATTTCTGCAAAGAAAATACTTCCTTCACCAAAAGTTACTCCTAAAATAAAAAAAAAGGAAAGTAACATGTCGGAAGACAGAGATCCTAACTAATTCTCCATTCAAAGCCATAGCCGAAAAGAAGTATGAGTTGAAAAAGGAGCCAAAGTTAGAAAATAAACAGAACACGGAAGAAACGTACAACAATAAACGAAAGGGAACATGGAAGGGAAAAGAGAGATCAGAATATAACGGTACAATGTTGCAAGATCCTGAGAAGCTTTCACAAAATGATTGGTTTTGCCTATTCTGTGGCGAAGAATACGTGGATCCACTGAGTTGTATGAGTTGTATGAGTCCCCGTGAGTTGTACACCGACACAAAAAATGGTTGTTTTTTGTGTTACAATTGCAAAATGTAAAGAATTAAGGTAGTCCTATCGAGGGGTGGGTTGGGGGAGGGGGATTACAATTTTATTTCCGTTTTTTCTCACATTCCAAGTGGACTGAGTATTTAAGTCCATTAAGAAAAGTTGATGCAAATCGACTAAAGAACAACATACTCAACATTCAAATTGATCCTACGTAAAGTTTATTTTGTTATATGATAAACAAAATCATGACATTTTTTTCCATTAGATTGTTATAACATACTAATTGAAGCTTCTTTGATGTCATATAAAAATGCTTCATCGATATTTAACACGGTTCGATATTTAACACGGGCCCTTATGGGAAGTTACGAAAAATAACGATTTTCAACAATAAACATCTTGATTTTTGAGTCGATAAAGGCCCCTGAAATTTTACACACATCTACATATGACATTAAAGAACGCTTCTGCAAATTTTCAGTGAAATCTAACGGAAACGCTGTAACGATAGGGCTACCTTAAGATACATTCCATCTTGCCCTCAGGGTGCGTGCAAGATGGAATTTATCATGCTTATGGCTCATTGCAATGTCCCTACTCATAATTAATTATTACTAAAGGTATTATAAGATACCTTTATATGTACTTTTCAAATACTGTTGGTAATAAAACATTTATATTTTGTTGTTCTATGTTTTTTTACGTCGTGAAGTTAGCCGTTCCATCTTACCGTCCCTTCCCCTAACGATAAGAGAAAATGTTATCCAGCATATATATATATATATATAGTACCGTTCGTTAGTGATGCTTGCTTAAGATGGGACTTAAAGTGGTTTGGAAAGGGTGGTGCCAAAATGAAAAATACTTCAATTGTCAGGATAAAGCTTTTTTTATTTTTCATCGTAGTCTCCTTTTAAGCTTATGCGTTCCATTCAACGCTAAGCCAGTTTGTCGGCGCCTTTTAAATAATAGGTGTGTTCTATCTCAGGAAATATGTATTCGCTTCCACAATAAATGCCTTGCTTGATTGAAATCTCTTTCCCACCATTCATTTATTCGTATTGGGGAACAGATAGTTCGAGAGAGCCAAATCTGGAGAACAGGGTGCTGAAACGAGTTCAAAACTGTAAATCCATCGTTTTGTCGTGATAGAAGAGAACTTTTTTGTGGGACAATCGTGAACGTTTTTCTTGCAGCTTAGATTTAAAACGGTCCAATAAGGATGCATAATATGCTCTCGTAATAGTCTCATCCTTTTCCAAATAGTCAATAAAAGTTATCACTTGCGAATCCCCAAAAACAATCATTATAGCTTTCCCGGCTGAAGAAGCGGACTTCGCCTTCTTTGGTGCAGGCTTTCCGCTGACAACCTGTTGTTCAGATTGTTCCTGGGTCTCACGCAAGTAGCAGTGTATCCATGTTTCATCCACAGGGCGGAAACAACGCCTAAAGTCCTGTTAATTTTGTTGACATAGCTGCGAACCTCCCGAGTCGAAATTTTCACTGCCCCTCTTAGCCTCTTAGAGCCTATTTCCTTTGTAGTGCACAGGCCGCCAGCCTTCTCTCGATGCCAACGTGGCCTCCAGCTCGAATCTGACGGCATCACGGGCCCTCCGGTACTGCCGCTCTCGATGCCAAGTTCGAAAACGTGCCCTCCGGTACTGCCGCTCTCGATGCCAAGTTCGAAAATGTGCCCGCCGTAACCCCGCTCTCGATACCAACGCTGTCCGACGACAGCAAAAATTCACACTTTGTATCTGCTACCTCTCCGTATACATAAAACTGACGCTGCCGAGTATCGCATGTAAATATACATTACTAAGAAAAATATGGCCGCTACTTCGCCGGTACATGTGGATACCCGACTACACTCTCTTCCCTTATGTGTGTGAATTGCGTGGCGTCGTTGTCATGGAAACAAAGAAAGTTCGAGAACGTGAAGAGAGGTGCCGGGGCGCTCTTTCTTGGCAGTGTTGTGCTACCTCTCGCGACAAGTGCCGGTTTTTTGGACGAAATAAAACGAAATATCTCCGTTGTTTTCTCTACGATCCGTTACCTTCGTCACTGATCTGCTTTTTTTTCTTTCTTTGCTCAATGGCAATGTGTCTCACTCGTCGAGAGACACGAGACTCCTGAACTTATCGAGTATAGCAAAGGTCGACGAACTCGTCCTCGATAAACCTCGACATTGCGCGAACACCAACAAAATCTCGATATTTTAAATATTCTTTCAATATTTCGCATCTTTAATTCCGTCGTCGTCGTCGAACGTAACGATCAAGATCTTCGTGCCATCGGTAAGTTTAATCAAGTTACGTCCCAATATCTACAACTAAAAAATTATATATATTCTATTGATTTTTTGTTGAGGCATAACGCATATAACATAGACAGGATGTGTTGTAATAATTTCTTTAATTTTGTTTCAAAATAATCCTGAATTTAATTTGGTAACATTGTATATATGTTCATTCGATTGTATGTACGAGACGGTGATTAATCTAACAAAATTTAGAATAAGTGAAGTGTCCAATTTTTATTCTTATTTTATCTATTTTATATTTGTTTAAACAAATCAACTTATTATACATGTACTCGAATGAACATATGTTCAGCGCTACCAAATGTAATTAAAGATTATTGCAAAAAATGTTATAGTAATTATTACAGCATATGTCGCGGTGTACAACGCCTAAAGTCCTGTTAATTTTGTTGACATAGCTGCGAACCTCCCGAGTCGAAATTTTCACTGCCCCTCTTAGCCTCTTAGAGCCTATTTCCTTTGTAGTGCACAGGCCGCCGGTCTTCTCTCGATGCCAACGTGGCCTCCAGCTCGAATCTGACGGCATCACGGGCCCTCCGGTACTACCGCTCTCGATGCCAAGTTCGAAAACGTGCCCTCCGGTACTGCCGCTCTCGATACCAAGTTCCTCGAGCCGAGGTTCCCCGGGCGGTTATGGTAGGGCCTATGTGCCCTCCAGTAACCTCCGCTCGGCCCGAATGTAAAGTTGATGCCATTTTGGAGGCTCTATGAGGAGGCACGCATATACCATCTAGTATGCATCGTAGCCTCGCCTCGACCCTCAGCAGTCCGCTCGATGCTGCCTATTCTTGATTCCTCAAAAAATTTCGACTCGGGGCGGCACCCATCTGGCGGATAACTTTTTCATAGTGAAATATTAATGTAAAATTGTCTGTACCCATTCATTCCACATTCCCAGAGTAGATACGTAAAATGTAAATATGTAAAATCTTTTGTTTTTCTATTTTCTCTTTATATCATACCTGTTTAAATACATCATGTCATACCTCTGTCCATTATTCCATTTGTTAGGTATTAATCACCTATATCCCGCAAGCGTTTTCCTTTATGACTTTCCTTTCAGACCGAGGTTTTATTTCCTTTTACCCACCGCGGTGGTGATCCTGCGGCTGCTGAGACTCTAGGATGTTTTAAGTAAACTGTGACAAACTTTTGGGCACATCCCTTGACTCTTAATGGTCAAGGAATAAGAAGAGAGGAGATACGTTACAGGAGGGCTCGATTACAGGACCAGAGAAAGCAAGGCACACTCGACGAAATATCGGCAAGTCCATTGATGGTTTACAAAGTTTTGCTCATAAATTTTCTTGTGCTGTCCATACGTCGAATTCCTCTTATCTGATCCCAGTCACGCTTCCTCACTTTAACCGTATTTACCTAGTTAAATCTTCGAGAGTTAATTTTGTCGATTTGACAATTTTTCTTCCTCCGAAGGCCAATCTTTTATTTCTCGTTGATCGATTATTGAAAACTATTCTTGGAAAACTATTCGACGACTTTCTTTGTAAGTTCAATCAAAATTCACTTTGTAAGATTACTCAAAACTCACTTTGGGGGTCTACTCAAGACTCACTTTGAGAGTTTGCTTAGGACTCGCTCGGTTGAACCTTTCTTCTCACTGTCGTTCGTCAACACATACGTCGACTAGTCGAGAATGGAGCGGCAGGAGGGGGGGGGGGGCGTTTCGGTGACGTTCTGCAAAATTAGAGAATGTTCGCACGTCAAGTGATAATGGGGCCGTTGAGGAAGACATCTGCCTGACGTAATATAAAGGAATACGCTCGTCGTACGTAATGTTATTACAATCGCAACGTACTATTTAAAATAAATAGAACAAAAATATATCACGAATGAAAACAAATATAACATAAATGAATATTACAACGTAACGCGGTTAATGTTTTATTTATACAATAAACATATTTCACACTGACATCTGAAGGATTACGAATGGAGAAACAACTTTTATAATATATGAGTCGTGAAATGTTATATCTTTAAAATATATTTTTTTTTGCCACCACATCGGTATAATTCTCCGGTCTGGTCAGTTAGAAAATGAACGATACTTATTGTTAGTTTGTTAATATTTAGGAAGTAAAATAACTCTCCAAGATAAAAACGTTAGTTTTTTACCAAAAATTTGTACTCTTTTAACCCGGCGGGAGTATGGTGACGAAATTTTACGAGTATGTGGTATCGCTTGGGTATGTCACACCCCACCACACTCCCGCCGGGTTGACCTTTTCAAGACGGGTTTTTAAAACACTGGCGGTGCATGTGAGTAGGCACCAATCCGCTCGAAAGGGTTAAATGGGGATGCGTAATCAAATGCTTATTTTCACGTGACTGATGAGAATGATAAGACTAAAGATTAATGGAGCAGGTTTATATTTGTAGTACGATATGAAAACAATAAAATCTTGAGCTTCTTGAAAATCTATAAAGTTCGAAATCTGTAAGTAAAGCAGTTAATTTTCGAGCATAGGGTGGGTTTGGCTGGTAGTTGATTGTTGAGTGACCCATACATATGTATATTTATTATTATGCTGATAAGATTTCCCCGAACGGATTTCCCGTAAAAATTGTACACCGAATGTTTTCTCTGCACGCGTACGTGTGTATCATCCCATGATTGAAACGTGCTTTTTTTAAAATTCTATTTCAATCTGTTTTATTTTGTCTAATTCTGATTATCTTTCTAACGATGGTCATGGCCATGAGCAGTTTCAAACATTTTCCCTCAATTCCTCATGGTACGTGTACGTGTGTAGTGAGTATGTGTCTATGAGAGAGAAAGAAAGAGAGTGCGAGAGACAGAGAAAGAGTGTGTTTCCGAGCAGAATCCGAGGCAATTTACCGCTGTGGGGTTTCCTCCATCCTACTCACGTCGCAGTAGTTTTTTTTCGTTGCTCCCTTCATTCACCCGCGTGCTTCGCTTTTCTTTCCATCCACACACACGATCTTTGCAGCACACCCAAGACTTTAGATTTTCTCTGGCTCTCACCCTGGTCAACATGTGTAGGTGTACACACGGAGTTTACGAAATTCTCTCGTATATTGGCTCACTCGAACTCACTTTACTTTGTCTACCTCTCCCTTTCTCTTGATATGTTCTCTGTTCTTTCTCTTAAACTCTCGGATATCGTGGCTCTCCGGAGTTGAATTTCGGGGTCTCGACGACAATCAAAGACCGACAACTTCCGGCTGGCGAGCCTCCAGACCGTAATCAGTTTTCGGACGTCTTCGTTTGTCCTCTTCTATGCCTGTATATATATATATATCCTTTTCTATGTGTATGTGTTCTTGTGTATGTGCGTAGAGTAGAGGTTGGATTCTGCTGAACTCGGTGACCTGCGATAAGTAACTGAGCACCTTTGTGGCTGTCAACCTCGCTATATAATAAAAAATAAATGATAGGTAGAAATAGAAATAGAAATTTGTACTATATAAACGTTTAAATAAAACAATGATGAATGAGTATCTGCGGATCAGCAGCGAATGACTGAAATAAATGATGACAAGAAACAGAGTTTAAGCCTCGAACGGCTGCGTTCGGTTTTTCGAGATCTTCTTCACTGTGGACGAGCTTACAGGTTTGTGGGTGCTCCAACTAGGCAACTGGGTATGAGTGTCGGCCAACTTCCGTTTTTTTTTTCGAGATAAATGGTCTTATTCGACCCGTGTCTGGAGGAGAAACGTAGAAGAAGTTGGCTAGCAGCGATCGGAGTGCTGACCCATTGCATAAAGGGAGGTAGACGTAGATTGCTTTCTTCTAAGAAATAATATTATATTCCATATAAAATTGACGTATTATCATTGTATGTTATTATTTGTGACATTCTCATCTATAAAATTCATAACAAAATTTTGTTATGCGAGGGTTGCTTCGTTTTATAATAATTGAAAAAACCATACATACGAATTCGGTTTGCCGTTTTAAGAAACATTAATTAAAATTCGTAAAATGCTACCAAATACGATATAGTTATAGGTATACATGTTTATATGAGAAAATATTAAAAATTAAAGAAATATAGCTCTTTTCCTAGAGCGTCCATTTTTTCACTCGTTAACCGTGATCATGCTATCGTTGGAATGACTTACCTGAAATTTTATTACATTATGAAGGACCTCGAACAAAGGGTTTGATAAAATTTCGACTTTTAAACAAATGACAATAATTTTACGAAAAAAATCATTTTTAAAACGAACTGACTTGCTTTTTTTAAAATTATTTGTTATTTTTATTTTTTTATTAGATAAACAAACAAATTTTAACTGATATACAAAATCCTTCATCCAGGACCTGTCTATTATTAAATGATCAAACGGAGTTATCTAATAATAAGTGAAGTTCTACATATAATTATGATAGCAAATAAGCACGTAAAATTCCATCGATGCAATAGTTTTTAAAAAACTCCAGCGACCTCAATCGCATTAAAAAAACAGTTTCGAGATAATCGGGTGAAATTTCAAGTCTATGATTTTCATAACTAAAATAAATTTTGTTTAACTCACATAGGGTACCTTCAGCTACCTCCAAAACGTCAAGTTGATGTTGTCAGCGAACAATTTCTTGCACTCTGATGGCCGCATGGGCTTCTGTTTTCCTTTCCGATATATTCGTGAGTATTTGAGTCACAGGGCACGCCTAATGCTTCAAAAATCTTCAGAAGGGCTATGTTACCCTTGTTAAAAATCCAAGCAGATGCACTTTTTATTTCTTGGGATAAATCTGTGTAATAACGAATTACTAAGCCAGAAAACACTCTCAATTTATCAATAATTTTTCCGGTCAACTTTCCCTTACCTCAGAGCTCTGTATTTTTCTTTTTAAGTTTGCGCAACCGATTGCCCATTCGCTTTTGCACGTGTCGTACATATTCTGATTTTAGAGAACGTTGCCTCGAGAGAACAAGGGACGGGTTCACTCATGTCGTAAAACGATGTACACTAAGAAAATGCAATAGAAAATGGATTTTTTGACCTACCCAAGTTGGCATAATACTTTAAGCAACACTGTTTGGTGCATATAACGAATAGGATATCGCAGATTCTATTTCTATTCGACATTTTTTCGTCGCAAGAGCAAATTGTCTGTATCGTTACATCAGACAATTGTTTTACGTCTTAAATAGTCAAAATGGGGTGCGACCATTGATTGAACAATCCATGCATCAGTCATCGCCTTTTCTTAACCAACAGACTTACAATAAATCCTCGAAATTTTTCCTCTCTTCTCGTGAACATAGCGTGACATTTTTAAGCGTTCTCCTTCTTAAAAGGCAACACATTGTTTAAACGTTAGTTGTTCAATCAACTCTGCAGCCTTCTACAAGTTCACATCTTTGAAACTTACAATTATTCATTATAGATTCCACGGACCAGAATGAAACAGAAATAGTTATCGAACATTTTCGAATTTGATGGTATGTTGATCTTTTTTTTCGTTTATCCAAGGCCAACTCGTTTCCGACATTTTACGTCCCTTCTCTTTTTCATTCCACAATCGTCGGACCGTGAAGAAAGTACTTTGTCCCCTTGAGGGTATCGGTGCATTAGGAAGCGCCTTGTTATACATCAATCGTCACCCCACGTGTAAGAGCGCCAAAAGAATTCTGTTACGCAAATTCGTCCACGGCCGCTCGATAGTTGAATATTATAATGAAGAAATTGGAAAAGCGGTGAATGATTCGTGAAAATGAATAAAAAATTAACGATCGGTGATGATAGACGCTGACGTTGAAAAAATAAAAGAATCTGTGACAATATTTGTTCAAGCTACCGTAAAATATTGATGAAAATTTTATTTATGACAAAAAGTGAACGAACGATAAATTGTTGAGATATTCAATTCAATGCTCTTCGGTCGATGGCTCGTTTTTGCATTTTATAGAATGAGAGAAAAAACGTATGTAGGGTTATATAGAATTGTGTATGGGCGGCATTCCCGATGACGCACATTAGTACAGGACTGTAGATAGAATAAAAAGTTCTCTGTGAAATTTAGATCAGGCGTAAACATTCACCGCCATTTGGCTGTTCGACGAACTTCAAACTCTCTAACGCTCGAGTGGAGATGCACAGGCAAACAATAAAAAATCGTTGAAGCGATAATTTTTCAAATTTATATCGGTGTAAAGTGCCTTGCGTAGGTATACGTTTCGAGAATATGGCGTCCATAACACAAAATATTTTGCTCATACATTTGCGTGCATAAAACAGCTCTCGAATGAGACGAGCGAGAAAAACATTTGCAAGGTGTTTGGAAAAAAATCGTTGCCGGCAAAAATTTTGCCGCACAGTTCGTCTCTTTGTCAAGACCGGTCTGACAGTGAAGATGAGCGTGAAAAAGCTCGATGTAATTGTGCAAGGGCTAAAAGCAGAAATGCATAAAAAAAGGTGTGAAAAGAATCCATCCTCACTCTCATCGCCAAAGCTTCAGCTCTGATGGGTTTTCCTATGTGCCTATCGTATATGCATGCTCTCACTCGTGTCCGGCGACGCAAAAGGGAACTCTGTCGAGCGATCACCCGGCAGAACCGTATATACGCGTATATAAACTGGTATGTAATTCGCTGAATTCGCGGGGATGAATTGACTTTTTTTTAAGCGCGTCAGTCCTTTTTTCGTCAACGACGAGTCATGTCCGGTTAGACGAGTATAATCGACGCACTGGAAAGGATGAAGTGATGAACGGAATACCGCCGAAAAATTCTTCGCTGCCGATGTGAAAATACGATCATTATTATTTATTTCGTGGGGCCGGGGAATGAAAATCGAATGGAAAATAATTCAAGATAATTTAGTGAGCCGCAGATGGGGGATTTTGGAAAAGTAAGGGATTCAATTGAATATTTAATAATGATTGATATAATTTCTGTTTACAATTACCTTACTTTATATACGTTCGTTCGGGTTATTTCTTTGTAGTATAAAAATTGGTATTTTAACCGGCCGATCTTTATTGTTCAGTGTAACTGCATTTTTCTACGTACCTAACGGAGAGTTTTTCCGTTATCGTAAATATAGGAGGGGCAACCGACGTTATAACATAATTATAAATGACTGTTGGCTGGCGAGCTCGAACGGGCGAGCTTTTATCTTTTCTCTGCTGTGGTGTATCCATTTTTATGTTCCGATACATTTTTTTGTCTTTTTATGGTGCTATTGCATTTAAGGCAGGAGATCCATATAGAATATAGAATTTTCAAAAAATCAATTCTTTTTTATTTGATAGAAGGTTAGTATAATATCTTAAGAATACGTCAGCAAAATTATAAAACTTAATTCAAAGTATTTCTCATGTGACACCGTGTAAACGTGCCCCTCCTATACTGACGATGAGCGTTCGCGCGCGCCGTCAGAATTTTAAACGCGTTTTTCTCAAAATTATGTTTTTCAAATCGGTGGGATAGATAACCCAAAAGGTTTTTATCAATCACGCTGATATTTTATACACATCTTTTCTATGCCATACCTTTCCAAGTGAACCTACTTGTTTTCAAAATTAAAAAAAAATTATAATCTTTTCGAGGCGAAAACTATTGGAAAATGATGTAAAAGTTGTAAAGTTGTTTTATAACGTATCTCAAACTGCGAATTTTGTTTTCATCTTTTTTTTAAGTCTATAGACAAGTTATAACATTAATAAACAATCAAAATTTTTTTTTTTGGAATCAACACAAGAGCTAGAAGTCCCACTAATCAACAATTCGCGCTGCGATCTTGCCAGAAGACTGGAGAATAGATGGGTAATTTTTCATTTAAAAAGAATAAAAAATCTCGTAGCAGCTAAAAATATAAATAAATAATATGCCAAATTGCAAAAACATCGAATAAGTTGTTCGTTAAAGAAAACTTCATGAAAACCAAACTAAACTCTCTCTCTCTCTCTCTCTATCTCTCTCTGTAGTCATTCGTTGATTGGTTAACACATCGTATTTTTGCAAATATTTGTTCAAATTAATTCACACAACCCTGAGGATCACTTTATCAATATCACATATTGCATTTCTCCGTATAACTTATGAAGCATAACCGTATAATTGGTTGACTTTTTTCGAAAAATCAATTCGATAATACACAACGATCAAATGAGTGATAGCTGAGTGATTATTTATCTATTGAAATCGAAAAAGTTAGAGATGATAGATCAGTATCGTGCGAACTGTTAAAATGTCGAATTTCGAAGAAGAACACAACATTATTATTGTATATTATATTATTTGTTTAGTATCCAAGTTTATTTAAATACAAAATATCTCATATCCATGATTGTATAATCATTCTTCGTTCGTAATTTGTTTTCTGATAAAACGCGTGACGTCCTATTTCGATTCACAAATTTCATTTAATTCCTATAACTCAATGTTTTTGGCACTGTTCGATTTGAGAGAAGGCAAGGCAGAACCGACAAATCCAATCTTCTATGATACTATAGAATTCACAGTTCGCCGATGGGCTACTTTTCAAACTCTATTATTATCAATGATAAAAGAATACACTCTATGTAAAGACGTTTGGACGCCGTGGAATGCTTGTAACGCGTATTGAGCATGTCACCAAACTTTTCTGAATACTGAACAATGTGCAACTGGGATAGATTATTTTATAAAACGATTGGTAGATTTGGTACTATTCTTATCCTGACCGGTTTAAGATTTCGTTTTATACATCGGGCTACTTTATCGAACCAGCTAGCTCGCAGAAAATCATTTGAAAAAAACCCGTGACGTCGGCGGGATTCGAACCTCGGACGCTTGAGTGGCAGTCTGGGCCCTTATCTCTGATGCCACTATCCGCTGTAATATTATATGTACACATCCACACATATATATATCACATAGCATTCTGAACGTGCCCTTAGAGGTGCAAGGGGGGAGCGAGAGGTATTCTCAGTTGCGTGCTTTATATTGTCAATGGAGCCAGGTGTATAGAACGTCGAGTGAATGTTAACCGTATCGAGTCAGACTAGTTGCCGTAGTGTGGAGTATGTGGTTGTCTGGTGCATCGACGCTTGCCAGATGCGGTTCGAGCATGGTCGAACGCTTCAGTAACACACCGTTGGCTCTCACACGTTGTTCAACACACTAGACCATCTCTTGAATACTGTCTATCTATATGAACTATATATCATAATACATAGTTATGCGTATATATGATGCTTTGTCATATGTAGACCCGTAGGTATATAGATACATAATGTATGTTTTCTGATGACTGTTGTAGGATGGAATAATGGAAAATTTTCCCACCATTATACGAATAGTCGAATTAACTCGTCAGCTAATACAATTGACGTATGTTGTCATTTACAGGTCGTGATAAATTACCATATAAGAAGGGAAAGTAATGGCTTGATTCGTAGTTGGTGATGATGACTAAATATTACAAAATTAACGGGAACATGAGAATAAGATCTTTGTAATATTTTTAAGAGATGCTTATCGGGTTGAATACGTTCCAGTTGTTGAATGATTGATTATTAAATTAATAAATATCATAGATATTGATGAATCTTAATAATGGTTGCACAAATTTATATTTACATTTTAACAACTTTGTGGTACATTAATTGATAACATCGACGACGATCAACTAAAAAGTAATAAATGATGCAACTAACTAATCTCATCATGTTCTTACAAGGGGAGGGTCTGAACGTTGCTGTCGAATTCGCGACGCTCTTCAGGATAGTGTAGGGTTCGGTCCCAAGTATCACCCCCTCCCTCCGTTCACTCTGATGGACCCTCGTTTTTGAGAAATCGACCAAACAAAATTTGTGTGACGAGTCTGAACCTCGAAAGTAATACAAAAATTCTCAGCAGCCCGACAGCCTGGCGGTTAAGGTCTTTTTAAAACTCATTCATTCTCGTTCATTGCTTAAAGAACGTGCAGTTCAGTTATTAATCCTTAACCAATAAAAAATACCTTCACTTCATTAATTTGTGGTGCGAGAGTTTGCCTCTCGCAGTGTCGGAGATCATTCTCATGATCCTTCTGGACCAGGATTTACAACCCTGATCGACTCACTCAGCAAAAAATAAGTCGCATTGCGAACGTGAACGTAATAGAGCCAGAATGTTTATATAATGATATATAATATTTTTATTTGAATCATATATAATATCATTTTTTATGCTGGGTGACAATGAATGATTAAATATTCGCGAAAACCTTATGACTCATTATCATCGAAATGGCACGTCATTCTACGAGTTATGAAGGCCCGGTTATAACTATAACATTGTTGTAACTTTCTGATGATCGTATGTGTGACATAAAATCGCGATTGAGACTATGCAATTTTCCTAATGGTCCAGTTTTCATTGCAAACTTGATCAATAGATTGCATTCAAGCCATTAAGAAGTGGTTACGACTGTAAAACTCTCGAATTTGCTAGACCTAAAAGCTTCATGATGTGATTTGAATTTCACGTTCTCGATATCACGTTTATGATACGTTTGAGTGCATAAAATCAATCTATTATATTATTCAGAGGGCGACAGCAGACCAACAGAAAATCCGAGATTGTCGACGATTGGAAACTGCGTGTCAACTGAAACATCGAGGATGAAAAATGATCATATAATTTTACAGTTGTGGGAGACACAGGTCTGGCCTCTTCTTGACGTCGATATTGTTGATAACTATCTAAGTACAAGTGTTCACTTCGCCATGTGTTCGAACTATCCCTTCATGCGCCGTAACGGTTTTGCGCTAGCGATGGCTAATTAGCCCTGCTTTCGATTTGCTTCCTTCGATATATATAAGATACGTAGATTACTGCACCAGCTGTGACCTCGTGTATTCTTGATATTCGCGTATATGTATATTATGACTCGTTCACTCAAGAATTCCTATATATCATTCAGTCCCCACTATATAGAGAGACTCGCACGCACATGACGTTTCCACGGCTCATGAAAAACCATGCGCTTTTCTTAATGAGGGCAGATCGCTCACGTATGTGCATCGAATATTAATGCGGTCGTTCGGTTAGGAGAACAAGAACGTGACTCTTCCTGATACACGTGGCCGTACATGAGAGTTTCTCGTTCCTCTTTTTCATTCTATGAGCCTGACTATTTCGGTTTCGACAGAAACTTCGCTCGTTTTTTTGTATTAACTCACAATAGGTATATATTCACGAATTTTTTTGGGACGCCTTTTCGAATACGTTGGTCAACGAATTTTTATAGATTTATTAATCGGCGTTGTTAACAATGTTGTTTCGTGTTACATATAACAAAAATGTACGCATTGTATGAATCATGAGCAAAAGTTCATATTATGGCATAATATTTTATTAAATCATTCAATTAATTGTGCTCGAATAATATGTACGGCTGATTTATTTATTTCACCGGAGGTGCGAAAAACGACTTTTTTTCGGTTAAACATGTATGATTGATTCCGATCATCGAAATGGTTAGTTAATAAAAGTGTTTAAGCATTCAGAGAATAAGGTTTTACCAAGTAAAGTTAAGTGGTCTCGGAAAAACTTAGCGAGCAGTCGTACCCTCGGGGGAGAGTTGCGAGGGGTTGTCGATGAAATATTGATGTCTTCGGGAGGCGGTGGTGTGCCGAAGAAGACTTAAGTTGACTCGTCCGACTCGATTTGTGTATTCTCTCAGTAGCCTGACCGCAGCGTGCTTTCATTACTTACAACTCTCCGCTCCGCTTGTTTTCGGCTTTTCGCTCATACCATTACGTTTTCAACGAATGTTTCCAAGGAAGGTTTCACAGTCAACGAATTTTTGTTAGTATAGAGACGTAAAATATTCCTCAAACGCCGATCGATATCGATTTATCTTCACCAGGCGATAACAATATAATGCAGAGTAATTTTCAATAGAATAAAAAATGTATAGTGAATCGCACGTTACGACTAGTTGGAGTAACGATGGTCCGTAGCTATATTACTATTATCAGCAAAACGGAATAAAAAAGTAGCGTTAGAGCGGGACGATATTCTTCGAGCCTAACGTTTCTCGGAAATGATCCGTTAACCCACATGAATAGAACGTACATAGAACCGTATCATAAATTGATATATATGCAAGGCTTACAAATGGAACACGCATTAGCTCAACAGCCTACGGAAGATAGCTTGCATTATGTATCAAATAATGTGCGAAAATTTCGCTATGTAGATTTCCGTTTCGCCTGACAGAACACTTCAGTTCGATAACCAAACGCGTTTGAAAAAATGTTTCACCAGTGACAATTTGGTTTAAAATGTGAACACAATTTTATGAGTAGCCTGTAAACATAGAGTTAACAAACCGTCTGAATTGCAACCTTCGAGAATAAAATACTGATCACATTTTTTATTTAACAACAAACTCCGCTTAAAAGGGTCAACGAGTGAAATGTCATCAGGAAAAACTAGCGAAAGATCGAAGAGCGAAAAGATTTTTCCATTCGGTAGACATCATTGAAACGAATGCACACTAGGTTGGGCGGCACTGTTGGGATGTCACAGCAAACAGGGTAGCTAGCGATGCAATCAACCCCTGTTGCAATCGATCCAATACTTTCCTAGGAACTTTTTCAATTTCGACTTGTTTTTCAATAAATAACACAACCCTCAAATAATCAAAGAGGTTTCTATCAAATAGTTGTATAAAATATAAAATACTATTTTTCTATATGAATGGCATAGTTTAGCTGTAATTTGTCATCGTGTGGCGCAAATTGTAATAATCGAATACGTGACTTTATACGAATACCATTTACACTGTTGCCTATGACCATATATCAGATAGAAACCACTAGTGAAACCACGGTCAGGATCTCGAGGACGAAAACGCGTCCTTGTGGGTCTTTTAAAATTTTTAGTGATAAAACGCGTCGTGTACTCGTTGTGTTATCAGTGCTGATTCAGCGACGATAAATCGAACTATAACCCTCTCCGGTGCTTCATGGAGCCCTTGTCAATCCTGTGCTCGCTAACTGTACTAGTACAAACTGTATATATGCATCCCCAGAAGCGCTTGAGTATCGTCGATAATTCAAAGAGGATCCTCGCGCTCACGACCCACCCATCAATTTGTCATGCGGTGCGAGGCACTGGCACTGTTCTCTCCTTCTCTCTCTCTCTCTCTCTCTCTTTCTCTCTCTCTCTCTCCCTCTCACACACAATCTCACTCTGTGTGAGTGTTCTTGTGTGCGCACATCGGAACGATCGTCCGCATCGAGCGATATTCGCGCCATGGGGCCCAAAGCACTTGTCCGCTTTCACGAGCTTTTACGGGCGCTGCCAACGTTGATACCCCGCGCTATATACTATACGATCTCGCCTGGAGCCTCCCGTTTGCACATTATAAGAGAATGAATTAAAGTACACAGATTGGAAAAAGATAAATAAATAAATAATGAAAAGGGGAAATATTTGTTACTCCCAGTTATCGGCTACCTGGAGTCCGAGTGATTTATGAGGATGTAGGGGCATAATAAATCCCTTTCATGGGGATATGTGATTAAAATTGTAGAGTTTTTCACCGTATTGTTTTAATTTATAAAATCAATAATAGTGGTAACGCATCACTCAATAAGTTTCCGGTCTGGCATATAGATGGCACCTCTGTTGACAGACCCATATTATTTCGTGTGTTGATCAAACATTGTTTTTTGACGGGGAAAAATGCTGTTGAAGCCAAACAGTAGCTTCATAAGCTTTATGGGAACTCTCCACCAGGGAAATCAACTATTATTGACTGATATACTTAATTTAAACGCGGTCGCACAAACACAGATGATGCTGAACGCTCTGGTCGCCCAAAATCGGCAGTTGTTCCGGAAAACATAAAAAAGTCCACAAAATACGCTGAACACAACAATTAAAGGAGCAAGAAAATTTTCTCAATTTTTTAGTGATTTTTGAAAGATCGTATCTCAATGAAAAATGGTCGCATCAAGATAAAAAGAAAGCATTTTGAAGATCTAAGATTCTAGTTTTGAGATCTTCTGGCGAAATTTGTGTATGAGCTACAATTATTACGCAATCAGTTATTACGCAATCATAAGAAATAGCGCGAAGAAAATGGTGCGCAGGCTTGGCAATTGTTTTTCAGTTAAACAAATATATGGCCCAGATAGCCTGTTGTTTCAGTTTTTATTTTATTTTTATATTTATGTCTTTCCGTCAATTCTTCGCCGAGATATCCGACTTTTAATGAAAAAAGGTCCTTTTGCTTTTGGTCATCGATATCTCGGCAACCAATGATCGCACAGAACATTTAAGGGTAGTTTTGAAAACTTGAAACCATTTTCTATAAGATCCTTTCGTAATTTTTAGGAAATTTTTTTTTATCTTCCACATCGATATCAAAAAGGTATAAAAGAGTGACTTTTTTCGTTGTTTTAGTAAATCTACTGCGTATTGGCAAATATTGATGGGGAGACTAAAGACTTTCAAGATTTTTTTACAGCTGGAAATGTTTTCAAAACTATCCTTGAATTTTCTGTGCGATCATTGGTTGCTGACATATCGATGACTAAAGGCTAAAGGACCCTTTTTTCCTTAAAAGTCGGATATCTCAGCGAAAAATTGACGTAAAACGATAAATAAAAAATAAAATTGAAATTAAAACAACAGACTATCTGGTCCATGTATTTGTTTAACTGAAAAACCATTTCCAAGCCCGTGGACCAAAGCAAAAAGAGACAAATTTGGCAAAATTTCTTTGCGCTATTTCTTATGATTGCGTAATAACTGTAGCTCATAAACAATTTTCGCCAGGAGATCCCAAAACTAGAATCTTGAATCTTCAAATTGTTTTTTTTTATCTTGATGGGACCATGTTTCACTAAGATACAGTCTTTCAAAAAACACTAAAAACTTCAGGAAATTTTCTTGCTTGTTTAATCGTTGTGTTAAGTGTAGTTTTGGCCAATCGTAAACTGAAGTTGTGTGAAATAGTTGGCACCTTAAAGATACCAGAAGGTAGTGTGTTGACTATTTTACACGAAAATTTGAGCACGCGTAAGTTGCTTTCGAAGTGGGTGCCGCGTTTGCTCACACCAGATCAAAAACAACAACGGGTCGACGATTCAGAGCGCCGTTTGGAGCTGTTCAAGCGAGACAAAAAGGATTCCTTGCGTCGGTATGTGACAATGGATGAATACATGAATCCACTGCTACACACCTGAATCAAAAAGATCATCAGCTGAGTGGACAACAGCCGGTAAAAGTCGTCCAAAGCGACCAAAAACTGAAAAGGCAGCAGGCAAAGTTATTGCATCCTTATTTTGGGACGCGCGTGGTATTTTGTTCATCGACTATCTTGAGAAAGGTAAAACTATTATTAATAGCGAATGTTACATAGCATTATTGCGTCGATTGAGTGTAGAAATCAAGAAAAAACGGCCTCGCATGCAAAAGAAAAAAGTGCTGTTTCACCAAGCTAATGCACCGTGTGATAAGTCGATAAAAACGATGGTCAAATTGAATGAATACGCTTAAAATTGCTTCCCCACCCTCCGTATTTTCCAGATCTGGCCCTCAGCGACTACTGGCCTTTTGCAGATATCAAAAAGATGCTCCACGGAAAGAAATTTGGCTCAATCAAGAAGAGCGTTGGAATGAATGTATAACCTTTGAAGGAGAGTATATTCATAAATAAAGTCGAATTTCTAAGAAAAAATGTTTTATTTAGTTAGACCGGAAACTTATTGAATAATGTGTTATTTATGACGGAGAGTGAATTTCAAACAACACATAGATCAAAACTAGGAAAGCTTGTATTATGTCCATCATGAATAATATCACGATAATTATACGGACAACATGGATCTTTACTTCCGAAGGCATGACGTTGGAGCACATGAAGCAAATGCAAATAATAAAAATCCTTAAAAACTCGGAGATGTGAGACGCCTATAGAATGCGTGATTTTCGACGTAGCTATCGGATGATCCAGAACATTCGGTACCTACGGGTATATAAGAGACAGTCAGTCAGAGGGTAGTCAGTCAGAAGTCAAGCAGTTATAAGTAAGAAATGTAATTATCATTCACGCGTGCGGATCTTGTCGGAGAGATCATGCACACCTAATTAAAACCTTTTTTAATTATAATACTGCGATAACAGATCCTAAACTTGTTTAAAATCCTGTCGAATATAAAACGCCCCTTACAGATAATTATCACCAAGCCTGACTATTTTATTATTACATACATGTATTTAAAGTAAAATAAAGGTAAGGAAATATATAGAGATGATTTGTAAAAAGGAATTGTCAATCAATCGAATTGACGAAAATAATTGAAATCCGCTGTTTTTTTTTCAATCATCTATACCTTATCATTATATATATAATGTTGCCAATTTTGCGTATCGCACAATTGTACGTAATATAGACAATTATTTTTCATTCATAACGGTGGGGCTCTTACCGGAGGAAGAACGAAACAAAGTGATGTAAAAGCTGAAAGGATGTGAGCTCTTGAATACTTAGCATCATTCTCCTCTTTTTCAGTCTGTTCATAATTCTTATCTGTCTTCACCTTTTCTCCCGCAATTTCCTCAAAGAGACTCTCGTTACATCCCATATACAGGGTCTTCAAAAAGTCCCGGACCGGTTGAATAACTTGAAATGTAGGCGTTGCTCAAAAAGATGATTAAGACAAAAGTCGTAGGAAATTTCCCTGGCTATCCAGCCGCGACCTCGGCCGTGACCTTGACTATCAAGGTCATTTTAAGGTCAAGTCCATTTTTTTAAATGGCAACCCCCAATTTTGATACCGGAAATGAAAAGGGCGGAACATTTTACGTCCAGATACGATCTTCACCATTGGAAAATTTTGCCTCGGAAGGTCAAATTAAGGTCAAACAGTGACCGGTTGGATATCTTGAAAAGTAGGTGTCGTTCAAGAAAATGGTTGAGACAAACGTTGTAGGAAATTTCCCTGGCTGTCCCATGGTAATATCTCGATCGTCGAGGTCATATTAAGGAATAATTTTTTTAAAGTATTCGATAAAATGGTCAAGATCGTATGTAGACATAAAATTTTCCGCCTTTCTCATTTCTAATGTCTAAAACAGGGGTCGCCGATTAAAAAATGGAGTTGACCTTGAAATGACCTTGAAGGTGTCAACGTCATGGTCACAAACGAGGTCACCGTCTGATACTCAGGAAAAATTCCTACAACTTATGTCTCAACCATCTTTTGGAGCAACGCCTACATTTCAAGTTATTCAACCGGTCCGGGACTTTTTGAAGACCGTGTATATCAGAACATACAACTCACGGTATATGCTTTAAAACGAAGCGCCACCTCTATAGTACTGCGAGAATGCGAGACGGATCGTATAAGATTGAAAGATACGAGAAGTGAGAATCCTTTGTGCTTTCCGTCGCCGCTTGAATAAAATATGGCCGTTCGCTTTCTACCAGCTTCTCCGCCAGCTTTCATTTAATTTCATACTCACTACAGACCCGGGCGTAACTTGATCAACTTCGTCTCTCGATCCGAGTAGAATCGTTGACTTCTCACTCTTTCGTCCTTCCTCGACTTCGTCTAATGTCTATTAAACATTTTCCGATACAACTTTGCAGAAAAAATAATACACAATATTCACAACATGAACAATTAACGAGAAGAACAAAAAATTATCGCTTTTTCAAATGCTTGCACTTTATAACGAATACTACTATTTTAGTATTCGAAAATCTTTCACGATCATTTCCTTTGAATATACTTTCTGCTTTAAAAAATTTCCGTTCTTCACATTGTTCTTCAACCCAAACACCGTTTGCGTTTAATGATTCTGTCGTCAATCGTTGTCTCTCCGATCGATTTAGGTTCGAGACACTCTCCCTATTTTTTCTCTTCCTTCCCGTGTGCCCAAGCGTCCTTGCGATACGCGATACGAATCAGAGATATTAGGCTTTGGTTCCCTTCTATCGGAGAAACCGAGCGCGAAGAAGGATCCTTTAGAAATCGCGCTTGAGGGAGGCACACACCAGAGGGTACGCCGAGAGGGAGAGAATTCGAGAGTGAGAGAGAGAGAGAGAGGGAGCAAGTGAGCGGGAGCTAGAGAGAGGTAGGGAGGAGGTTGAGCAAAAGAGAGCTAGCACAACATTCGCGCGGGTAAGTGATCCTCTGATCCAGCCGCCAGGCACCAGACCCATAACTCTTCGTGCCCGTCGTGTACCCTTTCTCGTTCCAAGGCCCGAAGAGTTGGCTTCTCTCCATATATACGTGAAAGGGACGACTGCTTCCTGCTGTTACTGACTCTTTCTACATTCCGCGCTTGTGTGCATAGACAATGATCCACACGGTGTGGAGGATGCTGTTTGTTACTACTGCCACTGCTCGCTCTACTCCGTGTGCACCTACCGATCTGGATACAGTCGATGTGTCCATAACTGAACTACAATCTCAATTTCAATCCGACAATAATTTGACATAGATATGATGGGAATTCAATAGAAGTTTGGTAGCATTTACAAATAACCGTTATTGATACGTTCTAACGTTACGCTAGGTTTTTGCCTTGCTATCCCTGCACCCTTCATCCCCGTTTCTGTACGAAGCTGTACTTAATCCATTGGTACTAATAGTGATTCAGTAGTAGTTACACAATTTAGTGGCAACTTAATCCGTACGATGCAAATAGTTATGGTACAAAAAATATGTACAATTTCACGCAGTTTTTTTTATTCATCTATTAGAATTGTTTTTAAATAAACATGTTTTTAAACATGTTCTTATGGTATGAATAGATCATATTCTTTGCAGAGATTCTTTTCGCGATTGTAAGGCCTCGAAACTGTTCACTGTAGATATAAAAAAAGAAAGATATCGAATGAAAGAAAAGGTTCTCTACAATGGAGAATTTGAAACTGTAGACTACATGTTTAATTTTTCAATATAAAATGCAAGGATTTCCGAGTAGTATCAGTCGATACTTTGCTACTCATTCCGCAGTAAGAAATCATTGTTCGAAAAGAATACAGGAAACATCGAACGTTCATCCTAAATATTGCAGCGTTTAAACTTTTTTGTTTAATTGTACTGCTGGGTCTTACACTACCTTCGTAGTCAAGAAAATTTACCTAACCCTCCAAGATACCACAGTAGGAATCGGAAAATATTACTTGACACGTTAGCTTATGCTTAGGGGAAGTCCGGGCAAGACGGGGGGGGGGCAAAATAGGGTACTGAGCTAATCACGTGGTTAAAATCAACCGATCAAATTAATTGTGGTGCCTAATTACTCGTCGCCATTACAGTGATCAGCTGTGCGAGTGTTGACATAATCGCCAGTCAATTGTTTTTATTATTGGTAAAAGCGTGAATTGCGTCGTTTCGTTACACAGTACTTCATTTATGTTTGTTAGAACAAAATCATAAAAAATGTGAGTTTTTTGTGGCACTTAGGGGAATGTTATAGATAGAAGATTGCAGTAGCAGGTGAAAACTTGTTTTTTAATAGCATATTCCTTGTAAACTTTATATTTGATTTCAAATGTAAAAACTCATCGGCAGGTAAGATGGGGTATGCATCTTTCCCGACACAGTGCTTATAATTACTTATTTGATATATTATTTTTTTAGGATGGTATATAATCTGAAAGCAAAGAAAACTATTAGATAGTCATCTTATGAAGAGATGGATATTGGTAAAACAGAAAACACTCCATGTTTTTATTGTTCAGGACGATACTTGGACTTCGATGAAGGTTGAATCGTGTGTCCTTCATGTTTTGAGTGGGCACATTGTAACTGCTCAAGTATTGATGACCAGGATGAGGAAGCAACTCATATTTGTGTGTTTGGTTGTTTTTAGATCAGGAGAATGAGTGTACCCCATTTTACCCGACCCATCGGGTAAGATGGGGTGATCGCTAATTTTCTATAAATTATTATTTTATGACGAGTGCAATGATTAGACGTTCTTAATTCCATGTGATTATTCAAGACCCATAACAAATTGACTAAATAAGATTAAATTATTGAGTTTTGAACCTCAGCTACCCCATCTTACCCGGCCTTCCCCTACTTTGTACATGAATGACAAACCTGTGGCAAAAGGCCTAGGTGTAGTGTAGTCTGCGCTGGCCGATTCTGTTCCTCAGACATTTGAACGTCTTAGTACCTAACTTATATATAAGCTGACGCATATTTGCGACCCTTTGGGGCGCGGACAATATTGACCGAGCCTTACAGGGTCAATGTAATTAAATGAACTATCATATTTTAAAAGAAAACACTATTCTAATAAAGTCATTCAAGGGATGAATTATTGACATCTCGGATAGAAAGATATTAGAGAGATGTGAATTATGAGAACGTTTGATCTACAATGGTTGAGAATGGTGGTTGAGTAATAGGAATTTTAACAATCGGTGTGCGGTTGTTCCAGTCGACGACCTATGTCTCTTTTCGTTTTTTAAATTGTGTACGTTCGGCGCATTCTGGTCATGCAGCTGCCACGATGCTTTAGATATTTTGTACTATATTGACATTGGACTGTCCTAGGCGTTTTATACCATGTTGTTTCGGATTGCTTGGTCGATGATGATGGAAGTACTTGTAACTTCCCCATACACGGTGCACGGCTGAAGCCGTGCGAATTTTGGACCTACTTGCTTGGTCAAACTGGACGTTTCCATTTTGGTACTTTATACGAGCAATGGTGGCGTTTCGAGCTACGCGATAACTAAAATAACGTTTCTGTTGTGCATACATGTCTTCTGTGTTTGTGTGGTACGCGCTTTGTCTGTCAACTCTGTTCTTTCCTTTCTCCCCCCCCCCCCCCTGCTTCTAATAGTACATGCGTAGCAACCGTAAATCCTTTTACGATGCGCAACCCGGGGGGTAATCTCACAAATGCAAAACGTTGTGTACGGGACAAAGTGTGCTCTGCTGTACTTTGCATATATCAGCGTTACGCGTTTTACAACATATGCGTAGGTTCTAAACGTTGAACCCTATGTCGTCAGGTCACCTTCTTTGTGTACATATCATTGTTACGAGCTTTTTCAACGCTTTTTTACGGGCGGATCACGAAATATTCAATTTATGAATATGGCGCCGAGGTTGTAGAAAAAATTAGTCGGTATAATGAAAGTGGACTTTGGTATGAGCAGAAATATTACCTTATTATAGCGCGCTAAAAAAGGGTTGAACTATTTTTTGTGTGTTTGTCCTACATACGTTCCTATACCATTCATCCAATTGCGATGGAAATTTGGTGAGTTGTAGTCCGCACTCCCGCGAAGATTAGTGAACTCGATCGACTCGATATTATATATATGTTTTAAACAGAGGAAACAGTAGGTACTCGATGTCGGGAGGTAGGTTTAACATCCATTTTGACACACTATATACAAATTTAGAAAAGGTGTCAATGATAAAGGAGTTGCCGATGGTTGGCTGCATCGAGCACGTAAAGGATACCACCCTAAAATACTTGACTTTTATATAGTTATTAGACGGCATTTTCTGAGCAATGCCTACAATAGGAACAATAATACCAGTCGCCAAAGGAGAAGAAATTATCGTAAACAAGCCAAATTATCATAATTGATATACTTTTAATCTATATATATTTATAATAGAATTTTTTTATTATTTCTTAATAGATTGGAAATATTTTTACAGTTCCGATATAATCGTTTTTTCTCATCTTTTTAACTCGTACGTTATACACTCATACACTTTACTGAAATCAATTGAGAACTTTATATATTTTAATTTACACGGAAAGTAACTGCGTCGTATCGCTACTATCACGCATTGATAACAATAAATCTGTTGACAAGCGTTTATAGATTGTGTACAGATTCAGGCAATGTTACTCCGGTGGCTTGTTTATTTCGCAATATCACGCCTGCTCGCTCCCCACGATTAGTCGTGGCGCCCACCAGCGTGACAAAACATAGACAAAATTTGGCAAAATTTCTTCGCACTATTTCTTATGATTGCGTCGTAATTGAAGCTCATTAAAATTGTTGGCTAGGAGATCTCAAAACTAGAATCTTGGAGCTTCAAAATGTTTTTTTTAACTTGATACGACCATTTTGCACTGAGATACAGTCTTTCTAACATCACTGACAAAATTCAAGTTTGAGTATAATAATTTGGCCACTCTCTGTATTAATGTACATCCACTCGGAATGTCATAGACGCGCCTATATGCCCCCATATATGTATATGTTAATGCTAATGTATTACATAATAGTCATTATTTAGTAAAGACGTGGCTGTTCATTTCCCAGCAATATCACGGGTCCAATTTATGAGATTTCTGCCTGTATGATAATATTCCCTGTCATAATCACTGTGCGCAATTATCAGCATCATTATTATCGTTTCGTGCCGAAGCAGTGCAATATTCGAGTAATAAGCGAGAGAGAACATGCAAAATTCGAGCACCCGATAGGATTGGAGTACACAAGCATTGCTTTGTATGTGAAATATTGATAGCCGCATCCTCGCAATACAACGAATCTGTAATGATACATAACCCAATTTTCATTTACCTTGCCACAAATGTTACAATTGTCACACCGATGAATAAAATTTCATGAGTTTTCCGTTTATGGCTCGATATCCCACCTCTCTCATTCTATCCGTTTCGGGCACACACACATACACCCACAAACATATGGGGCATTCCACGCCAAATCGGCCTACTTGGAACTTTTGCATCTCCGATTAAATTTTTGTTTTCTTTTAGTCCTGGTTGAGATTCACCCCCATGATTTGTCTGAATTTTTTTTATCAAGTCATTCACGACTATAAATTTCTGAAAAATGTCGTTTTTTGAAAAATGCCTTTTTTGAAATGCTCATAACTCTGCGAATAATCCACCAAATTGGATTTTTTTTCAAAATTTTCAGTTTTCCACGTATTGTTCATAAAAAATACGGATTTTTTTAAATCAATATTGATATGAGATTTGTAAATTGTAACAACAAATTATTGTTTTCAACAATGATGGTCTACTTCGATCTTTTTATAATTCTGTTGTATAAAGTGTTGTTAATTTGAAAATTTTAAGCCCAGTTTTAGAATGGGCAAACGATTGAACCTATTTTTTTCGAATTTTCAATTTTTATGTTCACAAAACTGTGAAATATCACAGTCGCGTCGCACGGCGGTCATGTATCAAGAATCGGAATCAGAGTACTTCGACCGACGATAGGATGCCTTAAAAATCATAAACTACCTCCCAAGTAGGAGATAGTATTTTGTTCATCATGGGAACGTTAATTGAGCAAAAGCTCAACTTAACTTCCATGGAAACCACCATTCATAAATTTTACCCCATCATGACAAAAGAGTCGCAAGGTAAGGGTTGTGAAGGGCCAGCCTTAGAAAAGCGGTGAGTCTAAAAATTAAACACGACAAGTAACGGTTATCAATTTGTACTCCTCTCGCCCAAGTGCTCGGTGTTCACTATTCGGATAACACGAGTCTAATTTTATTTTAAAAGTTTTATTTTACGTTTGATGGAAAATGTACTTTGTTAAACTTCAATGTGTTGAGTGATTACTTTTTTTTATAAAACAAAATTCAAACCCAGACCAGTCCGAAGGAACACGGATACGATATCGATAATATACGATAAATTACATTCAGAAGATGCCCATAAAAGACCATTTTCAACACCATTCGGGCATTATCAAATTCCTATGACGATGACGATACAGCAACTAGCACAATATCCGAAGATAACAATGCCGATATAGTTGATGACGCATCCGTCAGTTTGACCGATTCTCCTACCGATTCAATTCGATCCGTTTCCCCTACAAACCGAGAAACACTTGAAATCGTAGAAATTAACTTATTGGTATTTATAACAACTAAAAACCACGTTCCATACGAAAGAGCGAAATGCTTAGCTTCTTCGGTAACTCTGCCCGTATATAATAACCTGACACTTTTGCGAGCGGGAGTCGAATGCATCGGAAATCGAGTGCTAATAGGACTGCCAGTAAAAGCAGATTTGCGGTATAATATTGTACGCGAGGATCTCGAAGATTCAATGCAATCATTGCGTTATGACCGAGTTAACATTAGGATCAGTAAGCGTAGAAAAAACCGACACTATAGACAACATACCTTGGGAAGAGGTGCAAACAATGATTTCTCGTTATCTTAACGATTTACCAATCAAACTCACGATATGTAAGCAACTTGTTCGCGTACCAACCAAGGAAGACAGGAAAACCATCATTGAAGAATGTCACGACTCTCTGATTGGAGGCAATAAATCGAAGAATATGTTCAGCATGGTTGAAATTGGCAATTGAAGAAACTTGTCCGCGTAAAAACGAAACAACCTATGATTATCACGGACACGCCAAGAAGTGCGTTCAATAAATATGCAATGGACGCAGTTGGCCCGTTTCCAATCACACACAAGGAGAGGACGCACATTCTCACGATACAGGACCTGCTTACAAAATATTCATTGGCAATCTCAATGAGACGTACTACAGCAGTGGATATAGCTGACGCTTTCGTCAAACGATTCATCGCCAGATTCGGTGCACTCAAAGCACTCCTGACCGATCAGAGGACCACCTTGTGCAGCACCCTTACGTGGGGCCTGGCGAAAAATTCGGAATCAAACAATAGAACTACATCATTCCACCCACGATCGAATGGATCTCTTGAGTGATCTCATCACGTTCTGGTTGATTACCTTAAACACTATGTGTATCAAAAAAACAAATGGGATGAACTTCTGGAAATGGCCATGTTTTCCTATCCTTCCTAACACCAGCTAACACGAAAAAACTGGATTTATACCCCCACGACCTGGTGTTTGGCAAGCTCGCGAGAGAACCCGCGTCAAATGATCCAATCGAAGAATCAAAGGAACCAACCTACGCGGAATATCTTCGGTCATTCTTCACGAAGATTCACGGTCTCCAAGAGATGACGCCAGAGGAACTAAAAACTGCTAAAGAAAAATCGAAAACGTCCTACGACAAAAAGATCAACCAGCAAAACTTCAAGGTCCGGGACCAGGTCCTTATCATAAAAGAACCAAGGTTCAGTAAATTTTACGATCAATATACCGACCCTTGCGCCGTGTTCGAAATTCTTTGTGGAGGAAACGTTAAAATAAATTTTAAAGGGAAATCTAAAATCATCCATTCAAATGAACTACGGATGACGCGACTACAGAAATCGCCTTGTTACTGAAGGAGAGGAAGTCGGACAAAACTGAACAAGTCATTCATATGTTCCACATGGTGTTTATCTTCCTCTTAGCATTTGTTCTGATTAGCGAAATACAAAATACACAGGCTCTCATTGGCTATGACTGTGGAGGATCGACGCTCAACGTCACAACGCTGTCATTGAATGATGTCAAAGAATGCGACGCACTAATGAACGAGCCTGAACCAACGCCGACTTACGTACAACTGCTCAAAATATCTGAATTCTCGGACACCGCAATGCAAAATCGAGATTTCTCGCATCATATCCCATTGCAGAAGGCACTCACACAATTCACTCATTCAGAACGGACTTCAAAAATATTTGCATGAATTAGACGAAATGTCATGTCAGCACCTACAGGAAAGTGGAATCATTCGTCTTGGTTTCGCATCAGAAGTACATGCATTTCGTCGATATGATACCACGGCGAGAAGTGTCACCCTCGCTGGATCGACAAGCGTGAGCGGAAAATGCCAAGAGACTCAATACAGTGATCCGTGATTTAGAACGTGGAGTGATGTGATCGTGCAAGCATCAGTGAAGAAGTCACTTTTCAAATACCAGACTATAATTAACCTACAAGCGGATAAAATCGCTCTTCAATCGGGAACGCAATGCCAGTTCGCAGAGGGGACTTGTATTGACATCGAGGGCAACAGCGTATTTAGAAAACAACACCACCTGGTTTACGCAACTTCAACTAATACGATGGCTTATACGAAGGAATAACATCAAAATTTACCACTGTCGAGGATGGAGCGGGACTTCCTGATGTGTACACCGTAACAGCAGCGCATACAACATTCGCTCTGGCCAAACGATCTGAATATTCAGTCCGCGACTATAGGCTAATAAGGATCGAACACCTAAAAGTGTTCATCTTGAAAGCCGAGAAAGGGCAGTTGTTTGCTACTCAAAAGAAAATTTCTGTGACCAACCTCGACATGTTCTCATATATAAATTCCAAATTTATATAAGTTGAGAAACATGTAAGGACACAAATGAAGAACTTGTATCGAGACGACGTTGCATACAGATGCAACCTGGGAAGACAAATTCTTCAGAACGTCCTAACTACCGCAGCACTACTACCAGAATGATTTGGTCGCACGGTCATGAAAGGCTCCGGCCATATGCCAGTGACTGCGGGGGAGGTCGCCCACACAATAAAATGTCTACCAGTGGATTCTAAAGTGAGGTGTACCGAGGAATATTTCCAGGAATTCCGAGTGAAATATTCGGACCGAATCGTATTTTCTGTCGTCAACTTCAAGAATGTCAATTAAATCTGTAACATAAATAAACCGCGATCCCGTGGTGCCTGCACAGTATCAAATTGAGGGCATCCAGTATAGATTCTCCCCAGGACCCACCGAAGTCTTGGCACCACAATCATTAAAACCATTATCGAAACCTAACCAGACGTACGCGTCACTTAGAAACCTTGCCAGTAGTGGAATAGATATGGAAGCCGATATTAACAAACTTCGAGAACGTATAATGTATCCAGCAGAAAAACGGGCACTCGTTAACAATATAGCGCGAGAAACAATCGGCTCTCACATTCCACCGGGTAACGTATCCATACGCGGATTCCTCGACGAAGAAACGCTTAACCACATTGCTGAAAATTCCGCCTCCAAATTCTGGAATGGGTTCATGAAATTCGGATTAGCCAGTGGAGATATCGCTGGCGTCGTTGTGATCGTGATAATAATCAAACTCGTTACTGATACATGTATCCACGAGTATGCCCTCCACGCATTGTACGGATGGAACATACACTTGCTTGGAGCGGTATGGAGTTCAGTCACGGGACTTCTGCTAACATTAGCACATCGAAGAAGCAATAACGCTGCCACTGATGTCGATTCTGGACCACAAGAGGCTGATCCGGAAGAAACACCGACGGCGGTGACTCGTCCATGAAGTACTTATCCAGTGGTAAATCAGCCAAATCAATGTCAACATTAGTTGGGATCGACTCCGAACTTTCTGCACTGTTATGAAACGGGCGACCGGCATCTCTTCCTCGAACCCACTCCACCAGCAACTCTTTGATCATCCCTAATGGCACCTATATATATATATATATATATATATGTATCAAACAGCGCGAGATCCTAGGTGTTACACTTTTCATAGTATAAATGGCTTTGGTATGGTTCTATATGTCTTTTCCACCTGTCTCTCTCTCTCTCTCTCTCTCTCTCGCTTTCATGATTGTCATTGCACGAACATAGATATTGATGTGTATATATCCTCATTGATGTATGTTTATCCTCCTCGTAAATCGAGTAAAAGTCGGCCGTTACGAATGTGAAGTTTATACATGGTTAAACTTATGTACAGTAAGATATGTGTGTGGTATATGTATTCGTAAATATCGCATTATGTTGATTTCTTCGTAATTAACAGATTGATTCATTCCGATTGCACATAATAAGTCTTTATGTTTGTCTATTTTTACACAAAGTAAATAGTCCTACATAGAGTAACCTGATAAATATTAGAGTAAATTGGGATTTGGTTGTTGATGACGTGAAATCAAGCGGTCAACTATTCTACAAGATTTGAGTGATTTAAATCTGAAGATGTTGTTCAACACCGTGACGTAAAAGTAGATAGTTTTAGGGTGAGAGCGACAGTGGGAAAGCAAGAGGGAGTGAGGGAGAAAGAGGAAAAGAGAGCGAGAGAGAGAGAGAGCCCTTATACGCCGTCTGTTCTTCCACACCAGGGCATTTAACTTTTGCAGAGGTCCGTTTTACTCCTGCTGCTGCTACTACTGCTACTGCTGCTGCTACTACTGCTACTGCTGCTGCCTTTTACCCCATGCCGGATATCTTGGGGCCGCAGGCGCTGTTTTCTTTTCATTTGTTTGAAATTTATCGGCTGCCGAGTACCGAGCTCTCTAGGCTCGCTCTCTTCTTCCCTCTCGCATGTACGGAAAAAGATAGTGAAAAGCAAAAGGAGAGCGGGGGAATATAGAGGCTGCGAAAGAGTATGATAGAATAGAAAGCAGTCGTAGTCACGGGAGAGATGTGAGCAAAGAAGAGAGAACGAGCGGAGAGAGAGAGAGAGAGAGACAAATGGAAGAGCAGAGGGTTTATATACATGGGCCGTTCTATGTACGAGTGGACAAAAATCCTGATCACCATAAGTTTCGTTCAACTTTTTGTTCTCCCAATTTCATTAAAAACGCGAAGGTTTATATAGAAAATAATTTTTTAAATAGGGTAAAACCCCCAGTACTCAGCCAGGAATCAGTCGGCCACTGCCTATATACTTTGTATGAGTGGGAAGAGCGGGAAATATATCTTTTCTACTCGTCCCACTCATACAAGATATAGGCGGTGGCCGATTACTGATTCCTGGCTGAGTACTGGGTGTTTTACCTTATATATTTTAACCACCCTATTTCTTTGCAAATAAATGTGTACTTATTCTTCTTTTCGAATAACTTGTCAGACACATGCTTCGGTCTGTAAGAGTTGAATACAATGTTGAACAAAAATTGGACCGAACTGGAGAGGCTCAGGGTTGTTGTAGAGGGTGATCGAATTGGGGTGAAATGCCCCATATATACGTGTACATGTGTGGATACATTTCTTATATACACCGAACGGATGTATGTGTGCGTGTGTATGTACGTGCGAGGGGGCGGGGGGAGGGTTGCGAATAGAACGGCGAGAACAGAGGGGGTTGTAAGAGGGTGCGTTGAGCGGATGAGAGGGCAGAAAATACACGCAAACGCGAACAAGGGAGAGAGAGCGAGATCGGGAGATCGCCGGATTTCGTGTTCCACTCAGCGCTCCTCGACGCGCGGGATTCGTTCATTTGTTTTTTCTTTTCGCTTTTTGTTTTTTTTTTTTGCGTCTGGCACTCACGACGGGTAAACCGCAATCCCCAATTCCCACGAGAGAAAACGACCGAATCAGGTGAGATGGAGAACGACAGAGAGAGAGAAAGAGAACCAGAGAGTCGAAGGGAGAGAAAAGATAAGTAAAAGGATACAGAGAGGATGAAAACTGCAGTCAAGGCTGCCGACGGTTGAAGGGAGTTGAGAGGAAGACTGAAAGGAAATGGTGAAAATCCGCGAGCCATTTCGAGTGTATCTCCACTCACTTTTTATTTTCATCGATTGATCTTCAACGATTTGTCGAAGCTCGCGTTCTACCTCTTGCCTTTTTTTCTTTTTTAAATAACGGTACTGTCAGATTTCCGATATTGTAATGGATCCGCGCCGAGGCATTTTTTTCCAGAAAACTCACCTCGTTAATAAAAGATCATATGATGAGTATTTTATTTTGGCTTGTATTGTGGAATTTACGTGTTGATTCTCTCTATATTGTATGGATAACAATCTGCATGTGTCATTCTATTATATTGATCTATATGTACGTATGTAAATATGACTTTATAATTTGTTTTTCATTAATAAACGAACGAGATGCAGAAAATCCCAAAACTTGTGGGCAATATTGTATTAAGATTTCATATGAATGCTCTGAAAAAAACCAAAAGGGTTCAAGGACTTAGCGATTGGCACGAAGTTACAGATAGTAGGGGTTTTAAGCGGTGGAGGGAATAGAACATCGCCTATAGTGTGTTGAATAATTTATTCAGAGCTTCGTAGCGCGATTCGCTCCATTGCTCGTAAGTCTCGTCCACTTCTTCCCCCTCGTCCATCCTTGACTATATTTTTTATTTGTTGCCTCACCTATAAATGTATACGTATACATATTTATTATATACATATACAGGGTGTATATTTTGAATAATTTCGAAGGATCATGTTCTGGTGGAAAATGTTAAATAGAAAAGTAGTCAAAGTTAAGAAGGCTGGCTTTACCATGATTTTGAACTTGACCTTGAAATAGGTCTTCAAAAACAAATCTGGGTCAACATCATTTTTTCTAATAGGAACTTCTACTTATTTATCATGGATTTCAATTCCTTGTTAAATAGTAAATATATTTTATTCCTGTCGATTTTTTCTTCTAAATTCTTGCTCATTGCGATATTTCATTCAGAAGATCATGATACGCAAATTTTCTAACATCAATATCTCTGTGTACTTTTGACAAGAAATCAAATTCTATGAAAACAAAATCATTTTTAAAATCGTTTTGGAAAGGGTAGGTCTACCCCCATCTTTTGGAAAACGAATTTTTAATTAATTTCTTTTTCATAGAGTTCGATTTTTTCAAATAATATACATTTTTTATTATCATAATTTTTCTTAAAACATCTTTAATTTCCGAAATATTTAAGTTCGAAAATTTGGGTATTGGGACAGGGATAACATGTATTTACTTTTTAAGAAGGAATTCAAATCTATGATAAAACAATAAGACTACGCATTTGAAAAAATGAAGTTGACCCAGGTTTGATCTTAATGCCAATTTAAAGGTCAAATTCAAGATCATGTCCAAGCCAGCCTTCTTATGTTAAGTCTGACAACTGTTGTATTCAACATTTTTCACGAGAACATGATTCCGCCAAATTATTCAGGGGTCCCGGTATTTTTAAAGCACTTTATATGCATGTATACAGGGTGCGGCGTTGATCCTGGACACCTGGAATATCTCAAAAACTAAATCCCGAAAAAAATGTTTCAAATAAAAAGTTTAAGTCCCGAAGGGGCTGTTGCAGCAGTCATATCCGCTTTCGATTCGCATTATATTTTCAAGGTCATTTAAAGTCATTTTAACTTCGACTTAAAACAAATAAATTTTATTTGAAACTTTTTTTTCTCCGCCAATTAGTTTGTGACTTTGTTAGAGAAAAACGGCGTGCGTTGCAATGCCGTTTTTATATCATAATTTATTTCACAGCGATGTCAATGAAAGAATTTTTATTAAAAATGATGTTAATTGAAGTGCTTTTGGATACAAAATATTTTTTGTATCCTTTTGTATATTTAAATATGAAGGTTTTCCTACGCAATCCACACACTTGTATCGATTGTTCCTGTGCTTTGTTAATGGTCATTGAATGAATGGTCATTAATGGTTTGAATTCGATACGTAGCAATACACGACATCTCCTCTTTAAAATTGTAGTTTCGATGATATTGTTCATCATATTTTTCACTGAAATCCTGGTACCGTTGCAAAGTCGTGGTGGATTGATATTTTATAGAAGAATGATAGGCACGCCAAATTTCAATGTTAAAACGTGTGGCGGTGGGCCTGGCAAATCAAATGAATTCAAGAATTCAGTTGGATAATTAACAACTTCTCCTTGATTCATTAAAGTATAAATTCACTCATACGTTTTAGCTTTTCCTGGTATTTTATTTTGAATCGTGAAGTTTATATAATCGACATTGTTATTTGTTTCTGCTAATATGGCAGGTTCACTTAACTACTTATAATTTTTTTCAATTATGTGCAATATTTTCAAAAACTTTGTTAATCAACGTGTCTGTTGTTGCTATTATTTTATAGAAGTTTGCACGGCCTACGTACTCTAACGGTTTCCAGTCTTGCTTCTCGTTCCTCGTCCATTTCTGAAGCTCGTAATTTTTGTTCTTTCTTGATTGAGGTGTTGATTAACCAGCTTTTCGTTTTGGTGGCATGATTAATCTGACATTCGCTGTCAAATGAATTATGCAACTAAGACGAAAAGCGAAATAAAACACACTCGTTTGTTTTAAATATATATTGAGACGTATAACGTCTCATGTCCCGCATCGGCGAGTCAAATTTTCCGCCAACAGCTGTGGCGATCTCTTTTATCCAAAAGCACCGCCCACCGGCGACACCTATATCAGGTCTTCGAATGACATCGACCCCGCCAAATTTGCCATTTGCTAGAGACGAGAGCGCGATCCACCTATCAGAAAGTATAAAACCAGACAAATTAGACAAGGAAAAGAAGAACATTCGAATATAAAAATGCGAAATTTTCCTACCTGAGGATCAGTCCATACCTGAACAGCGAGCAGAGACAAGAGACTTCAGTAATAAAATACCGAGAATCAGGATTCAAAAATTACATACGATCGCGAATGAACATGGCTACATCGAAATCTTTTTAAAGCAGTCGCCAATTCATTTTGCGGGATATTGCGCTTTGTCTGACAGCACTGTGGTCATAATCCTACGACGACCGAGGTGCACGAATCGCTGGGCTAAATAAAGTACGGTTTGTACCGCCCGAACGCGGTACGAACAATACAATATCTCCTACCTGTCACCCGTCAACTCGCCGAAAGAGAGAGAGAGAGAGAGAGAAAGGAGAGGGGAGCAACAGAGGTGGTTAAGATCTAACACGAAGGAAAGGAGAAGGGAGCAATTGAGGTAAAAATCGCACGTGAAGGAATAAATCAAGAGAAATTAACCTGGGAAAACCACGTTTAACACCGTTCGGCTACTGCACTAATCAAAGCTCCAATTATACCCCACGTAACCCCACACAATCCCGGCATATATGAATAGGGAGTTTGATTGCATTCTTACCTTATAGCTCAAACTTTCAAATTTTGCGAATAAATATTTCGGCCAATTTTCATCATAAGGCAATTAAAAAAAAACGTTTTACTTGTACTGGCCTCCACTACTTACAATGAGGTATTTTCTGTGTTCAGATAATTGTCTAACACCCTACGATCTCAAATCTAAAATCATTGCGGAGTAAGCCACCTTCTCTTTTCACGGTTTTCTTAAATTGTCATTTGATTTTTAAATTGTTCTGGCGAAAACTTATAATATTTTAAATAGTTTTAGTTTTTACGCTATTGAGAGGATTCAATTGTATTCAAAGAAAATCAGACAGCCGTCGGATGAACATTTTTAATCATACAGAATTTGTAAAACGGCCCGTTGAACCATAAGGCAGGAAATTAAAAAAAAATCATCACGATGCGACAAATGGTTGAGGAGATACTAATCGTTGTTTGGCATCCTCTGTTTTGAAGTAAGAAACGTGAGATGCGCGCTCGCTGCTTCCCCCACCACCGAGTCAGCCAAGACGGCATCAGAAGCCGCTCACGGGACTAATATTTTTTTACTTTGCTTCGATCTTTTCTTATAAAGGTACGCAAATGAGGAACTAGATAGTGTCATTTTCTAAAAGGACGAAACACTTTCATTTTTTCGTATATTGTCATTAGTCTGCCGTAAAAGTTCTGTTAGCCTGAATGTGAGATAACTAACGACTTAATTAACACATTGACACGTTTTCTTAAGGGGGCGACTTTTCAAGTGATTTTTGTTGAGACGTTGTACAAGCAAAATAATAAAATTAAGAGGATTATTAAAAGGGGATAACAATTAAATTTATTCATATGGTATGATAGTATGTATCGTAAGACTTAAAAAAATCAGCGCTGAAAAACCATTCATTGTCTAGCAGATACAAAGGGGAAAGCCCAATTATTTATTAGTCTCTGGTGCAAAAGTTATTTATCAGGCAGTAAGCGGGGTTTATATGGTATATTTCTTTAAGATCGCCTATACGTATAAGAACTTTGGACTCTGAAATGGCATAATTATAGTCACAATTGATCATTAACCTTTTTTTCGCACGACTTCTCATGCGCTCTCACCGTTTTTTATAAACATTATCGAATTTAAAAGTAACCGTTTTTCAAAGATTTTTGTTGCGAACAACTTTCTTATAAACTTTTTTATGAATATCATTCTGTATGTTATTCCGGAACGATTCCAGCATCAAGCGTGGATGCGGCTTTCAGAATGTGTCAACATTTGTTATTGTCTGGACTACGGGGAACGGAGACAATATTGTAACACTGACCTGTAAGTCCATCAAGAAGTTGCAGCCGAAGCACAGAAGTCAGTTGGTTGAAACATGTGCAATTTTGAAGGTAAATCATCATAGTTTGTGAACCAGTCATTTTTAGGGTACATTCGTTCCTCTTCGTATCTGAAATTGCCCAAAACACAAACGCGATCAAATTTTCCAGCTATTTTCCGGTATAAACTTCCATCATGGGTTTTAACCCCACGGGACGGAAGGCACTTGAGATTTTTCAACCCCTGCAAACCTCAGTGAAGAATACTTTTACTAGGCGTTTAGCACCCTCTCTCTCTCTCTCTCTGTTTTCCATTTTCTGTTACTCACTTTCTCTTTTTTTCTCTCAGACGTTTATCACAGTTTGAGGTAGGATTTCATTCCGTGGAATCTCTAGGGGTCATGCGATAAGAGAGCAAGTCTCGCATCGAGAGACATGGTGACGACAACGGTGGGCGAAAGCGCACCGTTTAACACCCTTCTGTCCTACGTTCGCCAATTACCGCTCCGTCCTACGCCTCTCGAACCCCTCCCGCGTATGTTCGCTGGCTATTACGTTTTACGAGATCGTTACAGTCTCTGCGTCAACGGTTCGTGTCACTCGCAGAATGTCTATCTGTGGTGAAACTAATGAAAATACACATACACGCGAGTTAATTGTTAATTCCCGTATTTACAATGAAAGTTTGATTTTTCTAATCTAAATACAAATATAATTAATCAGAATTCATTGTTTGCCATACAAAAAATGGTTCCGAGTTGAATAAATTCATTCTCCTCGATACAATATTCGAAACGAGCTTTCATCCACAGCCTTTTTCGTTGCATTACTCTCAACTGAACAATGTATTTCCTGCATTGAACGCAGAAGTTCACTTCGATAGTCCAAAACTTCAGGTTATTAAATTTATTAATTTGTCAAAGCTGTATTTATTATTCTGATTATTATAATTGTTGTTATTATCGAAAAATGTTACAGAATAGGTGTTTTGCTGTTGACTTTTGCTCACAGCGTTTTATTATTGAGGTGCCATGGAATCGATACGATGTATTGTATACCGGTTGGAGCGAGAATTTAGGGACAATGAAAATCTTCATGGAGATTTAAACATATGTATATATATATATGTGTGGCTTCCACGGTTTCCGGACAAAGCATCGCTAAATGAACAATGGACGAAGCACTCGATACCGGATTCGATTCCCAAGTAAGTCAGTGGAGCATGAACAATGAATTTAATCCGGATATATAACGACAAATATATACATGTGAAGATATATATATAGTGGGGATTTCGACAGGACAGGCCCGTTGATAGGGATATATATGTGCTTAGGAGTATTCGTGTCCACGTGCGCATGTAACAATGCTTGACTTTGTTCGAAACACATGTAGAGTGAACGCCCGCGCCGACATTCAGTCAGGGATCCAGCTAGATTATCGCTAGTAACCCCACCTCCCCATCAGGATCTAGTCCGATATCGGATTGGATTGCAGGGACGAATGTAACCCTGGGAAACTAGATTCGAGCAGGAATCTCGATCCAAATTTGTCAATGACTCTAGCTGGATTCCCGATAAAATCACGTATGATCAATACAATTGACGAATCAATGAAATCAATATTAAATATTAAATTATTCTTAATTAATATATCCGACGTTTGTTTGCTTACAATATGTATTTATGGGACCATCATGTTTTTTCTTCAGAATTTCATTGAAGAACCCGTTATTAATATGTTGTTAATTTATGGGGAATGTCATAAAAATGCAACGCTAAATCTTGAACGATTTTTCTGAAAATTGGTGGGTGAACTTTTCTCGGGTTCTTCAATGAAATTCTGAAGAAAAAACATGATGGTCCCATTTTAAAAAATGAAAGTGACCTTGAAATCTTTAAAGCGCCTCCACATGGATATGGCTCGTACCCACCATTCGATGACCCGCTGCGAACTATGCAACTTTTGTTTTAAAAGTTTTTTTCTAAGTCCGATATCTGAGGAAATATTTCTTCTGATGAAAGTTTTTGCCTCACCCTGTATATTTCTTATATTGTAGTTTGTTCTGTGTGCATTCTTCGTCGATTTCGGAGCACTGCACAAACTTTTAATACGAGGCCGCGATTACAACAATTTTCGGTAGAAGATAAGAAATTCTGGTATAAAACATGTCTAAAAATGATGGGTGAATAATGAATACTGATTATGAGTGGCAAACAAAAGGTGTGATTATCAGTAACACGTCTTTTTCGCGACATAGCATCGCCGCATGCGAAACAGTTGAAAATGGATAGAATACGCGGAAAAGTTTTATGCCGCTGCACGTAGCACTAGTATATACGACATAGCATACCGGATGACATTTTTTAAGATTAATATAGGATGTAATACAGGATATAGTTGAATACTCTTATGATTGTGGTTATTTATTTTTCTTTCTTATTTTCGGACTTTTTTTTTTACTTGTGTATAATGCCATGTATACACTCGTCACGGGTTTCGTTCCGGGATTGAGCCGGTATGCCCCGAAGGTATAGTGTCATCATGGTATCGAAATATTGTCACCGACACTAATTTCTTCTGATATGGAAATCATCTAGATTCCTATAGGGATACCCATTTTGGAGGATTCTGCATGGAATTCTGCAATCAAAATTTCTGCATGGACGGTCGTATCTATGGCTATATATGTTGTTATGCTTATGTGGATAGTAGCATATAGTTAATGGTTAAAAATGGACAAATGAATAAATAATTGATTCGATTAGAATCGTATGAATTGTGAGTAGTTGTGACTGCGAAATGAAAATGTATCGTCTGAACTGACATCCTCGTCGATGACGATATAGGTATAACAAAAGTTTCGGAAGGTTTCAACCTTGAATCAATATATTATTTACACTATATTTGAATATATTAAAACATATTTTTTATTGTTATCAGTGTAATTGTTATACCGAATATTTATAAGTTAATCTGGACTGCAAGTCGCACAATCTCACGGTGAGTATCGAGATATTGCATTTTGCCATCCCTACTCATTTGGATGACAAAATAATCTGTCGCGATACCATGATTCAGCAAAGTATAAGCGGGTTTGGACCTCTCAATAACATCGAACTGTCGTACTACATTTGAGATAACGTTAATTACTTGAAACTGCGCCATCGTTTAATAATACAGTTCGATTTCACATTTGTCCTGCAAACACTGCTGTTATTAAAAAAGAAATCATATATTGATAATTTTATGTCAGAGGGCGACTTCTGACGCGACGCTCCGAAATGGCAGAAACTTTGTATTTTCGTTGAGCGAAGAGTACGGAAGGTCTAATGCCACCTCTACAACCGCCCACGTAGTCTCCTCCACGTGCTCATATCAAACCCTACATTCTGCTCTTCGGACAATGAGGGTATTGCGGGCGTGACATCCAGAAGTTATTTACAGATTATATTTTTGAATACCCTTTTTGAATAGTGTGTTCAATATCACTCCTTTTTTCTGAGCTTTTTCCGCCATCTTGAAAAAGGGTTGAATTTTGTTTTTTGTTGTTGCGAACGCGGCTCTTCGTCATGATACGAAAATTTTGATTACAACTGTTTCCGTTCCAAGGATTCTTCACTTACCGTTGATCGGTGTTGAGATATCGAGCGAGAAAGTAAAAAATTAAGAGATTGAAACTTGTTTGTTGCTGTTTTCTTCTTTCTCGTGATACATGTCGATAAAATGTCTAGTATCAAACTTATAGAACATGCTAATACCTGCAATGTAATTGTTTCGTTGCTTTCTTATTGTTAGACAAAAATTATCACTTTTAGTGCGCCGCAAAGTTGGCAAGCCCGCGCGAATCTTCAATTTCATAGCTTGCGGGATTGTGCAGATATGTTGCAACGGATTTACGGTTCTAGAGAAAATTATTAAAGTAAAGTATGGATAAATAAAGCAGTAAACTTATAAATCACACGTATGAAATTTATTATGCACATATTTTTGTGTTGTAGAAGATGACGATTAATGGAAGTCCGTTTTTAATATTTTCTTCGTTTTCATTTTTCTTCGTTTCGATATTCCTGCTTCACAGTCTTCCGGTTCGGAATATTCATCGAGATTTGGACATTCTTCAACCACATGAGATGATTCTTCGATAGTCCAATCATCCTCATCCTCCTGTAGTCGATCAAGCCGTGAAGCGGGGGACTCCGGGCCGCTTGCCTATATGCGAGCCAAGGTATAAACAGTAAAAACCTCATGTTTGTTTTCCTTGTTTTCATAAATTACATTAACGTTTTTAAGTATTATATTCTTTTCCATAAGCCATCGACCAAACAAAAACCGATGTCGCCTAAATTAAATGTTCAGTCTCACAAGTACGCAAGGATCGACACGCGCGTGGGAATAACATGAACGAAAAGTCTGCGGTTGGTCGGTCGGGACTGACATGGCGTTTAACGTGTTAAGCTGCTGCAGTAAGTCGAGTAGGTAGTGATGCATAATTACCTTCATATATTCCGGTTTTTATTTTTACCGAAATAATATTTTGTTATCTTCATTATTTAATTGATAATAATTCATGATTATCGGTTTACATATTATTATTATTATTGATGCTGTTGATTAATATTGCTTACCGTTATGTTTCGTGCTTTAATGGATTTTGTTCCAGGGTACCTAAATAATATCTCTTGTTCCCTCTCTCTCTCTCTCTCTCTCTCTCTCGTTTATGCGTATTGTAGCCGATGCATTCAGTAAACTACTACTCAGACTCACAATCAGAAGTGGTCTCTTATCTGAATAGATCATATCGAATGTCTGTCAAAATGCACGGAGACTTGTTGCTTCTGGAGTCGGGACGTATTCTTTGGCGCTACGAGTGTGTAGGTAAATCCGTATGTACACCCTACGTTTTATATGCTTTGGAAAAATCCAGCTAAGGAGTGGATCGGTTCCCAAAGGCGATTCCATGCGATTTGACTTCGAAACGGTTTCATCCATCTCGTTAACTGAAGCAGTACGAGATTCGCGATGTTGCCCGGAATGGTCGACCTCGAAACGTTAAGGATAAACTATCCTTGCAAGTCGAACGATGCGGTTTTCCGAAACCGCTGAACCGACCCCTTTACCGAGAAGATATATCTCTTCCCCAACAGAAACAAATCGAATTCCTATCCATGTGAAATAAATGATGTTTTCTATCTCGATATACTTCTACAGGTATTGTCGCTTTTATCACTGCAATAACGATACTGCAATCAATAAAGTAGTTTTTACTAGTAATACAGTTTGTGAGAAACTACGTGTATTATAGGATTGGTTATGTAATCAAGTTCTAAATCATATTTTCAAGCGGTAGCTCCACAGAGTTTAACTGCAATATCGATCCATCAATTAACTATTCAATTAATCATTCAATCAATCAATCAGTGAATCAATCAATCAGTTACTCAAGCTTTCTTTTTCTTCCCCAATATTCCATTCGTATAAACAATAATCAGTGATCGCGTGACATTCAGCGAGAGATTGTTAAAACCTCGTGAATCGTAGTCTAAAAAGTAACTGCCTTGTTTTAATAAATGAAGGTGTATATATATTTGTTAGGAGAAAAAGAACCCAATTACTTTTTGGTCGAGTGAATATTTGAAAAAAAGTCTCGATTCGCATCGTAAAAGTATTAAGTCATTAACCTGTGGGTTGATGACAAGCAAGTTATGGAAAATATAAATTCTGGGCTTTAATACTGACCTTTTTTATCACCGCATATTATTATTGTTACCTCTCTCTCTCTCGTCGTGATTCCGTACATTAAACGCTCGCAAAAACATTGAGTATCTACGAAAAAGACATAAAACCACTCACCGGCAGACGTTGCTAGAAGACTGGGGAGAGGCGAGAGGTGAATAAAAAAAGTTCGAGAGCCTATAGAGGGTTTTGGCAAAACCGGAGATGCGCCTCACATCCTTCGCCGTAAAAGCTCCTTGTGCGTTCACTTCGGAAAAAGGGGGGCAAGCAGGAACTGGAAAGAACGTGAGCTTCTTTTCATTCTTCTTCGTCTTCGGGTCGTTTCTCAACCGCGCGAAAAAGATGAAAAAGAGGGAAAGAGGATGAGAGGAAGACAGTGCGAGGTACAGAAAGAAAGCTCTTCGCACACTGGAAATGAGGAAATAACGTTACGCGGTAAAGAAAAAAAGAAGCTCGTCGCTCCGTCTGGATGAGTGTGCGTGACGTTAACAGAACGAGGCAGAGTCAAAGTTCGAGACACGCGGGAGTACATAACAAAGATTGGGGTAAAACAGAATACCCTAGGATTTAATGAAAGTTCTTTCTTTTTTTGTCTTCTAGTCGATCTAATTGTTGTTAATTTATCCAATATCATTAGTTTCATCTTATCACGATAGATTCGCTGTGGAGATTCTTTTTCCGAGTTCGAGACATTTATTGTGAGATTTTTATATTAAAAATCGTTTTTTTTGTAAGTAAAATTCCATTTTTGCCCATATTAGCATACATATACATAGAGGTTGTATATGTAGGGTAAGTCCGGGTATTATGGCCCCCAATGAGCCTCTTTGGCGATAAAACTCGAAGTATACGAGATCAAGTAGTTTTCATTAGTTACGTCACGCGTTGAACTTATTGGTAATCATTAATTAGAAGCTTAAGGCAATATATCTTGAAATAATAACTGAAAATGGAAGTTTTCGAAAAAGTGAAGAATCTTTGAATTCTGAACGTGCCAGGATAATATGGCCTAGGGCCATATTGGTCGCAGATACCGTGTCGTAAGTGGTTGAACTCATCAGTACTTAATAATTAGAAGCTTACGGCAATATAATTTCAAACAAAAATTAAAAATAGAAGTTTTAGTAAATTTGAACAATCGTTGAAATCTAAACATGGTTGGGTATTATGGCTTAGGGACCTATTGGCTGTAAACGCCGTAAGCCATATCTATTGCCCACCATAGCAAACAATACAAACAATAAATCGCACATTATTTTGCGGAATAAAATTCACAGAAAACAATGTTAGTTTGTACTTCTGAGGATTCTTCGTGAGCCCATAGCTTACAACATAGGCATTGAACATGGTCCTCTACCTGGTGGGCCAAATTGGCCGTATGAATGTTTTAGACAAATAAGATCTAAACTAAAAACCACTGAACAATTGTATACAAAATTGCCACCACACTATAGATTAAGGGGTTGCCTACAAAACTGTGCAGGAATAATATAAACAAATTTACACTTCCAGGAACTGTAATGGTTGAAAGTTTCCAAAAAATAACATCGCAATTTTGGATCTCTGCCTGTAAAAGACAGGCGCGATCTGGCCACGCCGCACAAATTTACTGAGAGGGTGAGGCGTAGGGTTGCACAATCGTGGGAGGTCTGTTTTACGCTAATATATATAGTAATATATATATATAATATCCGAACTTACTGTATGTATATTTACGGACTGAGAAAAGCTTGGGGGATGGCCGAAGGGACAGGGTGAAGAGCCCGTCAAGTTAACGACCGTGCCATTAAGCCGTAAAGTTTGACGAGCGAGGCGCATGGATCCATTCGGTATAGTATCCGTTTTTCGAGGTACATCCCTGTCTTGCATCGAAATGAACATCGCTCACACGGACGCATTGGGCTATTTGAAATCTCGTTGAGCGGCTCATACCATGCTGTATATTTAGTACACTCATATATATATATAAATATATATATATATATATATATATATATATATATATATATATATACATATATATCGGTTTCTTGGCACAAACTAGAGTTAAGGATTACGTGGAGATTCTGAATGCGTGAGACTCATAAAACCACCACGGCGCAATAAATGTGCATTTCATTATTTTTGTGTGTGTTTTTTCGTCTCAGAAATTGTGGTTGAATATCTGTGTGAGGGCAAGAGGGTTATTATCGTTGAGCTTGCATTATATAGTTCGTAAACTATACTGTATTAAATGAAATGGACTATAACGAGTAGCATGTAGTTTGATATACCAACGAGAGGAAGATGTATCTATTATGCATATTCGAATAGTTCAGAAAAGGAGTGGATTTTTTAGATTCCGTTCTTGGTTAAACGTTCCGCAACATTTTACATCAAACTAAACAAGAAAGAAATTGTCTGTAACAAAATGGAATATCATAATTTTAAGATTTTGTTGTTGTTATAATTTGATCTAGTTTATGTTCGGTTTTTTTGTTCAGATAAAAAATTTAGCTTCGAATTTCCGACTGTCTTGGTCCGTACTTATCTACGAACCGGGTTACTGACCCCGACTGGTCCTATAACAAGCGTAATGTCTGGCAACAAGAGGATTTATATAAAAATTATTGCAATCGTTTTGAAAGCGCCGCCATTGTTCTGAAAGCCTTAAGAAAAACACAAGGCACGAAGGGAAGATATAAATGTGTTAGATACGCCTTTTTTTCATCTCTCACCTGATAATTTATTCGTACGTGTTGTGTGACCGTTTGTTACACTGCTGCTTTTTTTTCTCCCGCATTTTCTCGCGATCTCGATCACCTCTTTTTCGTGTCAAGAACAAAACATGGCCGTTGCGGGGAACGAAGAGAGGAAAATTGATAACACTGAGTCCGAGCAGGACAGGTAGCAGGTGGCGCCGAGGCTCGTCCTACGTTTCTCACATACACTCATTTTTTATTCTCATCCGGTCTCTGTCTCTTTCTCTCTCTCTCTCTCTCTCTCTCTCTCTTACTGTCTCCTTTTTGCTATTTTCATTCGTAGCGATCATTATCGAAGCTTTTCTCACAGCTTACAACCCATACTTTTCTCACGATGTCTAAAATTCTAGCTAATGTCTTCGACACGCAGATTTGTTTTCAAACATTCTCGATCTATCCTTTCAACATCCATTTCTTCGTGTGTTATTTTGTTGTGTGCCAAACAGAGACGACGAATATATGACATTTCTGTTGAATCGAATTTTCTTTTTCATGCCGAAAAAACGTCTGCCGTTTACTTACCGAATATTTCGAGCATAACTATTCTACGTGTTACCGTGACGAAGGACGTTGAAAGCGAGAGAGAAAGGGTTAAAATTTATGGCAGAACCGAACGCCTGCATATCCTGCCAAAATTTCTCCTTGCGTTTCGGCTTAGGTTTGTTTCAAGCCAATTAGTATTCCTTGCTCGGCCATTCGTGTGCCGAGTGTCGAGTAGCAGCACCAGCAGCAGTAGCAGCAGGAGGCCGAGGGTGTATCCAACAGCGGGGAATATACGCCTAGGGTCTCTCCCTCTGGTGTATCCAGATCGTGAGGTTGAGTCGCGGCGCGGACGTTATAGGGGATATTACTTCAGGAATATAATTCTGCGGCACTCGCTATTTATTGCCAACACCGACGGCTGAAATATTCATGAAATAAACTCCGATACCTCGTGGATGTATAAGCAAGGCCCGTTCGTCCGGTTATTTCACTGTCCAACTACTCCCGTGTGATGCGCGCGCGCGTGTTTGTGTGAGTGCGCGCGTGTATGTGTATATGTTGCTACGCCCACAAGGCCGAAAAAACCTATTTGGTTATTTTTAAGTGAACGTTTTACCATTTTCTTTGTCCCGGTAAATGACTTTTATTTATTTATTTTTTAATAAACCACAATTGGTTTCGTAGAAAGGGATAAATTTCAAGGTGGATGGATTTTTCAACGTTTTTTTTGTCACATTGTGAATTTTGTAGTCGTCTCGAAAATTTACAGAAATTTCAGCCAAAAGCTCGTTAAACTTTATTATTTTTCGTGATAACAAATCTTTTGGACACACGTATAAATATGAAATCCTTTTTTTTCTCTCGCTTTCCCGTCTCTTTGTTCCATCGGCATTTTTTCCTCTCCTCCTCGTTCCCTTTGTCCCGTTTGGTTTTTTTTTGCCATCGTAGAAAAATCGAGGTTCTCCGTGAGAATGTTTTTTTTACCACCGCGCGATGGTCCCACATTGTCTACCCTGTGTTACACTCGTAACCCGCGATTATAATCGTATCTCGTTGGCGCGTATATAGCGCAACGTCCAAAAATCTCGAAAGCTCTGACGTGATTTTGGTGCACGTTAATTTTTTGTTCACTTCGAAACCGACGATTTTTTTTCAGCCTCCGTTTCATACAGTATTCGCGTTGATTATTTATTTACAAAAATCGTCGATTTTTTGTTGTCGTTTCGATCAAATGTCCGTTCTCTTTTTCATTCATTCCGAAACAAAAAGCCCTTCTGTGTCAAGTGGAGAGTCTGACTTTTCTTCTTGCTAATGATAAACACCTCTCTCTCGCGGCGTCTCGCTACGTAGAAATTGTTAACTATTTTTCAAATCCGAGGGTCTTGCATTTTTCACGTTGGACTCTCATTGATAGTTTTCTTTTTTAATTTCCATTGAATCGTGTTGATCTAAAATCTTATTAATATCTAGCGATAGTTTAGAGTGTTACAGGTCTGAAGATTTATCACCACCTTCGTTCGTTCGTTCGTTTGTTCGTTCGTTCGTTCGTTCGTTCGTTCGTTCGCTCACGCACTCCTTTTTGCTTAAATTATTTTTTCCATTATTCGTGCACGAGATTTCACAAAAAATTTCGTTCGTCATTTCTCTCCCTCATCCCGATTCGCTTTTTGCCAATAAGGAACATTATTTTGATTTAGTTTAATCGTAATTTGTTTCCATCTCATTACTATTTTCTCCCGATTAATCGATCATCGTGTTCGTTTCTCTGTTCTCTCTTCTCATCGAGCTAAAATATTTCCATGGTGTCTCTGATCGCCGTTCACGCTAACCAGCATACCTATATATAATGCCTATCTCTCGTGTTAATTAACGCACACCGTCAGAGTTTTTCGTACCGATGCGATCAGGTCGTAGAGATAGAAGTAGAGGTAGGTAGGAAGAAGTGGCATCGCAAATTAGTAATTATGCACCCTTAATTTCTATTTGGCTTCGATCCGTACCCCCGTTTCCAAGACAAAAATTCAGCTTGTAACCGAAATATCTGCATCAACAGAACGCGATATATATTTATAATAAGTTGAATCTATGTTTTGACGTATGCGTTATCAAGAAAAAGAATTAATAAAATAATCGGAGTTAGGAACTAGGATGAGCCTCGATGGAGATACGGTCAGCGGAAAGCGAATATGATATATTTTTTTATTTTTCAACGGACTGACGCTCGAGCGGGTTACGGCTCAACCAATTATTCCCTCCCCAATTCGGTTTCACGATGATGCTGAAGAATAAAAAAACAAATAGTGATAATAATGAAAGCTCGTTTCGTATTATTACCTATATTCTTGTGTCGTATCTGGCGAGTGTTGAAGGGGGTTTAAGACATCTAATATAGTCCACGATGTTGGCTCTCATTTCGAAGCAACCACTATATGTATATTTACAGTTGAAGCTTCGAAACATCTATTCTTCTGTGTATATACGTATATGGAGAGAGAAATGAGAATGTAGAACGGTCCACGCTGGATGAAAATAGATAATAAGAATGAGGACTGTGGCTCTGGATATACCGAGATTATAATATGCGAGATTTTCGTGAGACGCTGGCGCGAGAAATCCGCGGCATGATTTGCCGTCGGCTTAAGTACAGAGTCCTTTAAGTTCCAGGCTGAAATTAATATCTCTTTTCGCCGGTTAATATACCCGTGATTATGTTCACCCAGGCCGCTGATATTATATTTAATCTTCGAGGATGCGAACAGACATTACGGCAACATTCGAATCTTAAATCTTTCCTTTCTTTTTTACAATCAAAATAGATAAAAGTTCATATTTTACTTGTTCGTTAAAAAAAGTTCGTCGAATTTGGGGGTGACTTTTTAGAGAATTCCAAGGATATTTTATTTTGCGTCGTTTTTTATTTTTATTATTCGTCATTAATTTTATTTGTGAATTTTGAATTATTGTTCTTTGAGGTTTGAGCGTCCTTAAGCGCGCGGAGAAAAGCTCATCGCGAATATCGCGATATCGATGGGGGTTAGAGGGAGAGAAATCGAATCGTGAAGAATCCTTAACTAATATACACGTTATATTATGTATGTATATATACATATACATATATTCCTATTCGACATATTGTTTTCGATTCTCATCACGTGTTATATCAAATTTCTAATTTTTTCTTTTCACTCGCGAATATAATTGTAATTTTTTCCATAATCCTACTTTACAGAAAATATATACTTCTCCCTGGGACATTCGCGACATTACAATATTGTTCGAGACTGTTTTATTATATTGTATAGTACCTACAATAGCTCTTTCTCGCTTCATCGCACGCATCTCGTATCGCACACAATCAAATTGATTTTTTCTTCTCTTTTCTCAGACTTCGGTGAGATGAGTGAATAAAAATCACCTCAACTTCACCATATTAGTCCTTATTTCGCTGGCAATTTTTAATACCTTATTCTAAATTGCTCACAAAATTCATTCATCCCCTATTTTTACTCTTTCTCATCATCCTTCGATTTTTTTCTTTTTTCTGTGTTTACCGCTTGGCAAACGAAGAATACGGAGATGTTGTGAAAACGATATTTCGCGTTTTCTTGTGAGACAACTTCTCCGCTTTGCCGTTACGTGCGAATTCTCTTCATCCATGCCCACTCCGTGTCTCGTCGCTTCCACCAGCAAGCGTCGTGAATTTTGTCTTCTTCGTGCTCGGTACTGTCATCGTCGTTGCCGTCGTCATCGATCTTGTCGTCGTCGTTGTCATTGTCATTGTTGTCGGTAGCTTCATAGGACAATGGAACGCTGCTCGGCTAGGTCGCCAGATTCTGTAACACAGAAACAAATCCCACCGACGCAGAAGCGCAGGGGTGCAAAGAAATTTTTAAATGCCTGTTAGCTGTTGGACGAACGAATCATTTGGTCAAATTAAATTGTATATTTATATAAGGTTATTTTATGATTTGGTGATATATATATATATATATATATATATTTATACGGGTGCATATAGAACTGAAGTTTTATCGCAGCTTGTTTTTTTTTCGAGGTGAAACGTTTTTTTACACCCTTTCTAGTCCTGCTATTCTATTCTGACGGAAGCATTCACAGAGAGCGAAGAAAGAGAAAAAACGGAAACGTATGGTTCATTGTTCGTTGAACGAAGAAAAGCGACGGTGTCGGTAGGACGGGGTTGAAAAAAACACACACGCTCACTTGGACACATCGTTTGCTAATTCTAGCACAACAATGTACCGTTAACGAGTACCAGCCCAAGTCCAGAGTCAAGCCCTCTAGCAAGGCACAGTGTCTATCTATATATGTATGCGGACGAGAACACTTTGCTCGAGTCATTGAATCGAATTGTTCTCGATTTACCTTCCCAAGTTTCTTACGAATTTGACGAGGTCAAAGGTCGTTGGTTTTATCGCCTTTATCAAAGCGGACAATAACTTCCCATTGGACTGGAACAAAAATTTTATTTTGGGGTTTACCTCGATTTATAGCGATGTGACAGAAAAAGTGCAATTCCAATTAAAAAAAAAAAATAATAAACGGGTCTTAGAATTTAAGCCGCTACTTTCCTCTCGTTAATTATCATTTATGATAACGCGATTAATAAATACATTTTTTTAAATATAAACCTATTTTTTCTGTAATAGTTACGCTATTGTTATTGAGACAGGAATTTTTATTGTTTTCACCCACCACGGCCGAGGTTCATCGGCTGGTGGGGCTCTATATGATTTTACTTTATGTGTTAAATATATTTTGGTCGCCACTTGATTTCAATAATCAAAGAATGGGAAGAGAGGAGAGATAAAATAGGGGGCTTCAATTTGGGGACCAGGAAAGCAAAGCAGACTCGACGGGATACAGGCGAGTCGATTGACAGTTTTAAAAGTTTCCACATAATTTGATACACTGATTGTCAGTCACCAACATCATCCAATTGAAATAATATTTCAATTACACTTCCATACTCTTATGATAATAATGACAAATTTTGTAGTTGGATGAACTAATTCCCTTCGAGGACTAATTTATTTGCTCTTCAAGAATCAACATGATTGTTTAAGCTGAATGTAGACAAAACTGTCTAAAACTCGTAATAATTGGTACTCGTGACCAATAATTACTTTGATTCACAATGGAATTTTTAAGCGACGGCGTTCTTTCCTCTCCTTTCTTTTCTCATCATCCTCCCGAAGATCGCGAACGTTTGCTCGACAAAAGTGAGTAGGGCGTTGAGGAATAATTTTCCGGTCAAACTATAACCTTCTTCATTATTTAACCCGATATTTTTGGAAATTGGAAGTTAATATTGATTATATTATGAGACATTTAAATATGAATAGATGACAAAAACAGGCCGTATTAAAAACATCCCCTCACTATAATTTCTTGAATCTTTCAACTCACGTTGCTTGAACACACAAGTTAAACTTTGATCATAAAATATTATTGCCAGTTTAACGACACAACCTGCGTACAGTTTTTTAATAGCTATTCGTCCTACAACTTTGCAATTTTATCGCCGAATAATGCATCTTCAACTGTAGTAAGCTATACTATCAAATTTCAGAAATTCAGTAAAATAAAATCGATTAATATTGGAGTTGTTCGCTTGCAGGAACTGATATTAAGATATTCTTTTCAACTTCTCCAATAATAGGTACTTAACGGACACGAACTCTCAGTTTTCATAGAGTTGCTCGGATGGACCTAAATTTAACAAGGATTGAAAATCGTGCATCGTTTGCCGCAATGAATTAAAATCAAGGCGAATTTATTCGAATGAAACTTGATACATTCGTGTAAACTCTGTCGAATAATTTTCATTCAATGAAATAAACGAATCTGATCCTGTCCCTCGAATTTCTACCACTCGTAGGTCGTCTACTTTGATGTAGAAAGCTTTAAGCTCGATATACATGTGCGCTGCGAAGTCAAACTTCTGGCCTGCGAGTAGGACGGGAGAGAAGCGTTTGACTTGGGAATTAGTTTTACTATTGATCACGCCATTGTGTCGACTTGATCTATTCACTTCACGGTGATTATTAGTCTCCATGTAGTAGGCCAGGGCGAGAGTGCTTTCTCGCTATGGTAGCTTCCGGCGTTTATATATACACAGACCTTGTAATCGCAGAGGGACGAAATTTAACGACTTGCGCGGATTGCTTAAGTAATTAGAGCTTAGAGGAAGAAAAAGAGGGGGTGGAGGATGATGAGTAGACAGTTTGGCGGTCGAGGGACGGAGCATACACATAAGCGTTCGAAACTCTTGCTGAGTTTATCTGGTCGAAAACTTTGATATTTCCCAGGGATGAAGGCATCGCGTTGCTATATACACGATTTTATTCATTATTAAATTCACGTCAATAGTAGGCAAGTTTATAAAAAGATAATTTTTATAAATAATCAATTTTTAATTGATCATTGAAAAAGTATCGAACTTTATCATATCTTTTTCGAAATAATTGACTTCGAAATTTTGGAGTGGAGTTGAATTTTCTTTAAAACAATAGTAATACATTTTCGCAAAAATTATATATAAATTTCAAGACTGGGGGAGGTCAATACAAAAGAATTATTATCAATAACAAAATCCCATTGTACAAGAAATTCAAAGTAATTACGCCAATATTAGATTCTATCAATGCACGATGGGCATTGTTAGAATGCAATAACGTTGAAAAAAAAGTTCTATCAATTTATCAGTCTGCGCAAAGAAATAATCAAAATTAGCTCTTTCCAACCCTCTGTCTGTCGTCAACTTCGTCCTCGTCAACTTCGTCCTCGTCAACTTTAACAGATTTAATCGAATTTTTCATCGCTTTGCGTTATTAATATGCGTATATATACATACATATATCTAATATGTATAGAGTTACAAATGGCTTGCGGTTATCGTCGATGCAATTTACCTAGGGCAATTTCGCGGCGAGACGCGACATCGCCCTCCCCCTCAACCCAGCTCACCCCCCTCTGGCCCCCCAGCCCACCATCCCATTTTAACCATTCATACAGCCGCGATAGTATCAGCTCGCCGCCGGCGAGAACGTAGAGCAGTTTCGTCCGAAACTTTCGGCGCCAGCTGTACGCAATCAGCTGCTAATTGGGAAATGATTGGAGGCGCCTTCGCTAGAGAGACCCGTTTACGCGGAGCGTTTCCGATAGCGGATCGGATGGCGCCTCTATAACCTCCTCATATAACTTCGTTCCCCTCTAACGCTCGTTTTCCCTCTCCTTCTCCCTCTCCACTTTCGCGGCACTTTATCACTCATCTCTGCCGCGCTCACCCTCCGCAACCAATGTCCGAGTTCAAACTCCTCCCCCTCCTATCCACCGCCACTTCTTCACCCTCGCTCTCGCCGTGCCATAAATACCGCGGAACTCTCTCTCCCCCCTTTATCGTCACCATAAATGCCAAAACGTCGGACACACATTCGTGGTTACGAATCGGTCATGGTTTGTCGCGGGGGTGTATTTTGGTTCAATTCACCCCCAGCCACCTTCCTCTCACCACTTCCTCTAAGCGAAACCAAGTCCCGTACAAAACATTATCGAAACTCATGTAAGAAAAGTGCCGAGACATAGTAATGGTGGAAGTAGGGGATGACAGAGAGGCGGGGATGAACTTTTATGGGGCTTTAGATTTTTTGTGAATCCCCCTTCGGGATCCGCTTTGCACGGTCCCCTATATTACACGTTATCTTTTTTATTCGAAACGCTTCACCATAGTACCATAATTCAATAACTCCTCCAAACCCCCACTAGAGTTGGGGGTTTGGATGGGTCTATGGAGATGGGGTTTGGAAATCTAACACGCACTTCTCGCCATCCCTGCTACAGTCGCGCATAAATGGCAGCGATGCCCTTAAACGGGGAGAGCGTAATTATAGGATTCCTGGTGAAGGACGCGCTAATGGGCGTGAATTCGCGAATTATACGAGGGGGTTATTAAAGGAAGAGCATCTTTGCTGTAGGAGCTCGTCTATGGAAGATCGTGGGGTATATGGTGCTATTAAATGTTTACCTCTTGCTGCCGCGGCCAGGCTTCTATTATTCACGCTTTTAGTCTCTTTATTGCTTCCAAAGGCAACCATCCCTCCGGGCGACGTTATTCAAAGAACCGCGAAAACTTGCCTCTATCTTGTCGTGTGTATGGAAAATCCGTTGTAAATTTTACGATAACGGGGTAGTACCCATCCTCGAGATTTCGTCTTCCATGCCCGCCAGAAAGTCGTACAATCCGTTTTGTAAAGCTGTAGGGGGATGAAAACGACCTTCTTGATCTCGACCTTATCAGTAATTTATGAAAAAGTTACCCCCAAGGCCCGTGCAACGTTAGATTTTTATTTCTGAAATATTCTAAGTTCATAAGTAGCCCAATAACCGACTGTAATCAAGCCATCACCCTTGTCAGGGTTGCTTGTTGTGTGTTCAATTGATGATGTCGGGCTTCCGGAGGGTAGCTTTGCGTCCGCTTTCCACAACCGGTTTGTGTGTGCATAGGTACTGGTACGGGGCTCCGATCACGCGTCAGGGGCAGTTTTGCAGTGATCGAGGATTTTAGGGGATGGGTTATCAGGAGGTTTTGAACGACGAGGATCAATCCAGGAGGTGTGCGAGAATATAAAGCCGTGCGGATAACGCGCCGAGCTTTCAGCCAGATGGGACAACGTTTAATTACCCAAATTGATATTGCATCGCGTTGCAAAACGAGCCAAATCGCAAAGGGGATCTCCTCTACGTCGTTGGTTTAAACCCTCGAGCTTACCAAGCGATGTATATATATGCGCGTGTATAGGTAGGAATAGACCACGGGGAATTTCAGGATTGTGAATGCGAGTTCATGGCATTCAAATAATCCACGAATCTCTGGCATACCTTCTTTGTTTGTTTTCCGCACTATGTACGTTGCGGACTCTGTGTTTTGGAACATTCGTTTGTGTGTCCACTGGCTAGTAACGTTTTCCGACTTATCGTTACACTAAAGAATCTACCATTTCGTTGAGTTACGGGCCTCGAGATTAAACAGACTACCGTTAATACGACAGTCCAGCTTCGCCATAACCCACTGTATGCTGAACGCTCGCGCAGACTTGTTGTTATGATAGTTGCGCAATTTTATCATAATTTCATCTTGTTTTATGACTGACTTTTACCAGAATTAAACATATAGAGAAATTTAGAAATTATTCCACTAGATAAATACGAGATACAAGATGTAACGCAGATTGAGTAATAACATGCTGGAAACTATTTTGGATAACGTATTTAGTTAGGTTTTAATTGATTGATTATTTTGACGCATGTTTCGCTTTATTGATGAAATACTACGTCACGGCTGTGGCTCGGACGCTATCATTCAGCCCGCTATTCGATACCTATCTTTCGTACGATCAAAAAATTCTTTGTCTAACTATAACCCCTAGGAATTTGTTCAGTGGCGCATAATAGACATTCGTTATTTTCTTCAGATCTGAGTATGATATACATATATAATACAATTAATAATAAGAAGATTGTGTCGCCCCCGTTGTGTAGGTACGGGAATCGAAGACGGCTGGTTAGCCGTATAGTCGGTACGAGGACGGGCATATTGTGCCCCAACTATTCGGATTCCTAGAAAATATATATATATATATAAATCCTCCTATGTATCTCCTTGAAATGTCGATGTGAAATGTCGAAACATGTCGACACAGAGGAAAATGCGCATATGGAGAAGATAAAATTCCTCCGAAACGAGATGCAAAGTGTAAATACTTGACATTTTTTTAATTCTATACTTTTTCATTCGCGTTTTCAAGACTTGAAATTTGCATACAATTCTAAATAATTCAATTGTAATAATTAACTATACAGAAATGTTTATCGCCAGAAAGGGTATCCGAAGGGGTATACGTATTTAACCATGAGTATTCCCACAGCAATGGTGGTAATACGTATGCAAAAGTAAATAATTGAACGGCTGGCAACAAAGGATACGATAATGATGAATACAAAAAGAAGAGGACATTGAAAAATGAAAAAGATGGACCGGAAGAGGATCAAAGAGTGTACATCATATATATATATAGCATTGCACATGTCCTCCATGAACTGACTGACTGCTCTCGTTGAATGCCGCTCGTGAACACAGAGGGGCACGTACGCAATAATACAAAAAAGTACAATCCGGATATTTCGCTTCCGGCTTCCTGAGCGTTACGCGTAATACCAGAATAGTGATGCTAGAGGTAGAAAGGTCGCTCGTAACGAAACAGAGAACGCGGTTAACCTCCACTGTCAACAGAAAAAAACCTTCAGAGCACTCTGCAACGGATGCTTTTTCTGCCTACACTCTTATATGCGTTTCTGTCCATATATATATAAAAGGTGTCAAGAGTGCGTAAACTATATAAATTGCAGTCTCGATTACAGCATATACACATATATGTATATGAAATAAGGACGAGTGAGAGAGAAAGGGCAAAGGATCGAACGACGGGTCTTCCGAATGATGGACATGTCAGGTGCCAAATCACTCTTCTCACGGTGACTGAACTGATCGGTGTATATCATTGCCTCAATGTGTCTAAAAATCATCAACTCAGTGCACGATAGAACTCATGTAATAACGCTTGTGGAACCATCCAATTGAGGGAAGACAGCATTGCTTCCGAAAGAACGAAAAATCCAATGATTAGCCTTCCCACGACGAAATTTTCGGACGCCTCGAGAATGAATCGAATCGAGCGAAGTGGCTAGGGTCGAGGCCGGGATCCGACATGTACTAGACGGTATATGCGGACTCTCCGCTGATGTTCCAAAATGGCAGAAAGTTTACATTTGGATTCAGCAAAGAGTGCGGAGGGTCCCGTGGAACCTCCAGAACCGACCGGGTACTCTTTTCCACGCAGGCTCCCCAAACCCTCCGGGCCTCTCCTTTGAGACTACCGCGGGCGCACCCCATGCACCAACGAGAAACTATTTACAGATTATATCGTTGATTTTCCTGCTATATTATGGTCAGTATATCCCTATATGTAGCTGCAAATATATACATACAGCTACAATACATACAGATATATCCTGTTCAGTATCTCCCTATATATAGTTGCCGAATGTCTCACACAACTAGAGACCCTTCAAGGAGATTAAAACTTGTCGTCAGCATTTTGCCGACTCGCGACTCTCTTTTCTTGTTAGACCTTAGGCTATATACAGATATGTCGCGATACTGACTGCGAGAATCGTATCCATCTGTCGGATCCTGGCGGTACTGCCAGCGCGACTATTACTCTAGGCAACATTTGGATCGAGGGCTGGTTGGGAAGGTTCGCTAGGCAGAGTTGGAAACGAGGGCGGGTGGCGGAGAATCTACGATGACACCAGATTTGAGCTGGGGGACGCGATGGGATTGAGCGGAGGGTAGCGGCTTGAGGGTTACAACGGAAATAGACTTTAGGAGATCGAGAGGAGCAGTACAAATTTTTACTCGGGTTAAGATAGTACAACTATGAAAGAACAGAAATGCACAACAAATATAGCACATAGCACGTTTTGAGTTATTCGAGGACGCGATACGAGAACACATTCTGACGCTCTGCAACGCACCCGAGTTATTCCTTCGCACCAAGGGCCTCTCTTTGTTTCTTGGGGGGCATGTCGATAGAAAAAACTAGTTCCTAGACGTGCATTCAAACACAGTTCGCTGTCGATGTTTTTGTGATTTGGACCGACCGCGCAGCTTCGTAATAAGTCGTGGATTAAATTAGAGTGACAAAACAGTCATGGTAACGAAAGTTGCCCGTACGAACTGGTTCTAAGGGTGAAAGAATATCGATCTTAATGTAACTGAAGTTATTACAAACAATTTTTCTACCACGGTTTTATCGTATATTATCTTCCTCGCCATTATTTTATTTATTTTACTTCCAGAAACTTATATAGGTAGGGTTCTTCAATGAAGTTTTTTCTCATTCCGGGCATATTTCTAACGAAATAAAAAGACCGAGGCTATTACCGTTTGCCTCATCTTTTATTTTTATTCGTTATTTGAATTTTATCTGAATTATTCGCTTCAATTATCTTTATCGCTGTAGATTTATATCCTGTTCCTCTTCATGTTAAATTTATCAAATTAATGATAATTATATAAATAAATAAACAATGGAGATTAAAAAAAATACGCTCGCCCGATAATGTTCGTTTACGCGTTGCCGCGGATCTTACCGGGTAACATGTATAATCTGAGAAAAACGAGTCAAAGAAGACAGGAAAAAAGTGTTTGATCATTTTTGTCGCATATCTGTATTATGAACGCTTTCATAACAAACGCGACGCACAGCTCAACAAGGCAGTACTTTTCGAAACTCTCTTTGGAGAAATAGTCGAGGGACATGGGGGTCGAGTAAAAGAGATCGTAAAAGGGGTTGAAGATTATGGGGTTGGTGAAGAAAGGAAATTCTCAGAGTTTTCACAAGCTTATACATTTCTCAGTTTCTTCCATAACCTCTTGAATTCGAGTTTACCCATTACCTTTTCTGTATCTCGTGAAAATTCAAATATACATGCATCGCGGCTCTCTGGGATCGCTTGGACAGAGCCTCGAGGAAAGGTTTGAAAGACTCGACATCGCCAGGTGGCCCGAGAAAGAATGAAGGAATGAAGTACGAAAGGAGCGGAACAGTGACGGAGAAAATATTTTCTTTTCTTTACGTAGTTTCTTACTTTATTATTCTTTGTTGGTTTCTTTATTGTTCTTTACGCACGTCCGCAATACTACGATGGAAAGAGTAAAGAAGGACGACGAGATAGAGAAAGAGAAAGAAGCGAGAGCTGGAGGTCAGGATAAAAATACAGGCGTGGAGAAATATTTTACTCTTTCTTATTGACTATTGTGTGGAATTTCTGTTAGTTAACCTTATGGGATGTGTTGAAAATCATCTAGAATTTAATGTTTACTATGGTAAGGCTATTGTTCTATGAATTATTATAATTGTTTTTTATTATTATATTATTATCATAATTTTAATTATGTCTTACCATGAATTAATTGATTTACTAAACATAAATAATTCACCGATGGGCCCGGTATTAATTTATTCCAAGGCATACACTAATCAATTAATCGATATAAGGCGGGTGTCCACCCTGAAATTTTTTTTTTTCATTTTTTTCTTAACACACTTTGATATGTTACAAACGATTCAAACCGTAGTTAGTATTGAAAATCGCAAAACTGTCCAAGTTACAGGTATTTTTTTGTAGGAAGGTCGAGCCGCTGCAAGTCGTCGACCGCGCGGTTCGACCAGTGTATACGACTTAAAAATGCACGCCAAGCACGTAGATCTTCTTAAATAGGGGATATGTATGGACCAGGAATCGCTGATTGACAGTAGGACTCACAAAAACTGCATCGTTAGACGAATAACCGCACATTTACTTTCTTTTCCGATTATCTCGATGCTATATTTTTCGAACTGGGGCGAACGAAATCTCGTAAACTATTGGTCCGAATGCTTTGAAATTCGTACACAATACTTTTAGATTCATTATCTAAAATATGTCATATATATTTAGATCAAGTTATCGATAATTCGAAATATTCGCCATAATGAAGAACCGTGTGGGGTGTTTCAAACCTATGCAAACAGAAGGAAGCTACTCGGTACACGAGCGTCGAATACGCATACCGCATAAATAGTTGTTTGTGGATTGGAACTGTTTGACATACTGCAAACGAATAAGGAGCAAGCTTGATACAACCACATGAAGCTAAACACGCAAAATACACAAACTTTGAATTTATGGCGATTCTATATTTAACGAATAATATCGAGCGGAAACCCGATTGACCCCATTGGCCTCGTCGAACATCGATTTTCTCAAGTATATACACTCATATATCATGCGTTACATACACTTGTATATGTAAGTATAGTTTATTCCATCACGAACCTTTATGTCATTTATCGGTTGATTTTTAATTCCTTCAACATTTTCAACTTTTATTTAAATAAAAAAATTGATGTCGCAGAAAACTAAAGCGCTTGAATTCTATGAGGTTTTGGGAAATCGATTTTTATATTTTGATGGGTAGTAAATCAACGTTATTCCATGAACTCTCCATCTTTTTCATTAGTAACAAAACAAAACGTTCAACAATGCTCCGCTACGTACCTAAATTAGCCGTTAAAAAGTTACTTTATAATCTTATTAGATTAATCAGCGGCCTTTAAAATCTTCGACTAATAGTTTTCAAGTAAATTGGGTCAGTTAATAAATTAACTGTTCCTTCTTTGTCATTACTTATTCATTGAATTTCGAAGGATTATTTTAAAATCCTTACGCGCCAATTTGAAAATTTTGTAATAATTATTAAAATGCTTTAATAATTATTAAAATCGATTAAGCATTGCAGCTCGTCCGCTGAAATAGACAGAAAAACTCGTTTTGTTCCACTATCTGTCGGCCGGACGATCTACAGGGTGATGCTGCGCGGAGCGTCCGCTCGCTGGTAAATCGAGTTGTATCCCGAAAACTATGGATCTACCCATCTTGATCCTTCAATATTTTTTTTTCTGAAAGAATCCTACTATTTTATAAACAAAAAAATTATTAAAATCTAAGGGGTCGATCTTTGAGAAAAAGTGACTTTTAACATTAATCTTAAAATTGTTTCATGAACTTATAAATTTTATTAAAAACTAGCTTTTACCCGCGACTTTGTCCACGTGGGATTCTGCATTAATGTACTTTTTTTGGAAATATATATATGAAGTTATAGTTATTGCCGTGACTTTCTTCGCATGACACCGTGGAAATGTCAAAATCTAATTGAGCTCTAGAGAATTTCCTTTTAAATTCAGCCCATTACGTCTAGTGGTTTGGTCTGTGCGTTGTCTGTGAGTCAGTCATGGAACTGTTTATATATGAAAAAAGTAAGATATGTCCCAATTTACCCCCTTAGGGATGGAATTTCAAAAAATACTGTCTTAACGTCCCCATGTCATTATAGGAATGCACTGTCGAAATTTCAGTCCTTTACGTTCAGCGGTTTGGTCTGTGCATCAGTCATGAAACTGTTTCATAAATATATATATATATAGATCAATAACATATTCTTAAAATACGCAAAAAAAGCTTTCAAAATCACTCCTGACTTTTGAAAATTGGTTTATTTCTCGGGAAAACACAGACCTGGGAATGTAGTCACGACGTTCAACACGGTAGAAATTTGAACCCCTGTTCCTAGGCAACCGCTTGAACCAGAATCTTCATATTTTTACTGAGGCTTTATTATCAGTAGGACTATCGATCATAAATCGCTCATATTAGAAACCTATAATACATTTTCCTAGGGCTGCAGTACAGGATCATAGTGAGGCTATGAAAAGTATAGCGGATTCTGGAAAGTTTGACCGTTTTACGGTAGAACAGGGAATTCCATTGATGATTTGTACGATACTAGCAGCACTTAGAACATTATTCACGGACCTCATCAGTAACGAAGTCTCAAGTGTGGTATATCACATATACTCTGTCAAGATTCAAAGTCAGTCACAGTTCAGTTTGCTTTGAGGTAAAATCGATTCTTCACGTTAATATGCTCTGCCTTACCGAACATTTTAGAAATGCTTAGCTGTCTTACCTCTTATATATTCTCATCGACCTCATCGATGAGTTTTGTTCAGCTCGATTACCAGATAGGAATTATGTTTTCTTCCAGGAACTGCACGAGCTTTTGAATAAAAATGATGATCATATGGTTCTCGTCACTCGGGTAAAGCCTAATATGATATATCTAATACCCAAGAACAGATTTATGCATGATTCCAAGAGGCACGGAACTTGCTTGGTCGATCAGGGTACAGATAATGGACGTTTGTATATGTAGCGTCCCGCGGAATACTATGCCTTGAAACCCCGCTGACGGATTGTAGATATCTCTCAAATAGTAATTCTCATTACCCCCTTTGACTGCTACGGGCATATATATACGCTCTCTCGAGTCCATCGATATATACGACGGGCGTATATATACGCTCTCACGAGTCCATCGATTATACGACGAGCGTATATATTCGCTTTCTGCATTTGTTTGCTATAACACCTTTACTGATTTACCAATTGAGTCAACAATGGAATCTATCGTCCTATGTATCATTGCAACTAGATATCGGCAACTGTTTCAGTAATGTTCTCTGCACTCGGCTTATTTCGGGTCACTGTGACAGGTCACAGCGACCCTACATGCGAATAACGCGCCGTCCGTAGTGGTGGATTGGACCCAGAGCGCGCCCCAGTGAAAGGGTTAAGAAACCATTGGTACGAAATTTCGTTGTGGACCTGAAAGATTTTTCTTCTCAACATTTGATCATTTCTCGAGCTCGTGCAGCATAGACTAACTGCTAGAGATCAGCATTGAGTCCTAACGATGTCTCATACAAGTTGTGGTATTCGCTAAAAGATTTTCGTTAAATCGGAATATTCATCCTCATTCATAGATTACATGATATTTCTTGACTGGAATTGTCACAGTAGAAATAAGAACATATTTGATATTCATTCGCTTTAATCCGAAGCTACCGTTCTATGCACACATTTATGGCTCAGCCTTCTATGGCTTGCTAGTAAAAATATCCGATCAAATGCCGCGATAACATTCACATGTATCTGAATTACTTTCTAGTTATCTAGAAAATTATTAGTGTGAATGACTAATGAATTTGCAGAAAAACCATCAACAAATTTCGAAGAGTTCGAAAACTGAAAATAACGTCTTTTTTTAATTTTCCATCCAATTGTTCAGAAACATTTATATTTGACATTACTAATTTCTATAATTACATATGTATACATAAGCACTAAGATGTTATATCCTTTTTAAAAAAAAAGTGTTTTAAGAACAGTTCAGGTCTTTTACATCGTCGTTAGTGATTAATTTATTTCTATTGACTTTTATTTATTCCATCTGGCTAATAATACGAAGACGTAGCGAGCTGCCCCTCAACCATGCGACAGCTCAAGCCTCCTAGGACTTGAAGGAGAAAGAGAGCTGTATACAAATATTCTAGCGTTGATACGTTTTAGCGTTGCGTCGTAAGCTTCGCAGGCTAGGGTTGGATGGGGTTGAATTTACGGCAGATAGCAGTAACAATAGAAGGCAAGGGTGGCGAAACCTTCGAGGAAAGATCATGGAAAAGATGGGTAAAGGGTGCTTATGGAATCACTACGTGAGAGAAAGTATGCAATACTGGAGTATCAAAAATATCTCTTCTTATCGGCAGCTTGGTTTCACGCAACTATTTATGCTGTTACGCCCTAACGTTCATGGCACCATACTTTCCCAGCAACGTTACCGATACTGCCTTAGAAACCCTCGATCCATGAACCAGTTGAAGCGAAAGACGGATATATAAAGACACTTGGAACCACTTCGAACTGGTTTGATCTACCTATACATATTCGTCTTCGCCTCCGCCTCTTCCTCCTCCTCCTTCTGCTTCACCCCGTCTTCGTCTTCTCATCTACTTCATGGCTCGCCCAAACGAAGTCCGTTTTGCCTCTCGGTATCCAACGTCGTCCGTTATCTTGCATAGCGCCAATAGCCGACACGACTATCCTGGTATGTTTCTGACGTTATATCCTTGTACATGGCTGAGCGCACATGCCTTCATTCCTGGGTGCAACGACCCATACTCGTTTATGCAGGATACCGAACATCATCGTGAAACAGGTTGTATAAGGTATCGGTGTGTCGACTTCCTCTTTATAAGCATCCGTATATATATATTTTCCATGTACTTGGAGCACGCTGAGTCAATTTGTTCGAACGGTTCGAAATGTAAAACTGCTATGGTTTTACAAACGAGAATCGATAAACTAATTTCCCATCGCCGTATTGCGCCTCGAAAAGTACCGCGTAACTAATTCGGATAACTTTGTCTCAATTTCGTTCCTCCATTTCATGACAAGTAAATCTTCGGAGTGATCAATTAGGCGCTTTATTGTATGGAAATATTTATAAATATCTTGTCTCTATACAACCGAGTTCGCGAAGTACGACGGAGTATCGAATTGTGATCCCCGGAGAACACTTTCATCCCTGTTAGCATAATCGTGGTGTTTCTTCATCCTTTATTCATGTCTACGGTATCGCGTAAGTACAAGCGTTCCTTTTATTTTTCTATGGACACCCGGAAACCCCACCTCAAGCTCTCTCACGAATCACCACGAGCTGGTTTCACTCACGATAAGCTAAAGCCATACGTATAATAAAACGTTCATACAGTATTGCCGTGGATTATGGCTATGACTTTCCGCCGCGTGACTGAATTGATTTTCCGCCCAGCAAGAACGTGGTCCCGACGAGAAATTGAACCAGATTGCGGGCGTTATTGCCAATATATCGGACCACGAGGTACGTGGACAGAAATGTACTGATATACACGTAGGGCGACATATATAGATCAGCTCCTAAATCATTGCAGCTGGCCGGCAGCAAGCAGAGATTGAGATTGCAGCATACACGTGACCGATCTCTGAGTAACCCGAGGCCGAGAGGCATAATGCGATCGGCATGACCGGTTCTGGAGTTTCCAGCCCCTGAATGAACTATACCGGCGATATAATGAATGATGATGACCGGTATCGTTGTCGGCTTACACTAATTTCTGTCCATATCTTCGTCTATTCTGGACCCACTTGATGCTGCTTGCGCCATCAGTCCACTTCAAGATAACGGAAAGCAGCACATGCTAGTGCACGGTTTTCCAAAAATATTCTTTACCCGAAATCGTAATATTTATCCAGCTATATAAATGGAAAATCAATTATGAAATTATATTATACCCCTAGAAAGTTAAGGGTTGTTTCATTACGGATCATACATTAATTCGTTTAATATATGTATAATTCTGGTGCTAATTTAATTGCATCTAAATTAAGCCCTTGGTGTGCACGCTAAAGAATTAGATTTCGATATCCTGAAGGCTGGCCATTTATTAATCAATCTCGTTTTGTTTTCGCCCACAGTTTTTTTTACGTCTTATATCGCCGAATCTACTATTTTAGTAACGCAGAAAATGTGTGAAGAGTGTTGCCTGAAGAAGGTTACAACAGACAACTGTCGCAACAAATAGAAGGAAAAGGCTAGAAAATTCACTTTGCAAAGTAAGTAAGTTTCTGGATATGTGTACCTGACCATTTTACAAAATAATTTTTAATGAAGTGCTGCTGAAATGAGGATTGGATAAAGCTTGAAATTCAATCTAGACCATGGTCCAACGCGCAAACCACGGATTTTTCACGGATGTTCAACGTATAGATGTGCTAATGTTATGCATCCACCCCCTCAATCGCCAGATTTGAATGCTATTGAAAATTTATGGGACGAATTGGACTGACAAATTCAGAAAATCCCCATTGTAACGAAGGCGGAGCTGAAAAACGGCTCATCGAGTTGTGGGGTCGTATTAGCATGAATTATGTGAAAAAAAAATTTGAAAAATGCGAACCCGTTTAGCCCATGCTATGCAACAGAAAGGACATGCGATGAAATATTAATTTTAAGTCAAAACCATTATTTAAACGGTATCCGAATATTACTGGGACACAAATTCCCGATTTTTTCGAATTTGTCGCATTATTCAAACAATCGTACGTACGAAATAATTATTTCTCACGTTCATGTTACATGAAAACTGTGTTTTAATATATCATACCATAATTTGCTGGTCTTTCGAACATTTAGTGGAAACGGAGAACAAAAACCGCAGTTCTGTGCTGATGTCCGAATATTTTCATGACCTTTACGTGCCGTCAGCGACAGGATTTTTCGTATTGTTCAGAGTTTTAGGCCTTAGCGCTATTCTTAAAAATTCTCTAATCTAGAGAGAGAGAGAGAGAGAGATAAAAACTGAAGTATTGTGGGAAAAAGAGCGGATGTGAAGAAAAACCGAGGGTATAAGAGATTATGGGTGGTCCATTCTCTAAAAATTCTCCAGAATCCTCCATCCTCCATTCTCCTTTCGTTCCTTCGCATTCCGTTGAGCAGAGTCGCGAAACGGAGCGTGACCATGGAGTCGTGTTTATCGCTCCACTTCCGAGACCTAATCGATCTGATCCCCTGCCGCCGCCGCACTGTGTCCGCTTTCGGCCTCACTTCTCCCTCTCTATTCGCGACCTCCGGGGCTGATGCCGGAAACTCGTTCCAGTACTTCATCAGTCACGGAGTGAGCACCTAGATTGCTTATCCCACCGTATTGCAACCCTGCTTTTTAAGGCAAACTACAACAAATAGGTACGTTGTGATAGATTTAATTTTTATCATATCGAACTAATAAAAATTATTCTATTATTTTTATTTGTGCGCTTAGAATTTTTTAACAGTCTTTCGTTTTTAGTTAAATCATGCAAGCCGCTTCAGATTCATTATAAACTAAATCTTTCGATGAAATAGTACAGTAATAGCGACTCATAAAAAGAAGTCCACTTATATGGAATACAAAATATTTTATTTTTATATTTTCATTCTCTTCTATCGATTGTGGAGAAATTCTATATCAACCATGGTTGTTTCCTTCCCCATTCATGTATTCGTATAGGAAATTACGGCTGAATGATTGCACATTTACAAAACTTTAAACGATCACGGATTTTGGTCGAATAGCTAGAAATACTCTAAAATCTAAATTTCTGGGCAATTTGAGGAAAATTGTAGTAAACAAAATTTCGAAAGGATGAATGTTGCACGAATATATTTATATACAAACTTTTTTTATTAGTATTTATTAACTTTTAAAACCATGACATGAAACTGTTAGAAATATTCGTTTCAAAAAGATAAAGCTTCCTTTATGAGAAAGCAAAATGACCTGTTGCGCAAACGCACATGTCACGCAGTGACGAATTCGACGATATCTTCGTGGAAACTCGGTTAATGTAAAATAACTTCCAACAATCGTGTCATATAGGTGAAATCTCATTCAAAGTCGCCGAACTCTACGGAGTCTACATTCCGACGAAAAGTTACAGGTTGAAGTTTCTCGGTCTAAACAAGTATCTAAACACCGAGTAAGTAATTAAGTGAACTCCGTCATCAGTCACTTCAAAACTTCTCTGTACTCAACAGGCATTTTGACTTATACAAACGCAGGATAAATTGGTGTCCCTAAACGACTCGTAGCCTTCGAAGGCGGATTCGTGAAGGGCTGACGATCTTCCAACAAGGAAATTTTAGTGAAAAGGAATATATAGAACGGAAGGAATGATCATATTAGCTCATTGGAGGTATTACAAAATAATGAAGTCGATTAATCAACAGGAACAAGGGTAGTTGAAGAAATAGATCAACCTAGATCGGGGATATTGCAACAATAAGGATGCCAACAGTTTACGAATCCAAACTAAACCGACGAAGTCTCGTGACGTCTGTAACAGGGAATAATAGAGACAAGTAAATCCTGGCTCATATTCCATACCAGTTTGCTTGTGTATTCCTGTTAGTGGTCTCGTTTATCCCGGAATTATGCCGGCCCGTGGGTATGTCCACAAATATGTACCTCGCATATCTTCGGTTCTTCTCTTCTCGCCGGATTGAATTTTCCTGTCTCTTCAGGGCTGCTACATGCTTTGCTTTCTCGCTCACCGAGGTTACAGGACATGTCGTAGTTAGGGCCCGCGAGCTATTCGTCCTTCATTCATCCGTTATTCTAGAATCTCGAGCTAAGCCCATATGCGTCATGCTGTGCAGGGCCGTTGCGTGACTCTCCATCCTCTGGGTGCCCGTTGCGGGAACCCAAGTTGCGTTTAAACACACGGGGATGATGGACGAATATGCCATGACTAAAGTAGACAACTGGTCAGTGTACCTCTGACAGGTTACAGGATGTGGCTGCCACATGTCAAGGTTGTATGAGGGAAGGAACGTTATATCACGAAACAGTGTGCCCTGTTGGACGCGTTATCTCCAGAGGTCGGCAGCACTCTAAAGGCATATGGGATCCTCCAAACGTCGATCCTCCATGAACTTGCCGGGGCTACTACTGTACTAGCTCTTCGTAATACTGTTAGGAGAATCCTCTGGCTGAGTTGACTGTCGGCAAGAGACCGCACGGAGAACACTGGTGCCGCAGTAACCGTGGTTGTGTTACCACTGGACAGAATTTATGCGTCTGTTGTTGATCCACGGCGAGCTGTTCTCCCTTTATCTCTTGCATCCTGCTACACTCATGGTATATTCTCGTTGTTTGCCTCAGCGTTGGCTTAGCAGTCACATCTGGTATGCCAAAATTACTACGTTCGTGAAATTTGAAAAATACAAAGATCATATATTTCAATTTAGTCCAATTCGTTCTCTCTCTTATTTTATTACTCTTGCTCGATCAACAATTGGAATGCAATGTTTCTAGGGAGGAAAGTTTACTGCTTCCTGTCGAACCCTTAATAAACGACGCCTCGTGTAGATACCCTGCGTCAATTCGACTATTATCCGATTCGTGCGGTAGTCGATAATGAACAAAAATGCTCGTCGTTACTGCGTATTACAGTTAATGGGTATTCGCAATTTCAAACGTCGAAATAATCATTTATTGGCATAATAAGGACTATTTTGGTGTCTCGTGTCGATCGTGACACGTTCCTTCGATTACTCAAACAGTTTTCTCTTCCATTGCGTCAATAAATACCACCCCCGTATTTCCACCCGTTTTATACTTGAAACAGAACCCCGTGTTATTATAAATTTAAAGGCTGTATCGAGGACTCATCTTGTTGAAACAATGAAAGGCTTTAACAAATCATGCGTTATGCAAACCGTATTGACCATCACAAAAAGATCGGTATCCGAATACGCGTGCTTCATGATTATCCACATTGTCGAGTATCGTGCTTCGAGAGACGAGTATACTTGAGAAATTCTGGTCGAGAGATCTCACCCCTTCGCAGTCTATTCAACCGGTCGATCCTTTGCCCCATCATCATCCCCGGGCCGACCCTTCAGCGCAAAGTCCCTCGACGTCGCAAGAGGAACGTCGAATAGTTTCTCGACGAGGATATATATATATATATATCCTCACGGAGGTGCTAGAAGCCAGGAGTACCTCTCCTCGGATCCGGTGGTCCCGCCAATGCATCAGCTCTCTTGCTCTCACCTCTCTCTCTCTCTCTCTCTCTCTCTCTCTCTCTCTCTCTCTCTCTGTCTCTTTCTACATTGGCTCGTGCGGCCAGCC
>OX637864.1:19177841-19421583 GCA_951802705.1 Netelia virgata
TTTTTCTCCATAAGATTGGATCAACAGCGAATATTCGGATGCTTATTTTCTGAAAGATAAGAAGAGACATACATATATTTTTTTTTAAAAGAGAAACGGGGAGAAACCGGATGAAATGGAAGACCGATGAAGACAGAGTTTAATTGAGAATAAAACATACGTAATAAACCGAGGACCAGCGATAGGTGCTGCAGAACGGAAGATAAAATGCCCGTACCTCTCTTGTCTTACGGGGGGAGAGTGGGCGAGAAAGAGTGGCAGAGAGTATGGAGAGTTTTGTGATCGATCGTATAGAGGGTAAATGTATGCCGAGTCACTATGCGCCTACTCCATGTGTTCAGCCCCCTAGGAAATTCAAGGGTTGCACGTACGACTAAAAGCCATACACGCACGTGGGCATACTCACTCACACACAGAAGCGCAAGGTGACTAATCTATTTTGCTAACTCTAACGACCAGTCTCGCTAATCGCGTGAAATTAGTCGTCTCTGCCTCGTTAACCTTCGCTCTTTTCAACTTACATTCGTGGACTCTATGTGTGCATGTGTGTGTATGTGTGTGTATGTGTACACAAATCACTGTGTAGAGTGCCTAACCAGTTCCCGAAAGTCCGGATCGACTGCACAATTTTCTCTTCCGCGGCTCTTTTTTCCTTTTCTTTACTCGCCTACCATACCATGTCATGCTACTCGACCAGTATATACTTATAGCACACATATACATCGTGTGCATAAGCGTTTCCTCGGATAACCGCATGAGTTTGAACCTCATGGACCCCGATATGCTCATGATTTGCTTGTAATTTGCTTCTTGATTACCTTAAATTCTGGAGAAATTTGTTGACGTATACTAAAAGGGTTGTTTCACATACACGAAACCGTTATAATGTAACCCTGCCCTTTTGTATCGTTCTTCAAAAGGAAAATCTTCTTTATTTTTTAATAGCACACAACAAATTATTGCATTTGGCATAATAGAGTAGGATTTTACCATAAGGTGGAAAATCATACAATTTAGAATTTATAGGCGAATCGTGCATTTGAGGTAAGATAGTTATATATTTACGTAAGACGAAGAAATCGCAAGAGGTATCTAGATCGGTGAAATAAAATCTTTTCTGGCTCCGGTTCTTTTCTGGTTTCAACAAATTGCCCGTTAAAAAGAATTTTCTTAAATATAGTAGGTAATCGATTTTATTAGCATCGTTCTCTTAATATTCGCTAGAGCCGGAAGTTTCATGGAAAATGTTCTTTTCCATTGCATTTTAAGAAACATTATATACCACGAATCTGCAGAAAAATATCGCAATTTACCGCGTATTTCTGCTCGACCCATAATGTGTACAGGAATCGAATGAAATTGACGTTCGCCGTCTAGAGATGAGGAAATAAGAAAGGAGAAACTCTGTAAGAAGAAAAGAGAAAAGGTGTGTGTGGGTGTGTGTGCGATAGAGGAAAAGAGGAAATAAGAGAAGGAGGGAAAACGTAGAAAAAACCCGGTAAAGAAGTTTTTCCTTGGAGGTAGAGGGAGCGCATCCAAGAATGACCGGAGCTCGTCGAAGAAGAAAATTAAATAAACTAGAGCCACGAAACTACAGTGGGGTTTGCTGTAGGGGGCGAGGAGGTGGTTGAGAGGGTTGTTCGTAGTGCTCCGTTCGAGTGGTTTGGGGCGTGCACACGCTACGCCCGAGGCTAACCCACGGTGCGTTTCTTTTCTTTGCAACGTACGATCTGTACATATATATATATATATATATATATACATATACACACATATCGAAAAGGTGGTGCAGCAGACGTAGAGACATGTAGTCGTAGAGCGGATGGAAGCCAATCCGGTCTGGTTTTGTGCATAGTCCGCTTGCCGAGACCCCCCTGCCCCATCCCCTAACGGCCCCTTTCGCCTCAAGCTACGAGTTATATTCACTTATTCCTTTTTCAACCCCGATCGAATTCCCGAGTTTGCTGTCCGCTCTCTTTTTCTTGTGCCCGGTGCTGGCTGCGGCGCGCTACTTGCATCGATGCCAGGGGAGAGAAATAGAGAAAGAGATATACTCTCGGATGAGAGGAACAGGGGGGGGGGGGCGGGCAAAAAAACACGAGGAAGATCAGTGATAAAACTTTTCGAACGTCCAACAGTAACGCCTTTATCCACTCAGACTCTCGCCGAGTTTCGTATAATGTCTCATAATACAATATTTGCGACGTACATTCTTATGTCTAGTTTTTTGTAATATTATGGGCAATAAAATTCGGCTATCGTATGTCTGCGAGATCGCATTTCTTGCTTTTGACGAGCTCGAACGATTACTTGATGTAGAAGAAAGAGTGGGGTGTTTTGTGTTACTTCTTGTATTTCGGCTATTCTCGGTATAAAGATACATGATCGACAGATAACAAAATTATTAGCTCACGAGCTATAAACGTTTGTAACCCTGTAGTTTCGTCCGTTGAGCCACGCAGCTTATTAGTCATCATTTCAGTCATGAAATTGGATCCACCAATGAAATCGATAGTACCGATTTCAAAAGTTGGGCGTTACAAAATCGCATTTTAACAGCCGATAGACGAAGATTTATGAATATTCTCTATTGTGATTTCTTTTTCAGCTCTATAACTATACGAGACTGTTTGTGCGTATTAACTAAAATAAATTCTAGATGCGAGTAAACATTCCTGACTTTTGGTAGAAGCCCCTCTCACTTGGGGTGGGCATATATATATATATATTTTTTTGTTCTATGTAACGCGTATATAATTTTTAATATAACAAGGTGTCCTACGCAACCGTGTCGGCCCGTACCTCTTAAACGGTTGGGAATAGAAGAAAATGTGATTGGTAAAAGTTAAATGGTATCAAGTGGTGCATAATACGAAACTATGTGTATGCACCTTTGTGCAGCGATGCATCAGAAAAGTGCAATTGCACTTTTTTTTAAATGGAATTTTTAAACGGATATTTTGGACTGTACCAATAGATGCGGTTTGTTATGCTCTACATAAAAGTACTAACATATATCTATCGTGAAGTCACTTTTTTTGTTAAGTATAAATCACGATAACAAGATTTATGGTATGGTTCGACTTAATCTCTCACTAAGCTGTTTCTTCAATGCAAACATTGCTCCCGTAAGACTCCGAGGGTATTGATGATTAAGGTACTGACTCAAGGTTGGTCTAATGTCCTGGCGTTCAATCCTGATGTGGAGAATAGCGCTCAAAGCAACTCAATGCTCAAGCACAAGGGAACGGCTGACGCGCAGTTTCGGGGAATTGATGCAGGTCCGGCAGCAATGCCAGCGCCCCATGCAGAAGAATGGGCTTGTCCAGTTTTTTTTGTGTCGGCGGAAGTTGGGAACTCATCGCGCCGCCGATATGCGAAGAGCCCTGTTTTCGCGCGGGGAACCAGGTGATATGATTCCCGAGATGCTCATAAGCTGAGGTTGAAGAATTCGAGTGATATGCTACCGACATCGGTAGAAGACGAGCCGAGGGAGGGGGCAACAGCTATCGCGGTAATCGATCGATCAGTCGTTATAATCCCGCGATCACAGCCAGGACCCTCGTTCTTACGCGGTCCCATGTGACTGTAATGTCTCACTCTCGCTCATACGAGTCTTGGATATTTCACTATCCTTGGCTTGGATTGTAGTGTTGTCATTCGCACTTGTTCAAGAATCCGAAGCATCGCTTCCCATGTTGCGAAAAGGTTTCGTCCAAAATGCGATGTAGATGCATCGCTTATTATTTCCGTCCTGTGCTCTCGAATGATTTTTCGGATGATTTGATTCGTGGTATCGCGACTGGTATTTCACCGATCCATTCGCGCGATGCACTTCTAGTCCATCGAGGAATCCTGCGGTCGTTCGCACCGTACCGATTCGCGGATACAACTAGATGGTTAAGTACCGTATCGCGGATGATATCCCTTCGGCTACCGGCAGCTGGATAAGCACCGTAACTTTTTGTAAAAGACGCTTCAAGTTGTGTTCTCGTTTGTTCGCGAATAATTAATTAATGTTCCGTTTTCGACGACAAGATCGCGCGGTTCGGCATTTGTGCACTTTCGATTCTCGGGATTTTCGATCCGCTGACAGCCCATCCCGACTCTCTCTACCGCAACCTGCAGCCTGGCGGTCGAGTATTTTCCGCAACCGTCGCTCTCGGGCTCGTGTCCGGGTCGACCGATTTGTCACTTCCGGGGATGAAGAAACGCACGGTTGTCTTATTAGCCGTTTTTATATTCAATTTTAACATTCCTCTTCTCTTTTCGATCGATTTGTTCGAACCTATAACGTTTGTGGGATTGGCCGGTTCCCCCTCAATCCCCAAATGAGGCCTGTTTGTCAATTCCAGCCCGAAAAAGATCGACTGGCGTCCTGCCGTCACATATACGAACGCGGAAGCGAGCGGCGACCGAAGGTGACATTGGTGAGAAATCACGCGTCACAATACATACATACAAATGTTATGCAAATTCTTATCTCGCAGCTCTACGTGCCCTCTCCTGTACTGATGTCGTGCGAACATCGTCAACTCTAACTATGATTTATGCCAGCCGTCGTGGACGTTGTTAGTAGTTGTACAAAATAATATAATATTAATTTTTCATGGGGAATGTTCGATCCAAACCTGTCAGATGTTGTCTTGGCACGAGTAACACATTTTTTTGATTAATTTTTCCTGCCCACTGCCCCATGAGGATACATAAACACGGGTGTTTGTTTTATTTGTGTGTATATGTGAGCGTACTTGTGTGTGCATGTGTGTATGGTTGGGTGTGTGCGTGTGTGTGAGTGTTTTTATGGGAGTGTGTAGATATATATTTTTATCATATAAATGCCTTGCTCGCCATCATGGCCGCGTATAGGAATAGTGAGGGAGCTCACTATGAGTTCCCTCATATGATGTTGGATGTGGTTAGGTCGGTCAGTCGACTAAGTTTAACAATAAGTGGGGCACCTTAGTCTGGTGTACTCCAGTGAACCCAAACAATGGAATACGCGGGCAAGCAATACAGTCCCTTTTAAATTCGATATTTGAACGAAAGGCTCAAGAACTCTTCTCATTCACCGATGACGGATATTCATGTTTATATGACAACGAAACCGACTTCTATACTTTATATATATGTATACATACATATCTGTATGTATAGTCGTCTTTTTCAGGACATAGAAAAGAGCTCATCCTATATCTTACCACTGACACTTTTAAAGCCACTGCATCCTTATCGGGTTGAACTGACGGGGTGGGAACGGCGCCTTTTGCGCTTGTGACAGAGTCTCAAAAGTTTGGGCTCCCGAACGAACCGGGCGACAAGCATCGCGAGAGTATTCACCCCCTCGATATCTCTTTACATTGCTGGAGAGAGAAAGAGAAAGAGAGAGAGAGAGAAAGAAATATCGTAACTGCTCTATGAAGAAATATATGTATATGTACAATATATATATATATATATATATATATATATATATATATATATATATATATACACGAGGTTTTTTCATTCAGTATATATGTATATACTGAATGAAAATTGTCGCCGACCCAACGGAAAACTAGGAAAAAAACCTCGTGCTATGAATAAATAAAAGGCTTGGAAGCATGTATATGCAATAACCTCGTGGCCGCACCGAAGACAAATCAACGCGAGTAACAAATTACGGGTACAGGCAAAAAAATATATATATATAAAAAATTCGACGAAAATAGTCGTTCCGGGAATTGACGTCACGGCCGTCGGCGTCGACGGAACAAAAAGAAATTAACTAGTGAAGGGGATAGAGCGAGATCAGTCCGACAGTGGCGACGACGTTTTCATCGATATTGGACGAATGCAGGGACCCGAAAACCGGTCAAATAAAAATGCATAGGCACTTCTATTGGATCCCAAGAAAAGAAGGGGTACAACTGTAGGATTGAAGGGGCGTAAGCGAGGTGGATGACATTCGAGGAGATGAGAGGACGCTCACCACTGGCAGCCGGTGTGCGAATGAGAGAATTCTCTGTGACTCCTTTTCATCCGATTTTTCGATTCTCCCCCTCATCATTTTCAAACACCTTCGCACCCTGTAGATTTCTGTATAACTATACGTGACATAAGATTTCACGAGAATCGAAAGGTTTTTCTCAAACGAATTGCTCGGTGAGGCGTCCGAGCGTGATACACGCACACGTGCGCCCTTGTGCACTTCGAAATTCTTTTTCATCGTAAATTCCATCTCTTCCATACGCTTAGACCTCTTTCTCGCATTCTGATCTTGTGTCTTATTCTTTTTGAGGCACGCGTCTGTATATCTCTCGCCTTCTCGCGAGCTTTTCACTAAGACAAAGTTCTCCCGCGAAGCTCTTTCACACGGAGAAACATTGGATACTTCGTTGTACAGATTCCTGGATCACGGTACGACAGCTACGATCAATTTACATATTCCTTGAGCAAAAAACAAAGGTGGTATGGGGAATGTTGGAATTCAAGATTGTTTAATCGGCGAACACTACAGAATTTTCGATATATATAACTATACTCGGTTTGCAATAGAATTTGAGAATTTTTGAACAAGTAGAATATCCGCCTTGGTTTATTGAAAAAATGTCGATCATCAAGCATCCGGTTTTTATCCACATGACAGTTTTTTGTTTTCGACATAAGCTCGACATGATTTCTGTACCTAATCAATATCAAAAGAGTGAAAATAATGAATAATTGATTTCAGTTATTCGGAATTTGAAAACTATAAAAACATCCTCATTGATTTTACTTTATCGATACTTTTCTCTATGGCTTAGAGGTAAGATTTATTATTTTATGAAAAACATTTTCACGACGTTATTCTGAAATCAATTAATATTTATCGATAATTGTAGTCTTCGTAAGAGGAATGTGCGTCAGAATTGTTATTGAAAATATTATAAAATAGAAAAATGTCGCAAGCTCGTAACGAGCACAATTTTTTTACGATTAAATAAGATAAGAAAAATATCTAAATTGATGACGCATTTTCCCTCTTAGTTTACTATTACGGCATAAATTGTGTACGTACATACGTATCTTTTTGTAGACCGAGTTTTTCCAAATTTCTGTTTCTCCTAAGATATTATCCACTTGTATAACGTACATTCATAAAGTAAATAATAGACGTAGGTATCTGTTTCTACCCCTCGTGCCTTTTTTCTTTTACATTAATACGCACCGTTTATTTTCGCGTGCCTTGTGCCTTTATATGTGTTCATAGATTTAGCTCGCTAAAGAAGATCGTTAACTTTTTCTTTTTTTAATAAATCTTTCGTTTGGTCCGAAAGGCTGCTGGTGTTACAACTTTCCAGCAAGAGAATGCTCGATTTTGAATGGAGAGTGATGGAAAACCGGGTACAAGCTCCGGAGAACTCGAGAGTGAAACCAGACACGTTGATTCTGTACATCCTTTCCGGCATAATATTACCGTAGCAATACGATACGTATCAATAGAATACGCTTGAAAAACTTGCACTTTAAAAAGAGGACGAATTATCGCAGATAGCAATTTTCGATCTAAAATTCATACATTTCAGCCAGTGTCACAGATAACGGTGCGTTTCGAAAATTTGATCAGCAATCATACGAGCACTAAACAACCAATCAGGTTAAAAATTGGCAGGTACACAGAGAATTGTGACAAAAAGTGGCTCTTGGTATTGTTTTTCCAAAAAATTTTGCCATAATTCTCTAGATACCCTCAAAACTTTAACGCGAAGTGCCGGAGAAAGTACGGATGGCATTCTCGAATCGCTCGTCGCTTGCAACACTATTTTCAAAACTATTGAAAAAAAATACCAACAGCCACTTTTTGCCATAACTCTCTGTGTACTTGCCAATTTTTAACCTGATCGGTTGTTTAGTGCTCGTATGATTGCTGATCCAATTTTCGACGCGCACGTCGCCTCTTAGTCAGATATTGTTCAGAAGGGTCAATTAAAAATTCAGTATTATGAAAACGCGTCAGAAGATCTTAAACCCATAAAAATGATAAATCCGAGAAATTCGAAAAATTTCCAAGATTCCATAAAATTATAATACCTAATCACGAAATTCGTACAGTTCATAAAGTTTATATCTGCTCATTATGGCATACGAAATAATGAATGTCCGTCCATTTATAACTAGACACTCTGTTAACCGATGTTAATTTAGGTATTCCATTTATAACTTTGTTTTCCAATATATTACAAAGTAATTAGTATCGCGCTCGATAACGCGCTCGAAAATAGGGAGGGAGCAGAGTATATTATGTGAGACAGGTCAAAAAAATGTTACACTTTGAAGATCTGATGCGTATTCCCAAACACAGCTAGTAGTTCGCATAATCCGCGGAACGAAGGTAGTTCATGTTCATGCATTTTTAAACTACAAATAGCTCCTAAAAATTGCAAAATTCAGCTACTTTGGAATGTCCATAAAAAGTATTAACCTCGTAAGGATGGCCCAAGTTTACGAAACCAACGAAGTTCGTGAACTAGAGTTAATAAACTGCATATATTTAATTTGAATAAAAGATCTCTATTTGAAATTTCGTTTTCCCTTAAAAATACTGCGTACGATAAATTGTTTGTTTCCACCTGGTAGGACTTTTCGCCTTCTCTTGGAGTAGCTCGCATCGTCTCCTCCCCGAGTAATTTCGAATCGAGTTTATGTATATGGAACGCTCGTTAGCGTGACAAATAAAAAATTATATGGCGCACCAGAAACCGCAGATTAGATAGCAATGCTAGTGATTATCAAACGGTTTGCTTACGTTCAAGTGACATCGTGCGAGCGGAGAATAGCAAAGAGTAGCAAAGGAACGCGATCAAAATCTCGCATGACACACCGCCAGGCTTGGCTTCTTGCGCGCAACCCCCTCAAAATCCATTTAAGTATTGACATACCCACATTCGACTTGACTCACTTTATTCATTATTTAATCAGCTTTCGGACGTAATATCAAATATCTTGGAGACAATATAAAGCAAAATTTGTTAGATCAATATTTCGTAGTAATTTCCCGTAGTTACCTTTAATTAATACGTCCTAAAATAAACTCAGCTGGTAACAGAGACGTTAATTGAATTTTCTCCGAGACGTTTTATCGTTCGATGACAAGAAGATAGCGGTTAACTCGATGAAATAAATATGCAGTTCACCGTTCTTGTCTTATTTTTCGAAATATAAACCGTTTAGCTGACACTTGGAACCGAAACAAAATACAATCGTTCTCCCTCCGAACGGAGGACGTGAATAGATACGATATATAGTTTGATTATCAATCATCAGGCAAATTTATGTACGCTTCTCTATCGAAACTAATCTTGCCAAAATAATAAAAATTGAATTTACGTTGAGAGCGTAGAAAATTAAATTTGTCGAAAACTCGGGCTGGAAAGCATTTTTGTTGAAAAGAATTGTAAATGATTTTAAACATCGCGTACACTAGAGGAATTTTCGATTTTCTTTTCATCGACAACTCCCCATTCCGCAAAAACCGAATTATTCACCATTTTACTGTCGCACGAGCTGGGGGTGATTTTTTTTATGTGCGTACACCACATACGCCTCGGGCCGAACACATCTTCATTCAATATTTATTTATAAAAAAACATCTATACATTCAGAGTGTATCCGAATATGTAAAGAACAGAGGGACAACTTTTACGCAGGTGTTTCATATCGTAGTCGAGCGAATACATCGAATATATATATAGATATGGTTATTTTCAACCTTCTATTTTTCAATTCCCTCCGTTTCCACAAACTCTCTAGGTCGGTCGAAGCGTAGCGTCGCTTTTTCCCCGATTGTATTTTTTTTTGCTTGCCGAACGGTCTCGCTATCGAGAGAGCAGTTATCTCCACATAGCAGAGGGTTGGGATAGACATATGTATATACATATGTATCTATACCGTCAATTGTTTATTCTCGATCGGCCTTGGAAATGGCAAAAGGGGAGAGAGAAAGAGACAAACAGAAAGACCGTCGACGGTGGCAGGAATTATTGAATAAAAATAAATGTTCGGTGACGTCGTCATGGATCGTTGTCCTCGTGGCTCTCGAGTGTTGACAAAAATATCTGGGACTCTGCAATTGCAGTCGCATTGCGCCTCTGGCCATTATGTGTTGCCTGGAGGGAGAGACGGGAGAGAAAAAGACCGAGAAGGGCGAAAGAGGAATGAATTTACGAGGAAATAGTATATATAGGAACTAGAGCCGCTAGACAATGCGATATGGAGAGTGCCATGGCACATGCAACTTTTGCACCGAGCGGTACAACTTCATGGGACCTGGAGTTTTGTTCAATTTATTTTTAAGGTGGTTGGACGCTTTTTTGCCCGATGAGCAGCCCTGTTCAAAAAAAGAAAACGAAAATTGTTCTCCTAGGGGGAATAATCACCATACTTTTTTCGCATTTCTGTGTTTGTCATTTTTGTTTGCGCAATCCAATATTTTAATTAATCGTTTAAGAAATACATAACATTCTTAGTTTAACGACGATGACTTTAGAAAACATAATGCGGTTACTGGACATTGAAAAAGCTTTTCGTGCAACCTGTCTTTTGGTCTTTTTATTTTGAATTTTGAGCTAATTCATATTTTTCTTTATTAATAATTGGTCAGCCCACATTTATAAATAGTTGAGGGGTGGAGTTGATGGCAAGTATGAAATGGTAATTTTGTATAATTCTTTTGCAGCTTAGAATATTCGATTTGGGATGTGAAAAATATAATGTGAGAATATAAAAATGAGAATTTATGACGTCTATCTAGAATTCCCAGAACGTCGAAGATATATTATCAACCAACCGTTGCCTTGAATCATTCGGTGTCCTTTATAGGATGGATCTTCGGGATTTACGAAGAGCTCGGAAAGTAATAAGTAGTTTTAAGAAATCTTTATACGATTTTATCATGTGAATTAATTAATTTTCGCTGGAGGGATGCTTGCACGATTGTTCGGTTCAATTGAACTTATTTGTATATATTATTCGCATTTCGTGTATGTGTACATTTTGATACGATTTCGAATCTTTCATGGTCTTTACGAGCGTGCATACGCTCTTTAGTCAAGTGCTAATAAAATGAGCTGAAAGATTTAGCAGGTGAAAGAATTCCATTATATGTATATAGGATGAGGTTGCTTAAGTCGTACCCCCTAAGGAAATAACACTGTAATATTCACTGCAATTTAAATAAAACAACATATTCTTCATCTACAGAATTTTCATTTAGTTGCCTTTTAATCAACAATCATAGAAATTTGAAAATCTTTTATTAAAATAGGTATTTCAATGTTTTTCGAAAAAATATACCTTCGGTACGACTAAGGCGCCTAGTCGCCTAATTCGTACCACCTATAGCCGTAGTCGTACTTAGAAAATCGACTTCAGTGAAGGCATAATAAACTATATAGCAAAATACTTAATAACAAAAGATCACATGAACAACTAAAAAATTACAAACAATTCAGTTTGAGATCAATTTAAAACATTTTTTGTTTTTATTAGTTACGAAATCGAACCTAATTACTAAGTAAATAACACAGAAAATAAAATGATAATCTCTTAAAAAAAGAAGTAATCCTTAGAAAATTATTGTGATTAAAAACATTTATTTATATTTATTACCTGATAAACAGTTAAGTAAATTGTTTAACAATTTGCTTAATACCTTAGTCGTACCTGTACGAGTAAGGAAGTTTACACAGGTACGATTTAAGCAACGGGATCTTCCAAGTTTCAAACTAAAACGATTGATATAACCTAAAAAAGTTCTAATGTTTGAGTATGCCTAAACGAGTGCCCGATAAGCATTACAAATAGATGTTAACAAAGAAAAAAAGGTAAAGATCACATTCCTGCCATAAAAAGCTTACAAATGAGTACAAAATTTGTATGAATACTGCTTAAAAAACTTACTTTTTAATTATTTTTGTTTCACGAAGCCGGCCGGCCATCCAACTTGTTTACGTTTTCTCACTCGACTAAAAACAGTTCACGTCAACGACACCAGATGGCGCAATATATAAGTATCAGACGAGATATTGCCGGGGTACGATTTAAGCAATCTTACCCTACAAGTCGTCGAGAACATGAGTTCATACGAATGAAAAGTTGTGACGATAGTTTTATGGTTTCGAGCGGGACCATTTTTAATGGGTAATAATAAAACTATATTTTTTACTTCGTCACATTGTAAATGTGCTTGAGACAAATGCAACGAAAAGAATTAATGTTGGTAGCCTCGAAATTTATGACACTTTGAATTTTTTTAAACGACGCCCGTTCTTTGGTGGTAAGGGGTGGATGATGACGTAAAATCAAATGGAAGCTCACTCTCGAAAATAAAATTTGCCACTGAAAACTTAGCACCGGCATTAGCATTACGCGAGGTGTACAACGTAGACAAATTAGACACAGTATGGCACAATGCTCATGAGAAAAATTGCAATAGGCCGCAGCGTGTTCTCAAGAAGTGGCATATAAATCTTAATACTTCCATTTTCTGGAATATCGCTTGTATATGTATATATTGTATATACTTCTGAGGACAGAGGCGAGGGGTGGGTCGATTTTTGTCCTCAACTACCTTCTCTTATATACACGTATGCACATATATATATGTATATACATATATATATATGTGTATATTTACGGATGTATCTTCTCGGCGGAGTCGTTTTTCTGCGTTTGTCATCATCGTCATTTGGACCGGTATAAAAACGCGATACAGGTGAAAAGTATAGGATCATGTGCGTTTTGAGCTACCCGCTCTATACTAGCGGGTGTGTGCCCGTATGCGCGTGTGCATACGTATAATGGGCGCGGCATGCGCAGCGAAAGCCCGTAAATAAAAATGAATCGACGAGAATACGACGCGCAGGCAGCCAGGAAGACGGTGAGAATGTGTGTATGCGTATTACAGTACCTACTCTCAGCACAATCTCAAATATATATGTACATGTGGATTCATGGATCCATACCACGATAATGTACCTATATATGTGTATATGAAGATATATATATGTTTATATATAAAGTGACAGCAGAAGCAATAGATTAAAAGGCGATGGTAGTAGAAGCTCCCGAATGCCATGTGGGATAGCGCCAGTGCAGTGCAGGAAAATAAAAAGAGAATTATTGAAGAGAAGAAATAAATCAAGCGGTGAGTTTGCTGCACTGGCGCGATTCCGTAGCTATATATATGTATAGATATGTATCAGGACGGTTCAAAGAGCACTTTAGTTTTTAGAATGACTCGGTCATGTAGATTTTTATACCTCATAGAAACAGAAAGAAATATCTGCGGAAGGCCAATAACTGAGAATTTTCTTTACAGCGTTGTAAAAAATATATTTAATTGGCAATTTTCTAATGATACCTGGACATTTTTCGATTTCGTATAAAGTGCTAAAATCAAAACCTTTTCGAATATACTGTTAAAACAAATCACACATACCCTTATCAACTGATAATAAGAATATTTCGCAAATGTCGAATGTTAGGGTTGTCATCAGGTCGATTAAACATCGATTGCCCAATATATATTAAGCGCTTATCAGCAATACATATGCGCACATTTTCCCATCTATACATTTACGTGCTTTGGGAGGCCCGAAGGGTGATGGAAAAGCGACGATGCTTTTGCCACTGCATTTCACACAGGCGGAGGCAGGGTCGTTGCGAAATGAACGCGATAAGAGAAACACGTGTTGAGCGGGGTAAAAGCCTGTAGGCAGCCCCCCTCCCCTCTCTCCCTCTCGTAATAGCACAATTGTGCATTAATTATACCTAATTACACCAAAGCTTTGCCGTAGGCTTTATTTGTTTCCAAGTTCTTTTTTTGTAATGAAATAAAACACGTCGAATTATTGAAATAACTATTCCACCAAAAACGTACAAATTTCATTTGGGTGTATTTTCATTGCTATCAAGTTCGTAGTATCTTTAAAGATATTACCTTAAAACTGTACAATTGCTTATATTCAATTTCTAAATGTGATTGAAGAGAAATCGGCGAGTTGGGATTTTGGTAAAATTATTGACAGACTATAATCCAGTACTAGTAAATTATAATACAAATTTGAAGTTCTTATTGCGGGAATATATTTCTTTTGACGAAGCGTCGATGATACCTAGGTAGTTGGCGCTAGTACAAGTAAAATGGTTTTTTTAAATTGTCCTGAGATGAAAATTGGTGGAGATATTAATTCTTAATGTTTGAAGGTTTGAGACCACACGCGGTCCAGTGATAAAAAAAAATATGTTTCTTTTTACTGGAACGACTCGTCGTTCGTTTGTTTATCGTTATTTTTTGAAGGTCTATAAACAAAACAATAACTATGAAAACAGTCATGAGCAGGCTCGAACCCGTAATTCCAGCATTTATCGTTAAGACAGTCGATTGCATTATTAGCTTATAGATCAAACTTTCAAACTATGCTAATTAATATCTCAGCCAATTTTCATCGCGGGAAAAGTCAAAAAAAGCGTTCTGCGTATACTGACGGCAACTACCGAGGTATTTTCTGTGTACAAATAGTTGTTTAACACCCTGTATATGAATTCAGATAGAGTTAAAATGTCGAGCTGGCCCGGACCCGGGGCGGATCAGAATACCTATTAAAAGCCCTACGCGGAATTCCGAAACGTCTATCATAATGGCCGGTTCCATTGATCTGATTTGAGCTAGATTTTACTGACGTATGAGCTGAGAAATCAGGCTCTGAATGCGGCCTGACTAAATTTCTATTCGGTTCGTGAAATCGTAAGAACGGTGATGGGAATAAGTGAAAGAAAATCTTTGCAAAAACGACAGTTTCCTCAACGGCCGAGCAATTAATCAATTATTTCAAAAATTAGTATAGCACGATTCGACAGCACAGGATACGCGGAAAGAGCCTTCCTATTTGCTACCATCTCACTTTCTCCCTTTTTTTTCGATTATACAGCTGGCAAAGAGAGCTGCTTCGTTCTTTGCCCCACGCGGCTTTCGTCGCGGTCCCTTTATTTTCCCTGAATGCACCTCCATCCCGTTTCCCAACAGTCGAGGGAAATTCCTGCACCACCGGCGTCGCATCTGCTCTTTCTTCTCTGTCTTTCATTCATCCGAGCTGCATTCGCTCCGACACCCCCGTCCTTCCACCCTCAAGCTTCCAATATAGTATATATATAGCCGGGTATCCGACTTTGCACTTGGTTCTCCTTCCGGACGGCAAAAAGCCTGTGAAAGACGTCGGGGAATTGGAACGAGATAAAAAGAAGGAAATTATTTATATGGATATGTGCGTGCATAGCCACATTCATATACATATATAACTGAGGCCGAAAGAATTATCAGCCTTGAAAAGATGGAACTGATCGAAAAACCATCACCACTCGACGAAAATATAATTTGGCACGTGAAATGCTAGGATTGGGATGGGGGATCGGTATTGAACCGAATATAGATATAACGCGAGGCGCGCGAGAAAAGCTCGAAGAAAACGTATTGACAATATTTTCCATCGACGAAAACTGTCGGGTTCAAGAAAGGTTGTCAAAAAAGTTTATCTTTCGCAAGAGGGAGAGAGAATAGTGGACGAGCGGGAGATCTCTGACGACGATATAAGCGATCGTGATAAAGTGGAAGGGCGTGAGAATAAATATGTGTATGTGTGTTCAAGATTGCGGTATTGTAGGAGAATAAAAGTACATGCTCGGGGATGAAGAGAAACGAATTATCGTGAAATTGATGTCTCAATCTTGTTGACAGCTTGAAACAGAAGAAATTGTTAGCCAAAGTGTTCGATGTTCGTGCAACGTATGAGAAAAACTGATATAAAAAGAAATAGTTGAAATGGTTCGACGAAAATAGAAGAAAGGTAAGTAAAAACAATTGGCCTCGTGGCAAAGAATTAAATTATATACGAAAAAAAAACACTCGAAATTGAACGAAGTACAAAAAAATCAATGCTCGACACTTTTGGGATAGAGTTTTTGTCGTTAAATTAAATTAAAATGAAAATAATACTTGCTTAAATCGAAATTGATCATATCATATTGTATTGTTGGATCGAACGATTAAACTTTCGATACGGCCCGAATATACTGACTGGTACGTGTGAACCAGGAAATGCTATGTCCGTTTCGAGGGTGGAGACTTTGGTTAGCGCGAAGTTCGAATCTATCTCCTATATATACGTATATTTGCGTCCTGTCGTCTCTCCTTGTACTTAGATTCCAACTCCTAACTATCCGATATATATATATATAACATACATGGTGTAGGAGAGACTGGTCAAGCGCCGCAATTGCTCGGCCTCAGCCCCTAGCGGCATGCTTTCTCGCGTGCTGTCACCCCGAGCTCGCGTAGTTTGTTAAATAACTCTCGCACTCGAGGTATATCCCGCTATCGCGCCCTTTGCCAGAGCATCACGTATTACGTACACTGGTATGTAGTTTCCTTCTCCCTTCCTGTCTACTCTTGGTATCTCTATCTCCTCTCTCCCTCTCTCGTGTCGAATAATTCAGACCGACTCGAGCGAACGAGGGTCGAAGCTTCGTTCTACGACACGAGCTGCGTAACTTCGAAATAGGTAAAATATTGGCTAAGAATAATGGACGATAAGAGTCAGATATTTGTTAATAAAAAAAATAACGTTCCATTATGGGTGAAACATTATGATTATAATAAGAAAATTATAAGTATAATGATAATGGAAGAAATCTAACAAAAATGTAATGCTACGTAACATAGCACATATATAAAATAAAATATTAAATATAAATATACAAATACAAATGGAGAATAATATATTGATTTTTATCGAAATTTACATAGTCACGACCTACAAATATTATTAAGAGCTTCAAATATTTGAAATTTTTCAATATTTACATCCGAATTTAAAATACGATAAGCATACATTTTACAAACAATCATAATTTATTTACAATTAATATTATGCTGTAAAAGTACTCTAAAAAAAAATCTATAATTTATTAGCAACGAATATTGCGTTGCAAAAATACTCTAACGACTTGTAAAATTCTTTAACAATCGCACCGCAACATGAAAATCACCATATAATATACGACCTCGACCTCCCGGCTTTTGTTGTCGCGGCGAATTATCAATCTCACGATAATAATCGTCGAGTCATCGCGTTCGAATCGCGTCGTATATCGAAAGGGCTGCTGTCGGAGCCTACGTTTTTTTCATCTTTTATCACTCTCTCACTAATATTTTGCCCCGATTGTTCCAACATTTTTCCATTGTTCCGCTGTTTTCAAAATTCCTTGATCTTCACATGTACATATATATTCGTTACTTGTTTCATATATACTATAATATATATATTTGTGTGCGTGAGTGTTTGTACATTGGTGGTTCGTGCAGCCCGGACGCTCTACCGTTGCTTCGCAAATCTTAGATCCAAGCTCAAAGCCAAAGCCAACAACCCATCAATTCGTCCACACGAAGAAGGTACAGGCGGTGAAATCTTTTTATCATGTAAGAGTATATCTATACATAACGATCGATCGCGTTACCCATGCGATTCAAATCGATTGCTAGTGTCTCTTTGGTTTTGCGGTGACCATTCTTGTGACGAGGGTAAATACATCGGCCTCGGACGATTGTTTGGGTTTCTCTTCGCGGCCAACCCTCGCGCTCGTTCAAACCGAGAGTTTGATTTGTCCGGAAACTAGTTACACGACACCCGAGCAAATATGCATCCGAACCGCCAATCCAAGCTCAGCCTTACTTTGCCTATATTTGTACATACGTATACGCATACTTAAACGTTGAAAGCTCGATACACACGGATGTGCATATGTGAGTGGATACTTTGGCGTATAAACTCTGGCGTATCGGGTGGCTGTTTGCAATCCGCGCGAATGAGTGACGAGCGTTTAAACATTTATCGGGTCCGTCACGGGCAGTAGCGATGACATTGTATTGTATTAGATCTTGTATTTGCTGTTCTCTCCCCTCTGTTTCTCTTTCTCTCACTCTCTCTCTCTCTCTCTCTCTCTCTCTCTGTAGTTCTAGAGTCAATCATGACTCTTTCTCTTCTACTGTGCATTTATTCGTTGTCCATACATACTCATATTTCCTCGTGTCAAAAGCTTTCCAGTGAACGGAACAAAAATAGAAACGATGAAATATTACATATCGCAGATTCAAAAACGCCTTCCCACCCCCCACCCGTACGTATATGCATAGTAATAGACGTACGTGAATACGCACTCACCCCCGAGAGTGCACACGTACATCGACACTCACGTGTGCACATACGCAGTCAAATATTTTATTCGATTTATGAAAATTGTTCTTCTGTGTACGAAACTTTCATTTGAGTGTACGGTAGATCGGCAAAAATAAATAAATATGTGAATCGATAACTAATCAAATCGAAAAATTATAACATCGTACCTTCGATTTTATCGCCTATATTACAAAAGGCGATGAGAATTCTTCGCTCCTGGAAATTTCTGATTTTTACACATTTCTCGTAGAAAAGGTCCTTTTGTTGTTGTTAATACGATTTTCCGGTTACGATAACGAATCAATGATAATGAAACGTGATTATGAAAAACACTGTGGCACAATTTGTCGGACAATGTATTTTGCTTATTTCGCGATTTGTTTTTTTTCTTTAAAATTCGTCAATCGCCAATTTTGCGAAAACCTCGTGCTCGCGACGTGTGTATAACGTTACGAAATACCCGTTCGGCGTTTGAAACCGAGGGAGCATATCCCCGAAGTACGTTCGTGGGCGTCGCGACCCTCACTGCAGAGGCGTCGCGGCGCACCCGCCCTTATAGAGAGCATCGTGTTGCGCTCTCGCTATCAGTTCTCCCTCTCTCTCTCTCTCTCTCTCTCTCTCTCTCTCTCTCTCTCTTTCGCTCTCTCCCTCTCACTCCCACTCTTTTGCTCGCTCCTTCTCTCTAGCTCACCCCCGCTGCCTGAGACGACGCAGAATCGCGCATGCGAGTCGCTCTCCTCTGTCGCTGTTCGCGACTACCATTTATATGCATCTGTATAGAAATATATATATATATATATATGCAAGTGGATGCATGTACACATAGTACGCGATATGTATGTATGCATATATACTCGGGTATATGCACGATTGTATGTATATTAATATATATGCAGCTCTCATCTTGTATGTCGCCCTCTTCGCTGCCGGCTCGGCGGCTTCAAAAGACAACGAAATACTCTGCTCTACCGGGCCCTCCGGCATCCAGTATGCATCCAGCGGCCGTGCTACGAGCGCATAAATAATACATATAGGTACAGGGTGTCTCATTTCAAGTGGAATGGTAAAATCCTTCGAAAAGGGTTTTAAAGGGTTATAACGGACAAATATGATAGTCGGATCATCAACTTTGCTGACGATGATGCCGTGGTCGGGTAAAGAGATCTAGTCACCTTCAAATTTGAGAATGAAAAAGCTTATGGAAATTTGTATTTTAATGGTAATTTTTATGCAAAAGAAATTAAGCTGGTTTTGAGAGGAAGACACAATTATCTCTAGCTTGGAAATTACGAAATTTGCCATGCACGCATGTACGCGAAGAAATTTGATCTAATTATGATTTTTTACCGTTTAGAAAAGTTATGAGTGCTTCATGAGAGGCTTGGAAAAAATTGTTCATGATAACACAACTTCGTATAATTAGTTTATCCACCGTATACGAAAGGCCATATATATATATATACACAATATATATTTGTACCTCTTGTTGTTCACTCACGTACAAGAGCTTTGTCGAATATGGGCCGAGAGTGTATTACTATATAGGCAACAGAATGAAAATAAAGTGTGATGGAGGTAAAAAATACAGTTATTGGCTACCCCTATAATCAGATAAGTTCTCAAACAATTATGGACATAGATCTTTAGATTTATGTCAATAGATCCAAGAATTTACTACAGAGATTGCCAATCAGTACTAGGATGTAACCAATGACGTAATGGTTCCTCATATAAGTGTCACGCGTCTTCAAAGAGTCCCGTTGGGGGTTCGAAGAAAATACCTCTTGTGATATACAGACTGTTCCATTTTAATGTATCGATGGAGATAAAGTTCAGGAAATCAGGTCATTCGAAAGAAAATCTTACGCCAAGGAGTTAACGTCACATGAAAGCCGTCATCGGTTTTCAAAATGGAAACCTATAAATTTATTTTCCTTCATATTGGCAAATACAAGGTAGATACAGCGAGAAGAAAAATGTTTCCTGTCTCTAAGGCGATACAATTATCGCGTTTTAATTTTGTTTAAATCAGCAATAATAATTTTAAATAAATAATGGCACACAGTTTTTTACGTTGAGGAGTGGAAGACGGTACAAAGTCAAACGTAAGCCCACATTTGAATCCAGAATATGCTACTGAAAAGCTACTGCCTGCATTAGCATTATCCAAAATATATCACGTAGAGGTCGCCTGCTTCCATTTTGGGATGCAGTTTGTCCCTGTTGCGATATTCGAGCACTCTAAGCTATGTTCCATTACTTATGAGTAATTGCTGGTTAAATAATGCTAATACAACCGATAGCTTTTCAGAGTCACATTTTTGGTTCGACTGTGGATTTATGTCTGATTTTACGCCATTCTCCACTCCTCGTTGCCAAACGATGTGCGTCATGTACAAAGATTCAAAATGCCATAACCCTATTGCCTTAGAGCCTAGGAACATTCATTTTTTTCGTTCTATTTATCTTAATTATGCTTACACTGTGACAGATGAAAAATTATAGGTTTCCATTAAAAAACGGATGACTGCCTTCCGATGACCTCAAAGCCTCGAAAAAAATTTCAATATGATAATCGTGTACCTAGAAACCATAAAACTTTCGTGAGAAACGTTTTTTCGTACGCTCTCATTTTTTCGACTTATTTCCATCGATAAATGAAAATGGGACAGTCTGTATATATAAATACAAATACTGTAGAGTTGTCTTTGATTTTTTCATTATCAGCTTCGATGTGCGTAAGTAATTACATGGAATTATAGGATATACATGGGGAAGGAATGTTTGTTTAATGCCAAAGAGAAGTCATTAGAAATATCTGTTTTTAATCATTACAATGATGCTCTTGTATAAACCTAAAGGATCCACGCTAAAGTATCGCATACAAAATATTTGTCACAAGCTATATATGTACATACATAGCTATACATAGGTACGAGAAATTTTCAATTTTTATAGAGAACGCGTAAAAAAAAGTCGTTGCCAAAAAAACGTTATAAAGGATTTACAAAATTTGTTTGGCAGGCTCGTTTTCGCTTTGAGTCTGGGCCCGCGGAAAAATATCTATAAATGACTATAATACTTCTTACTAAGTGAAAAATGCACAATAGTCAATCTCAACGCTTTCATACTTCTCATTAATCTCCGATTTCCTTTTTTTTATTTATCGTTGCTACACTTTTTTTCATTGACAGAAACGGGCGAAACCAGAGTGTTTTACGGTTCCAAGCAATGTTGACATTGATTTAAATGTTAGTTGTAGTTTAATTAAATATCACAATGTAAATTATTATGATAAATTACGTGTTTTATACTTTGGAATTTGATCATTAAGTAAACGCACTGTGAGTTTGCCCATTTCCGGCATTTTTCATTATAATTCTTTGATACACATCGACATACAGCGTAAACTAACTGATTAGAGGGAAGGGATATGTATAAAACTTGAAAAGTGATGCTTCGTATTTACCTTCGCCGACTATCGATCGACGTTACATTTTTTTCCATTTAAGGCACTCCCTTAATTCTCTACTTAAGTATTCTCAACCCGACTCGAATAAATGATAAGCGCGTGTTCTTTTAATCAATACCAGGACCTTGTTCATTATGTCGAATAAAAATATTGATTTAAAAATTGCCATAATCGTTGTAGCAATCGATTAATTCCTTTACATTTGGCGTATTGTTGCATCGATGTGAAATCAATTATTTGTGTTAAACGACCGAGTGATCTTCAAGTAGAGTTTCGCCGAAGTGAGTAACCACGTAATCGTGGTAGTAGACCATTATACAGAGTGGTTGACCTATAATTAGACTCGACCATACGACGATGTTGCCCCAGCGTGATCCAAAGTTACGCTCCACCATTTTACTGATTATGGAAAGTGGTATCTATCGAGTTTAAACCAAGAAATGTTCCATTATTATTAATAATATTTTTATTAATTTCCTTATTGCAATTTTTATCAAGCAAATAGCTAATATTTAAATGCTTCTTTCAAATGTAAATGAATTATTTTTTCATTTCCGTGGTAATTTCAAAGAACGACGATGATGTCACATCTTTCATTGAAAACTATAATAAGTAGTATCGTGAGAATTAAAAAACTTACCTGACCCATCATGCCGCAAAAGGCCCAAACTTTGAAAGTCTTCAATGGCACGCTGACGAGATATTCATGGAAGAAGGCGCTGATAAAGAACACCGTACCGCCTGCTATATTCTTGTTATATCCCATTTCGACAATCGGTATATACAGATGCCTGCGACACAAGTAATACAAAAATATAATAGGCTGGTTTTTCGAAAAGTATTTTTTATATGCTCGTGAATAAGAAGAAAAACAACACAATTCATAGTTCATTTGGTACTAGTAACGATTAGTAACTAAGCCAAAACGAGAACGAGTAAGAAACATATATAGCTTTAATCATTAAAATAATTACTTTCGTGTTAATAATATTAAATTATAAGTAATAGTAAGTTTCCCCATTGCGATCGGTAAATCAGTTCGAAGTGCTCGACCGTAAGCTTGATGTAATCGTTCGTTCGCCGGACAAATATATGGTTCAAGTATCCGATCTCGTTTACGATGGATGGCTGATGTGTGGGAAAACAAATTTGTACATTTTTGTTACGTACGTAAAAGAAGATCAATATTTTTTACGTCTATGCGTTTTCAATCGCGACCCCTTCGAATTTTATACTAGGGCTAACCGTGATATCCACAAAGTGCTTGACGGAAGTCATATCGTGCGGCCGGCAATACAAATGGGTTATGTTTTTCTGATGAAAGTCCTGGTATACTGCCGCTAGTGAAATTATAGTGGCACCCGTACCGTATGGTACGACGTACCGTACTGTACCCATAGTCCTGTGCCTGCCTATGGATATTCCGGCATGAGGCGTGGTCACACTAGTTCCAGCGCGCCACGACGGGTAAAGTTTATTATATCGCCCATGCCAAAAACCCCAAGTAAATAAAATTTTGCCAAAAAAAGATTTACTCAGTTCGACAACACATCTGGTTAGTCACAGGAAAGCATCTTTGCATCTTGTGTAAGTGCCAACCTGGACTTTTTATTATTTTTTTTTATAATCGCAATTATTTCTTCGAAAACTATATTTCGCGTCTGCGTGAGAAGATTTGACAAGGCTCTTGCACAAGCACGGCATGTAAAGTAATCCTCTTCTTTTTTCTTTTGCCGTTTCTCTTCTTTTCATATTTTCGCTCAATCCCTCTGCTTTGTGACACGAAAAATGCTTAACTTAGTGTACGCTGGGGTTGAATCTATCAGCTACTCGTCTTCTTACTCGACGTAGGCGAACACACATATACACATAGATATATATATATGCATAATATTCACTTATATGGGTCGGTCCACCATTAACCATCACGCGATCGAGAATTCAAAGTTTATTATTCACATGCTATTTCTGTTATCTTAATTTCTATCATAAAAATAGAAAGCTTTAAAGAGTTTAAGCTCGACAATTATGAGAGGTCTTGTGAAATTCCGAACGAGACCGTTTGCGTGTAAAAATAGTTTTGCTCCATGAATGTATCATCCCCGTCGACAATTTTATAACGATTGGCAAGCTTCACCTATGTGAAAAAGTTCACATTTTTCGAAAATCGATGGTAGTTTTGATGATATCGTTGATTTTTACCCCAAAAGCCGTTTTGGGGTAAAACAAAAATTCTCCAATCGAAATATAAGCTATTAAAACAGTAAAACCCGGACTTTCATACGATTAAATCACCTTTTGTTCCGAAAAATCTTGACTTCCTTGTGGGGTCTACCTTGTTCGACGTTTAATTTTTAAATCTCAATTAGAATAATAGAGTCGAATATTATTCCCAAATAATGGCAATGCCATTAAGAATGAGAACCGTCCAATTTCGTTTCTCAAAAACCCATAATGTTGAAACGCTCACGTTTTCCGGATCGTTTATTTTTACGACGCCGACGCGAATTACGATGTTGGAATGTCAGACGAATCAACAATTTGTTGCCGGAAGATTCGTAGGTTAATGGCGGAATGACCCATATAATATATTCGTGTCGTCTTATAGGCATTATAAGAGCCACGAGGAATAAACACCCTTAAGTGCGGCAATGCGATGCGTATCGCTTTTTCCCATTACGAAAGGCTGAAAAGGAGGCTCTTGCTCTATCTCTCTTTCTCTCTCTCTCTCTCTCTCACCCCCATCCCCTACTAACTCTAGGAACGCCGTATTACCGCGAGCAGAGTCGCGTCTGTCGGGCTAAGATCGTCTGGGCTCTCACCTCGTTTCCTTCTCTGCATTTTCTCTCTCTCTCTCTCTCTCTCTCTCTCTCTCTCTCTCTCTCTCTCTCTCTCTCTCTCTCTCTCTCTCTTATTCTGTCTGCTATCTCTTCCTATCCGTTTTCATTTTCGCCACGGCGAAGAGTCGTCTTTTCCACGGTAACATGGCTCGATGCCAGTTGCAGGCTATACACCGAGCACGATTTCCACTGCTGGTGAGCGAGAGGGGATTTTGGCGAGACGAGAGTGATAAAGAGCCCGGACGGCATGGAAAACGTAACCCTCCTCTCCGCGAACGAGGAGAAGTGTGAGCTCGAGCTCGCATGGAACGTGATGGCGAACGAGAGATAGAGATTCGCAGTTGGTGGACTAGTACTCGTTCGGTGAACAGTTATTGGCCACTCTGCATTTTAATGAATGAAGTAACGCGTAACGAACGGAACGTGAAAATGTGCCAATAACTGGTTTGCTAGATTACATGGCCACTTTCAACATATTATAATATTCTTACTATAGCTATATATGACTTAACCTATAGGGTAGTCGGCGAAAAAGCGAATGAGGGGTGTAAGGATGTTTGAGTGAGAAGCGTTTGAGAGTCTACTCGTGTCACACTAAGGACAGGGTATTATCACTGTCATTATTAGTTCACCCAGTTACCGCATTTGCTTAATGAAAGTAGTTGTAATTGAATCAAAGCTGTAAATGACTCTGCCGAGTCAGGTATCGAATTAAGCGATATGTTCAATGTGATTTAAAAAAAATCAATAATTTCATCGATTTCTCTTTCTTTTCATCAATAAAAAAAAACGACCTTCATATTTTCCCGATAGCACCATGTCCGTTTAGTTCCAATTGCGTTCGTCAGTCTTCTCGAGGATGGCGCTGTCGAGTATGTACTTTAAAAAATGTCTCGATAATCATAATATTAATACTAATTAAGCAAATGATAATTTTATTATCCGCCTACTGAAGATAATTAAAAAAAAGCAACGTCACTCCGAAATGCACGCGACAAAGAGCGTGGAAAGCCGGTTTGAAAAAAAAAAAGAAAAAACGTAGTTCCGAACGCCCAGTTACCTCGTTTCTACGCGCGTAGACACAGACAGAAACAACCAACAGCAGCTTCGCGTCGTTCGCCAACGAGGACGACAGTTCTTAAAGCGCAGTGAGTTACGGAAGCTGAAAGAATTACCGGCGTAATAGCTCCTTCGCGATGAGAGACCCAGGGAGAGGGAGTAAGTGGGAGTTGAATGAGAATGTGGAAGAAAAGCCGCGGTTGTGGACCATTGAGACCGTACTGAGAATAAGTGAAAGAAGGGGAAGAGCGGAGGAAAGGATGAAGTGAAAAGTATAGGTGGTTTGAAATGTACCCATATATATATATATATATATATATATTTACACACACGCGTGAACACACACATACACGCGCGCGCCGCTGCATTTATATATAAACACGGCACATGTATTGAAACGAAACTCTCGGAGGGCAGCTCTTCGAGGCAAACTCTGCCTTTGGTCCATTGAAATTTCTCCATGTAGCACTCGTTTCTTCCATCTCACTCTCTGTCATTCTCTCTCGCTCTGTCTACGCAATATATCTATATAAATTTGCGTATGTGCACATATAAATACATGTGTCGGTGTGCGTCTGTGTGCGTGCGGGCGCGCAGGTACGTCTGTGTGTGTGTGTGCGTTGCGCGATGGTGAGGCTTGGTCCCCTTTTCTCACCGCTTTTTACTCACGCTCTCCCTCACTCATTCACGGTAACGCTCGACGGGAAATGTGTGTGCACGAGCCAGTATGCCCGAAGCACAAGTCTGCTCGAGAATCTCAGTGGCGACTCTCGCGAAAAATATAATTAAATCTCCCCTTAAAGCGGGCACTCGTTAACGAAGTTTGGATGGCGAGAGCCTTAGGGTGGTGTTGTGTGTATATATGTATGTATGGGTGTGTGTGTGAGTGCAGAGAGGTTGGTAAGAAAGAATTTGAGGAATGGGGATGAAGAAAGAAAAGGATAGAGACCGCGGGACGGACGAAAGGATGAAAAAAAAACGTATGGAGAGGGCGAAAAAGTGTGGCCACGAAGGAGGGAAAGGCGCGAGAGGGCTCAATCAAAGGTTTTCGTGAATCGAGACCGTGTCTGCCACTTTCTTCTCTCTCTCTCTCTCTCTCTCTCTCTCTCTCTCTCTCTCTCTCTCTCTCGCAAACTCTCTATTATCATCGCTATGTGAAGAGTTTTCTATGCCGAGACGAGCGATTCAACGAAAAGAACGTTCTTTACGAGTCCTTCTCCTTCTCTTCTTCTTCTTCTTCTTCTTCTTCTTCTTTCTCGTCTTCTCGTTCTTCTTCGTCCTCTCCATCTTGTAGTTTTTGTTCATCCTCTTCCTCTTTCGTTTCCTCAACCTTTTTGCCAGCACACATACCTCGTAAATGAGGCGGGTTTTGGTTCTCCGAGATTATATACGTCGTTGAATGCGAAAGAAACCAGTGGAAGAGGGAGGGGGTGAGAAAAAAATCGAAAAAATATATATATAGTATTGCGGAGGTTCACTCGTGACTGCCGGGCTCTTCTAAAGAAATCGGGGAAATCGAGGAAGCTTTCTGCATGCCGTATAATTTGTTAAGAAACAAACAAGCAAAAATCCTGAAGTGGGGTGGGAGAAGAAAGTTGCGCTGGGGAGCACCGACGAAACGACGAAAAACATCCAGACACCGAGTATACGTGTACAAACAAGACGGCAGTGGGGAATTCAAGAAAAATTATTTCCACGATGGAACGGAAAACGCCATTAACGAGTCTACGCGCTCTAAGAAGGTTTGCGAAATTGAATTTGAACCAAGAAAAAGCGAACAAACTGATAAAAGACCAAAGAAACTATTTGAACGAAAGAAAATGAGAAACATTATTACCTGACGGCCCAACGATGAACGGGCGTGTTCCATGTCCTCCAAAACGTATCTATGTTGTTCGAGTTCCACCAGTCGCTGTAGAAATTTCTATCAGCGAAATGCAATAGTTCACCCATTAGATTTAGGTAGGAGTGGAACATCAGATAGAAGAAACAGAGCCACATCAGATGGTTGGGAATCTGTGAAATTATGATAATTTTAAAAAAAGCGCAAAGGACAGGTTGCACTAGGTTAATTAGGGTACGTTATTGTGATAGTAGAGTTATAGTTAAACTCTTATTGTTTTCTAGCATAATTAAATAATTTTGCATTCTTTTTAGTACACACATGTGCTCTCTCTCTCTCTCTCTCTCTCTCTCTCTCTCTCTCTCTCTCTCTCTCTCTCTCTCTCTCTCTCTCTCTCTTCAGTCACGTTAAAATATGCACAATAATAGAAATTATGTTTTTTTTTCTGACAAGTAATTTTTAAACACTAATGACGACGGTATTATAAAATTCTAATTAGATATATTACATTGTCCTATTTAATGACAAATTATGACTCTAGCGTCAGTATGAGGTATTATAATGAGAAAATTTAATGTTTATGCTAAGCACTGTGTTTTCCAACTCGGCGCACTGGGAAATATCACGGTTTCATAATAATCTTGTTGAAAAACATAACGAGAGAGAAACCGGCAGATTGTCTTTCGACACAGAATACTAAAAAGATCCTACAGGATAATTACACATTCATTATTATTACGATGTAACGATTCATTTTTAATTCATTAAAATAATATTATGTTTTGCAAAATGTCGTGTTTATCACATTTTAATAATTCATTGTTTCCAGCTGTATTCTCTATCGGGTTTTTGCGACCTTTGAATTTTTGCTAGACTTTTCGCTCATTCGACCTAACTCGCCGAGTGCAAGGAGAAAATGCAGTAAATCCGTATTAGGATAGGTACAAATGGCCCATACAAAGTCTAATGTTTCTACAGAGAGTCATCAGACTCCGGAAGACCAACCTCCTCCGCCCACAATCAGTGATTTGGCGCGTTTGCCACCGCACGGCTAACAATAGGTGGTCACCACACCAACTATTGGCAGGATGTAATGCTGCTTCACTTCGGTGAGGAGAAGCGACGCATGCTGACCGCGTACTCATCGTTATCGGTCTCGTATTTTAATACGTTTACATCGATTCGTGCTATCACAGCCCAAGATTAATATTCTATCGACTCCAGGATCATCGCAAAAGTTATCGTGATAAAGACAATTGCTTGCAATAAATTCCATAATAATTTAAAGATAAATAGTATTAAATTCCGTTAGTGTCTAAATAAATGTTAAAATTGTAAAATGATAACGTCTGCAGCTTCTAATTTCCAAGTTTCTACCATAATTTACAACTGTATTTTAAAATCGACAATGTACACGTTATACCAAAAAAATGAATAATGATAAGAATACTCGGAGTAGGAAAAATATATAACGCGATACAAAGAAGAAAAGCAGTACGCATACGCGCAATGAAATGTCGCTCTTCATTAATTTTCGGCTCTGCCTCCGAGCACCTTCAAACACTGAGAATTTCAAGGACGGTAGTTGCCCGTTCGTCGGTAATTGTTACAGACGGAATGAAAAGATGAACGATAGAGATAGAGTGTCTTTTTTCGAGTAAGTAGCGGGTAAACGTAATTCCGACGAGGGGGTAAGATCCTCCTTTGAGATGTAACGTCTTGGATATGCTATAAAGAAGCAAGAGCCGGCGAAAGAAGAGAGAAAGAGAGAGAGAGGGAAGGAGGGAGAAAGAGGGAGAGAGAGAGAGAGAGAGAGAGAGGGAAGGAGAAAGAAAGGGGGAAATGTTGCAGAGAAAGGGAAAGCGCGAGGAAAGTAGAGAGGGCTAGGGTCCGTTCTGTGGAGAAGAGAAGGAAGCGGAGAGAAACATCCGTTGTGGAAAGAACTCGATTCGAGAAATGCAACAAAAAGGGAAGGAAAGGGGGAAAAGACGGGAGCAAAGAGGATAGGAGTAAACAAGAGAGCGAGAGAAAGGGAGAGCTGCCAAGTTCCGGCTCATCTTTCCCTTACGTTGAGAATTTAGAAGTTATTTCGTTTCAGTTTGCTCGCCTGCTCGGCGGATGCCTTTCACCTTCCTCTCTTTGCGCTTCCTCACATTTTCATTCCTCTCGTTTTCCACTGATCTTTGCCTTCGCCCTTATCCCTCGTCTCGCCCTCTCTCTCTCTCTCTCTCTCTCTGTGTCCCTCTCACTATCTTTATCTAGCTATCCGCTACACTCCTTTAAAGATCTCGTTTCAGCCTCCTCAACGAATAACTGCGACGAATGACAGAGAAAACGCATGCCATTCTTTTGCCGCGTTCCCCAAACAGAACCGAACGAATTCACCAACCACCACTCTCGTTATCTATCTCCCCGCCCTTAGAGTTCGGCAGCCAAAGGACTTGATAATGTTGCCAGTACAAAGGTTGTGGTCAAGTCTCTACTGCCCCGAGGCATTTCATCCGTTTCGTTCCTTTTTGTCTACGAATTCATCTACCTACCTCGACGTTCTTCGCTTTCATCCCTGTCTTTTTTATCTTCATTCGTTAAAATTGGTTTCATATTTTTATTTTTAAATACATTGACTAACTATCGGCGATAATTATCCAAATGGTTTGTCATGTACTCTGCGTCCTTCGACATGTACCTACTCATGATTTTCGTAATTGACGAATCAATTTTAGAACGGACGAATAATTTATTCGCACGTACGTCGATTTGGCGTCGCGATGAATCGGTGCTGTGTCACGGTACATTTGCTCGTTCACGTTGCATATCACGTACTTTGAGTATATAATTATTACGGCTTTTGGATATTGCGCCCTATATGTTTAATCCAAGAATAAAACCTTTGCAGATTTCTGAGTTTCCAGCGCATATTCCTTGCGGTGAATATAACGTGAATATACAACTCTCGATGGTTTGCGCTGATAATGCAATATTCATAAATCCAATATGCCTCATCTGCCATCCTCATCGATCGTATTGGATGGATAGAGGTACAAACGCGCACGTAAAGTCATGTATATGCATATATTCCTCGTGGCCGAAGACACGTGTTCTATATTAATCTACCGCCATAAGGTGCGCGCAGCAAGTGGAGATACATGCGAAAAACGTGAGAGTTGAAAACTGCACCGGGAGCATAGGAAAAACAGCCAAAAGAAGATAAAAAACCGGGAAAACCACATTTTGTTCTGCTGAGAAAGGGTAGAGACAGGTATCTACGCTTCTCAACGAATAATTCGAACGAGAGAACTCGATTGTCCAAGAACCCGAAGAGCTCATCAAGCTCCCTTTCTTCTCTCCTTGAAAGAGATGAACTTTTCCTCAGTGACGAAAAAACTCTTGTAATTCACAAAGCAAAAGAAACTTAATGAAACTTAAAACAAGACGAAAAAATAAAACATAAATTACGAGAGATAGGAGGTCGCGTTTCAAAATTAACGCCGCGTCTTCGAGATTTATATCTTATTGTTAGAAACGATAGTCACAGAGTTAAAACGTTAATACGTCGTTGACACGAAATTTCTTTGTCGAACGTGGTGAGAGAGGAACATTTCTTCGATGCGGTTCTCCGAGCGAATGGAAAAAATAAAAAAATAAAACGCAGAGGTGAAGACGAACTGATGAACTTACCGCGAGTTTCAGAAGACGCTCCGAGGCCTTGGCGACGTCCATGTTCTGAAACACAAACACGTGAGAGAAATTATTAATCCGCAGAGTAAACGCGTGTTTGGCGAGGTTGGTTTAGCAACGACCAAGGGTTGAAGCGGAGAAGGGTAAGTACGAAGGGAGACCAAAGAGGCAAGTGAAATAAAAGAATCGGGATAGAGGTGGAGAAAAGGGTGGAAGGTATAAAGTAATCCTAGAATGAAATAGCGTTCCGCACCTCGTCGCGGGGACCGTTTAAGTTTCAGGACAACACCGTAAGGCGGCGCGTCGCGAGTGAACGAGCAAAGGACGGAGAGGAACGAGACGGGGGTGAGTTTATTGCGAGAACAAATGAAAGTGTACGCCTCCAGTTCGTCGAGCTGTGCAAAACATCGCTGGAAAGATACAAACGGAACTTTGTAATTGGACCGAACGTACTTTTGAACTCGACCGACAGAGTGCAATGCGGTCGTGAAAGGATGAGGAGCGGGAGAGGTCTGAGGATGACGACAGAAGGAAGAAAACATCCCCCCAGCCCTCGGGCCGGGGGTTGAGACGTGGGAGACGCGAGAAATATGTTTTTTAGGGACGTTTCGACGCCACAGAGCACCGAAAGACAAAGAGAAAAATAGAAAGAAAAATAGGGCGAGTGGTTGAGGGACCGAGGGGCTGAACTGGAAGAGAGAACGAGAAAATGGCGCGTTACAGTCAGCGTGAACCACGCGGGGAGGGCGTCAGCCGCGTGGGAAAATGCACGCGTTGCGTTTCGTGAAAAAGGAATCGTGAGAGGATTAAAGTACGAGAAACGGGAAAAGAAAGGGATGGTGAAAGCTCCCTCTGTGCTGCTTGGCATCAACGAAAACTCGGGCGCTGTGTGCTCTTTGGTGCGCAGAGATGCGCCGAACAACCCGGAAAGAGGAGAAAAGGGCGAAAAGCATGTTTTTTGTAGCGTTTTTCTTGCCCCTTAACCTTCGATCTCCGGGGAGTACGCCCGGGTGTACTGTCTTTTTTTCCTTTTTCATTTTATCTTCTCGCGCTATCCTCTTCAGGCGGGTACTTATCTCTCGCGTTCGATGCGCAACCGAGTGAGAACTGCAAAGCGGGGCAATTGGGCTCCGAGGAGGGCTTGTTTTGCTTAGAGACTTCAACAAAAAAAGTGAACGAGAGCATCGTCGAGCGAACGATCGCGATAAGAAAGCACAGTGGCGGGAGGGGGGGGGCGGAGTCCGATTGTGAAAAGTTTTCAGTGTACGATAAGGGAAAATAGGGGGGAAATGAGAAGTGGAAAATCTTAACGCTTGTAGATCGCTTTGTACTTCCTCATGAAAGAAGCTTTGCTACAGCACGAAAAGACTTTTTCCTTTAAATACTTAAGTTTGTCTGAAAAGTTAAAAAATATCAGTGATCGTTTGGTGTGATAATGAAGCTTAAAGCTTTCCGAACTTCTATTAGATAATAATTTATTGATGGTGAAATTGAAACGAAATCATCGAGTTTTCCTCATCTATTTGATAAATTTTCGACCGAGCAGTTTGAAACAACTTATAAATTACAAAATAACTTAAAATGTCTCGAGCATTTGCTGAAGGAGCAAAGAGAGAGAGAGGGAGTGAGAGCGAGGGAGTGAGAGAAGTCCCGTTCAAGACTGGAATTCCAGTGTTATATTATATGGAAAGGAAGAAAATAACGAAGGGTCAAGCTCAGAGAATATGACACGGTAATCCGGCCTCTGAACCCTTCAGCTTTCCCCTAGAATTCGCAAAACCCTGCTCGCTTGGTCTCTTTTTTTCTTTCTCTCATGTCCGTCCCTTTCTTCTGCGTTCTTCCACTTTCTTATTTTTTCCCCCAGCACGTCGGAGAGACGCGAGATATTGTCAGAAGTATTACTAAAACCCACGGCAATGCCAATTTTTGTTTCCTTATGTCGATCTACTTTTTCCCTTTTTTTCACAATACAAAAAAGTCCGTGAAATTCCAACCCTCTGAGTAGCGAGGAACGACATTCGGTCAGGTGTTTCGATATTGGAACAATACGAGAGGAGTTTCGGATATTTCTGCACATCATGGGGATTATTTTGCAATGTCTCCGATACCCCGGGAATAGAAAGAAAAAAAAAACAAAGATGAATAAGATGAAGAAAGAAGCGGAGATAGATAACAGAAAACGATGACGTTGGTGGCAACAATTCTTTTCTTTATATAGGAATATACGTATTTGCGTATGACTTATATCTACGTATTTTCGATAGATCCTTTATTTATTCTGGGTTTCGAATCTGTTGGGAATACCAATTGCTGTATTTTGAAAAGAAGAAAAGCGAAAGCTGGAGACAGCTGCTAGAGGCACGTCTGACATACCTGGACTCTTCGTAAGTTTACTTGCAACGTCATTCCTCCCTCTCCCTCTCTCCACTTCTCGGGGTGTATTTTTCTTCTTTATATCGAATAAAGAAAAAATGAAAAAATCATCAACTCTGTGATACAAAATATCCTTTCCATCTGGTACACCGTAAGGTTGCTTGTACTGTCATCGGTTACGGACAGATATATTACTTTTTTCCTGACTATCATAAGGAAAAAATACTGATAGTGTTGAATAACATTTCAAGCGCACGAGACACACAACAAGCTGGTTGTCAAGGAAGGCTTGCAGAAAGATAAGATTATTTATTGTATCTTTTTCTTTTATAACCTATTTGATTCAACAAGATTGCATGTGTCAATATTTTTTCTCTTTAAAGGGTTTTCAAGAATATTTTGTAATTTCACGTATTTTTCCTCGGTCTTCAATCCGCTTCCTCGGCGCAAGATATCAACGGCAAGAACTACGAGTTCTCGCAGCTAAATGCCAAAGGGGTTTGACGAAAGACGCACGAATATAAATAAAATCGAGAAAACGCGAAGACATTTTTATTATTGTACGTTTCGCGACATTCTGGGACGTACTTTCGACCCTTTTCGTCGCCCTTCTTTCCCGCTTCGATATTTTCTCTCTCTCTCCACCTTTTCGATCGGTGTATTCTTAGCGGTTTATGACGAGATTAAGCGAGTCTGAACCCCGAGGGCACAGCAATGGACGTGTAGTACAGTCGAGGGCGCGCGAGACTCGACGAGTATTTTTTGCGCGACCGCTAGCGTGTTTGCGTCAATCGCCAAGAATTGGCACCCTCTGGGCACGAAGCCTTAGGAATCGACAAAGGATTAATAATAAGTTGCGCCTGAAAGAAGATATGAAAGCTCGAGGGCTGCTTCTCGAGACAGCGACGATGAAAGCATCGCACGAAAAAATGAGGAAAAAAATGCAAGCTTAAACTTGCACTTTGCTTCCTCATAATTCTCCCTAACTTACAAACAAAATGCAAAATATTGAATAAAATTCGAATAAAATTACTTGAAAATGATATCGAAGTTATTCTTAAATTATTACAAAATCATATAAAAAATTATGATAAAATATAAATTTTTAAATAATATTCTTATTTTAAGCAGAACCGTTTCAAGCAGAATTGACTTCGTTGTACAAAAAAATCACAAAATAATGTTTTATTTCTCGATTTTCTTATCAATTGAGTATACTGTAATCTTTTCGTACGCCAATCGTGCTTCCATTGAAATATTTCTTGGGGATAAAAAAAAATCTCGGAAAAATCTGTTTCGATCGACACTTTTTTGCCGTACCATAAGTTGCTGTTGAATTCATTGACGGCTCTCTCTCTGTCGGTGAGAGGTCGTACTACAGGTTCTCGCGGGCCATGACAAAGATAAATAAAATTAAAAGGCACTCAGAGAGTGGCGGGATGAGGTGAAAAGGCTTCGAGAATTTCAGGTGCGAGTCGCAGAGAGAAAACGACCGAAGGGAAAAACGGATATAAAAAGAGTCAAACAGATGCCAGAGTGTGATATTCCGCACAAGACCGACAGCTGCAGAAGTGCACAGCACCGGCAGTAGTAGCAGCTCTCTCTCTGCATCTTTATTCAGGAATTATAAGAGACGAACGCGCCACTTTGCGCTCTATTTTCTCGTCGTTTGCTTGACAAAGCTAGTCTCGATAATGTAGAATGAAAAGACGAATTAAAATATACTTTTAACTATTTATCTTCTTCATAGACGAAGACTGGGGATAAATAAACACAAATTTTCGAAATTTGTGTGTCGATCTGTTTGAAATGTAACGAAGCGTCGAATAATCCTTGAGGTAAATTTCACTTTGAATACCGATCGTGGTGTGGATAGTTTTACGTAAAAGTTAATAATCATTATGCGATATCGATCGATTGTTTTACAGTTGTCGGTTTAAGTAGGTTTGAAAGAGGGGTTAAAGAATTGGTTCAGTTGCAAATAGTCCTACTACGCGATAAGAATAATCTTTTTCAAATCGTGGAAGGTTCTATAGCAAGAAAAGACTTTTATCACTAAAAAAATTAAAATTAAATTTGTATGCGTAAAAAACTCGGACGACATGAAATGACAAGAAATTAATCCCGTTATTTCATGTTGTTTGTTCATTAAATAAAAATACAATTTTTATGAGGAACGACAAAGACCAGCAAGTAACTACACTTTAGTGGCAATCATGATAGTCGATTTGTCGCGCCGGGTTACGAACCTCGGGGGGTACGAGCCATAAAATACAATACGGTTACAAAAGACAAAAAATCGAAACACTCGAGGCGAGTGAAACAAACCGGCGAAACTGTAGAAAAATCGAAATATCAGCGCACGAAAAAGAAAACGCGGTGACAATAAATCCGTAGAAGCCGTTTCTGCACGGTTTTCCTGGAGGGAGGTTGTGAGATCTTTCACCCTATGTATTTGTTTCTTCTCTCTTCGACTCCTCTCGATTTTTCTATGTTGTTTTATTTCACTATTCCACGCTACTTCTCTATCTCACGTTTTTCTCTTTTTCCGTTCCCGATCCTCGTTTTCCTCACGAGCCACGCGTGCGCGCGCGCATCTAGCAGCGACGAAAGGATTATATCGATGCACCATGATGGGAAATCGAAGCGATATTTCATCAATTTTTCACCGTGGGGGAAGCTCCAGTCGCAGCTTTAACGCTCGTTCGAGTGAGAGAGGGCGAGATGTATCCTGTACGGAAAGAGGAAAGAAGAGAGAAAGGACGTACATGAAAGCGAACAAAGCGAGAGGGAGATAGTTGGCGGTGATTCGCTTGCACCAACGCACCCGCGCGGACCAGATGAGCCACTATGGTGTGAGCATGGTGAAAATTCGTTGAAATATCGCACAGGAAAAGAAGTAGCGAACGAAATAAGATGATATGAACAAGTAGTTTTTTTTTCTCCCAGTCGAGCGATACGGAAATGATTTTTATCCTTGGAAATTTCTCGACGTATCTGACAATATCGAGCGATCGCCGAAAGTTTCATTCTTTGTAACGCCCATTATTTCATTTTATATTAAGATTATAAAGATTATAAAGCGTCAGGCTTTAATACGAAGTGAATAAATTAAAAAATAAGTAACCGATAAAGGACGTTTAACGGCAATGGAGAAATTTATGACGAATTCTTCTTTTTCTTGCGAGCCAGCGACGCGGTCGCGCTAAGACCGAGTTTTTTTTATCTATATCTATTTAAAGCTCGTTATTGTATTTTTATAAAATTTTCTTTTCTTTCTATTTCGGCAATTATCGTGCGTGAGAAATTGATCCCAGAAATATTAATCGTATCGAGCTTCGGTGTGAAGGGAGAAGTTAAACAAAAAAGGAATACGATAAGGGTTGTTTACGGGCGATCGAGAATCCGATAAGAAATATCCAACCAGACGGCCAAATGATATTGCCTCGCCCGCTCCTTCGTTCCATGTGGGTGAAGGATCACTACAGAGAGAATTCGCATATTGCCGCGAAAGCCGGAAGTCTCATGAGGAAGCGAGGAGAAAACGTTCTCGCGTCAACCTGTACCGTGCGATAAGCCGGCTTTCCCTCCAGCTTAGTCACTTCCTTCCCGTCTATCTCCCTCCCTCTCTCTCTCTCTCTCTCTCGCTCCCTCTCTCTCTCTCTGCCTTTCCTCCATTTCCCAACTCCTAGCCTGCTACGGTGGGTCTCTCGTTAATAATCTACAGGCTATATTCCGCTTTCGCGTCTTTCCGCGTTCCTTCGATCGTGCGATTAGCACGTGCAGTTGTGTGCAGCGCTGAACACGCGCGTTTGCTTGACTCGCTGGCTTGCGAAACATCTCGAGTACAGGCGATGAGAGAGAGAGGGGGAGAGAATGGGGGTGGGAAGATGAGAGGATAGAGCCCTCGCTGCTGCACCGAACTTTCACGTTTTTGGTGTCGCGACATCGAGATCTGAACGAGTAAGGGATCGGAAGGGAAAGGGTGTGCACGTCGTGAACTCAACGGCGATTAATTAATTGTTGTTGAACTTCGATACCGTCAATACATGCGTCGCTCTATCGTTAAATCTGGTATCAGAAGGTTCATTTTTCGTTCACTTCTGTCTTTCATTCGGCATCTTTCACTAAAAATGGATCGTCTGAACAGAGAATGAGTCGAAAGTGAAATATGAATTCATTAGTGAAAAAATCCAACGATGTTGGATTTGGGCATTCGGCAGCTTTCACTCGAGCATCTCTCACTCGGAGTGAACCATCTGAACATGGCGAGAACGTTTACTCGGGCTCGGTCATTTCGTTTCGTATCTTGCAGCGAAAGATTGTTACCACGATTACCACGTGATGCCAGGCGAATATCTTCATTCGACGACATCTTGCGCGAGAATGTACCAATTAACAATCATTTCATTGTTTACACGTCTGCGCCGTGTGAACATGCAGTGAAAGAAAAAAGCTTCTTATACTCAAGCATCTTTCACTCGGAGTGAACGGTCTGATATCAGCTGATGAACGTTCATTCCCCTGTTCACACGGAGTAGATGTTTGAACATTTCGTAATAGTCGATTTTTTTATTTTACAACCCAGCCCAACATGTAAAAGGATTATCAAGGATTGTAGAAATTTCATCGGAGTTCGTACATAATTCATTAAGGACCATGACTACAAAGTTAATTTTTTTTTTGTAACAAAAAGTGATATTGAGTGATTCACGAAAAATTGATCGTTTCCTATGTTGGTAGGTACTTACAATTATCCACCCTTTCGAATTTTATTAGAGAGCGTGTTTTTACAAGGATTCCTAAAACCGAGCGAGAAAATTCGATTGCGTACCCATTTACCTTTCACTTGACCCGTTATCGTTCTTTTCCACCCAAATTTCATCCCTCACCCCCTATCACGCCGTAATGCTGTGCCGCAGTTCGCCGATATCGCTAAACTCATTTTGAGTCTAGGCTATTCCGAGTTGTACGTAGACGTTGTTATAAACCGCAGGACCCTCTAAACGGTCGACCTTCATTATGATTAGTGAATACGCCCGATAGTACGAAATTCAGTAGAAAGGGTTTTGCGGGTATATCAGAATAGGTCGCAGGAGAATTCTAACGGTCGCTGTACTCACGCTAAATGGAATAAGGGAATTCTTCACCGACGGTATCATCCACTGTTGGCACAACGACATTACCACCTGGCAACCGACGAAAACTTCGAATATACGCTTCATGAGAAACCTGAAACAGCAAATGGGAATACAAAATTAACATTATAAAATTATTGATAAAAAAGATGGTGTTTTTTAAATTGAAGATTGACGTAATCGTCGGAAAGGAAGTGTTTTCTTGAATTTTTATTGTGAATTTTAAATAAGAGTAGGAACATTTTTGTTCCAGCATGAAAGGAACTGTATTAAAATATGTATTGGAAAACCCCATTATCAATCATTAATGAGGAAAATTACAATATGTGGCGGTCAAACCCCACTCTAAAAGAAAGCAAGGAATATAAGCAGCATCGCTGCGTCCAAATGGCAACTCATTGGATCATTGGAAGGTGGCTTCGTTTCTTGAACCGCATTTTTATAGTCACAATATTACTTATTTGTAAATTTGTAAAATAATTAATGAAGGAACGGGAAACCTACCGATTCCGAGCTCATTAATTCACCATGAAGGTTCATGTGAAATCTGATGAACATATAAAGCTCGTGTCGGGCTTATGGTTCATTGGGTTCTGGACCTAATTATGAAGAAGCAGTAGTTCGTTATGGAGAAACAACTATCGAGATGTTTATTTTCTCTGGTCGAGTGTTTCCGATAGAACAAGCACGCGGTAAAAAAATTTAAAAAAATAAGGAATTATCACAAACTTGCGACATCGCTTCCTAAATCTTCTATTCCTTCTCAATCTTCATACATTTACATGTGATCTTGCAAGCTTCCTGCTACATTTTGAGGGCAACCTCTCAAAAATTAAAGAAAGACAACGAAAAAACAAGCAACAGGAGACCAGACCAAGTGGAACGTATGGGAGGATTCGGAGATTTTGCGAGAGATCCTGGTAAGTTGCAGAAAGAGAAACAACCCAGCGTCTTTAGCCACTCTCTCGTTCATTCGCTGCTTTCGCTCCACCCTCTCCTCTATCTCCACTCTCTCCTCCGCGAAGTTAAACACAGTAAGCACAGCTTCTTCGTGATTTCCTGGAGAGCTCGGGTTGAAGGAGGTTTAGTTGAAGCCGCCGGCGCTAGGAGTAATAGCGATAGAACAACCTCGACCAAGGAGGTCCCGGAAGTGCGAGAAGGACTTAAGGCGGAAGCACAACGGGAATACATCACTCTAGGGTTTCCGGTACCCGTGGATCGGAGCACGGAGCAACATTCTCTCTCTCGGCTCCACCTCTTCGACCTTCCTCTCGAATCTCCAACGTCGGGAAATTCAACAATGGCGTCCCGACTCGCATCTAATTCGACGAGTGCCGGTGTTATGTGATCGAACGAGTTACAACATTCAATGGGCCAGCCCTAAAAAATCCTTCTTTTCCGATACCTTGTCAGCTTAGTAGTTGCCATTGACTGACTCTGTCTTAGATTTTACACCTGAAAAATATCGGGGTGGAAAAAATACGTTGCACAAACTTCTGGGAAGAACAAAGAGCCGTTACTTACACGCGCGAATTCAACAAAAGGAAAGCTTTCGTACTCTCACCGACAAAATCTCAGCAAAATAGTTGCAACTACCGTCTGGGGAATACTTTGGAATAACGTAGTTCTGTGTGATGTTCTATACATGCTGTTTCATTCCGAAGCGGCAGGATTTACCGGGGCTTCAACGGTTTACCTCAACCCCCGGTCGTCTATTTTTCTTCTCTACCTTTCTCGACCCTCATCTGCTTCGCTTCAAAATTGGACTTGGATGTTTTTCACAAGTTTATGACGGAAACATATTCAAGTGGTCTAATTAATGAATTACGGGGGAAAATGGAAACTGCGTGAGGAAAGGAAACATTGTTAATAAGGAAAAACCTGAAGGTAAAATGAAGGTCGGAGAGAACACAGCGAAATAAAGCATACCCGGCAAAGGTAGCATGAGGAAATGGTCTTATTACCTTTTTCGAATCCTCTCCGTACGTGGAAAATTGAGCTCGTAACAGAGGGTCGGTGCAAGGATAAAGTAGTAAAGATCTCCGAGGTGAAGATTGTCAGGATATTGAACCAAGCTGCTCGTAACTTCCTTCTCAGAGTGGCGCCCGTCGTCGGAGTCATGACCGTTCTGATGATTGGAAGCTAAAAATAACATTTCACTAAATTCAAATTCAGCGATAAATATGTTTGATTAATCGAATCCACTCCGATCGTTTGTGGATAGTGATTATCAAGATCAATCGATCGATTCGCTAAATTAATCGAATTCTTATTGATCGTTGATGAAAGTAACTTGAGAGAAATGCAGTGAAACCTCATTGTCGACGACACGTCAAACGTATTGGCAATTTCGTTAAAATCGTTCTCACAAGTTGACTAAATTCATAGGATTTTTTTTTTATAACGTGCGAATAAATAATGAAACTCGTCATTGGCCTCGAAACCGAGTAAATGAGAGAAAGAGAGAGAGAGATCGTTCCTAGCCGAAATGGCGAAAGTTTCCTATCTCCACTTTTCAAAGTGCACACATGACACCACACAAACGAGCACAGCACGTATACATCAGAACGAGCAGGGGAGTTCGGGCTCGATAGACGTAGGTAGATGGGATCGAGAGAAAACGGAGAGCACGAGATCCTGACTCTCCTCCGCTGTCTGTCTGTCCGTTGGTTCCACGCCTGTATGTGTGAGCACACGCGCGTGTGTACGTACGTGTATATACCCGATAAGACTTCCGCTTGGAAACCTTGGCAGCGCCAAGGGTTACTGATAGAATTCCTTCAATTATCCAAATCCGATAGATAATCCAATCTGGAATTCAAATAAGCCCTGCCTTCGGGTGCCGGCTGTGCCCCGCGCGAATCTCTCTCACTCTCTGTATGCCTCGTTTTTCCTCCTTCGTCCCCTCGTGCCTCGCTATCCTCTCACTATCTTCCCTCGTCTCACCCTCGTCTTGCTTGCCATTCGCTACGTAGGTAGGTATACACGCGTTTGGATTCGATCGCGCGCGATTTCGATCCTGATTCGAGTTCCGGTCGAACAAAGTTCATCCTTCTATCTCTCTGTGTACATACATACATACATATATATATATGTATTCTTGGCGTTTGCAGCGTTTTCCAAGCTCACCGAAACGGGTATATGGAAAGTCTGGATTGCAGGATTGAGCGACCAGACACACCATATATACTTCGTACGATGGAATCGCTTCAGTGACCTAGGAAAGGGAACACCGCCGACGTATACGACGACATGCTGTCTGTCCTTTTATTTCCTTCGAGCTTTTCGTCCTATTTCTATCCCCGACAAAACGCCCAGACCGCTTATCACTAGCGAAGCCTTTGTCGACGCCACTTGTCTCTCACCGGATTCGCGTAACGAATACAAAGAATTCGTCCAAATTAAATTCCACGTGTTTTTCTTTACAGAGCTCTTGCGCTATCGTCTGGGATGTCACTCTTTGGTATTTTTCTCGACACTTATATGCTCGATATACTACTCTGACATACATATATATGTATATATGCAAATCTAATTAAGGGGAGAGTACTATGAGATATCACCAGTAATGCCATCCTCGTCTTCCGGCGGGACACCTCGAGGCCCCTCGACCAGTAGAGCTTTGTCGCTTTGAGCTTTTCTCATGAACATAATAATGAACCCGGGGAGAAGCGAGTATCACGGATTCTGAAGAATGATGCAAATGTCAGAAGAGAAGAAACGAGATCGTTTCTTCGCGTCGAAATTAGCTCAGATAATCTTATCAGTCTTTCATCCCGAGCGTCGTTCCTCCGGAGGTAATGCTTTTCAGCCACATTAAAATAAATCGATGTCCACTATGCCATTCTGAGTACGTTTTTTTTTTTTCAATCGAACTATTCATAGCGAGGACGAGTTCGGAGAAAGGTCGAATGATGCCGAGGAGACCAGGAACGTACAGCAGGGTACGAGTTTCAAAACGACGGCAACGAACGACGAATACGGTCGGCGAGGTAATGTTTAAATCAGCATAGATTGAACGTGGAAAACTTAATCGTATTACGAAAAGCGTAAGAGAGAAAGAGAGAGTCACTCGCGAACGATCGCTCGCAAGTGGTTCGCATCGTCGATGAGCCACTTTATTGCCTTTTCTCGAATCTCCAATAACGACGTTAACTTCCGTGAGCCTCGGAGCCTACACATCTCTTGTCGATCCTACGAAACGTGATGGACACGTACACGGCACCGTTTCTCCCCGATATATAGCGGCAGGATACTTTGGACTCGGTGTGTAAGCCGTCTGTGGTATTACGAATGGAATATGCAGTAGGCACTCACGCCTCCTGTTACTGTTTTACTGGTAACATTAACGTACCACCCCACTCTTCAACCCCAACTTCCTCGCTGGAAAGCAACCTCGAGGGACGTGTACAACGTTCCTGTACACTCGAACATTAAACGCCAAGACCATATCGAGCTAATACGAGGAGCTTGACGGGCTTGTTAAGCATTCTCGAGAATGTTGAAACATTCTTCAGTTATGATGGAATGTCTGAGAAATCTACCACAGGTGGAAATGTTAAAAATAAACAAAAATTCAACAGGGAATTCGATATTAATTAATTCAGTTTATTTTTTTATTCATTAATTTGCTCGGGTCGACCAAAAGCAGGTCAGCTTCGCCATATCGTCATACTGGATGTGAAATGAACTCGTAAGACGAACGGAGCCTGAGAGTTATCGATACTAGCTGAAGTTTAGGCCCGTTTCCAACGATACACCCAACGAACATTGGCCACTTCCTTCGTTGCCTTCCTGTCTTCCTCTCGTTCTACTCCCGCGCAATTCGGTGGGTCGTACACAGGCAATTTAGGGACGTTCGGGAATTGCTCGGTGAAAATTGCCGATGCTCGTTCACTAAGAAAGCTCTCGGGATATTTCGCAACGTGTGCGGTCGAGTTAATTTGCGAGAGTCTTTCCTTCGGCACTCTCACACGCGTCTTTCAGCTATCGACAAACGCGCGCGCGCACACACACATACCAACACACACACACACACACATACATTCGTATAAGAATTTACGGGTTTTTTTCCCGCTCTTCTTGCTTTTTTACTCTGTCTTGAGAGAAGGCGCTCCCCTCTCCGAATAAACACACGGATACGTGCGCGCGCACCCATACACCTGCTCACATCCACACGTGGGCATACGCGCACGCACGTGCACACACACACATTAGCGTCGTTCAGAAACGGCTGGTACATAACCCTTATTTTCTTTTCTTTTTTCTTTCATTTCCTCTGTTCTTCTTGCGGACACTTCTCGGCCCATCTTCCTTTCAAGATATATGAAGCTAAGCGAGCCATAGCAGTACCAGCAGGGGAGAAAACAGAGAGGGAGAGAGAGAGAGAGAGAGAGAGAGAGAGAGAGAGAGAGAGACGGAGAGAGAAAGGGAAGCTTAAGGACCCCGGGCACATCCTCGCAAGCCTTCTTTCCTTTCCCTCTGGCACAAAGACGGGAATTACATGCTGTGGATTCTTCTCTCTTGCCGAGCATACGAGCCCAGCCCCCGGGGGCGTGATTGAAAAAAGGAAAAATTATATCTTGCGCTCATACACACACACACACACATGTTCGGTCCCAAACCCGTGTTGCGAATGAACGAGGAAGAAGACTGTGATATGTTGAAGAGAAAAAAAGAGAGAGATTTGGCTTCGCCACCAACGACCAATGCTTTTATACCACTTCCGGACTCGTTTTTTTTTCTGGACTTATATGTATACGAAGTTCTGTCCTTCGTCTTCTTGCTTGCCTCCGGGCTAGTACCATCCTATAGACCGTTTGGCCAACATTGTACGAAGAAAATATAGCTTTTCCCCTTTTTACTTCGGTACTTCAGAGCCCTCAGCCCTTTTCGCCCGAGTATGTCACAAACGTTTTTCAAGAAAGAAATAAACAGGTGGAAGAAAATTTCTCGAGGAAGTCGCGAAGCTTTGATTTTTTTTTGCACCACCGTGTCCACAGGATGGAAGACAGAGAGTTCTTAAACTTAAAGGGGACACATTTCATCGATCAAAGTGTTATCGGTCGCGAGTATCTCTACGGGTCTAGAATGCATTAATGAATAAATGCACTGTTTTACGTATGATCGATCGTGCGAGAAGGAGAATTCTAAGTCGGAGCATCCAGTTACCGAAGGACCGTTAATATCCGGAAGTTGATGAATATCAAATACGAAGGGTGCATTACGAAAAAACAAACATCAAATACCTCCCTGAGGGTTTTGAAAAAACGATCTTTTCCTTTTAGGGGTGAATCGAGTACAAAAGAGAGTTTATCAGGTTGGCAAATAATATCGATACGTTTTCTCGATTATAAAGAATGACAGATTACCGACAAAGTACAGCTGCAGAAGAAATCTTTCGACTTAAAATGGAATAGTTCGAAATGTTTAGAGGCTCCTGGGTTTTCCAGTGAAGGCCCTAAACCTTTTTCAACCTCATGAAATTCGTGAGAATCATTCGAGAATCGTAACGAGCGGAACGTGGTCATCATAGCTGCGAAATTATGCCTTCACGATCCCTCAACCCTGGATTGCTCCCTTCAAACCCCTTTCCTCTCTCTCTCTCTCTCTCTCTCTCTCTCTCTCTCTCTCTCTCTGACAGAGCCCGTGCACCCTGCAGCCGGTTCTTTCTGTACCACGAACTTTACCCGCTAGTCTAATTCTTACGAGGTTCTTAACGGCACGCAACGCAAGCAAAGCGCTGCCAAAGTCTATGATAGAGAGTGGGGGGTGGGGGAGAAAGTGGAATAAAGGGCATACCCGCGATATAGTCGAGAAAGAGGATCCTCCGTGACGGCGTGGCAAATAGAAATAGCCTGTCGGCTTTCGGACGAGACCGGAGAACGGTGGGAGCGAAGACCAAGCTAATGGTGCAATGTACCGTGGCTACGAGGGAGTTTCACCGGACGATGTGTATACCATGCCACGGGACGTTTTCAGAAACTCATCGGACGGTGGAACGACTTCGAAGCACGCGACATCAACGTAAGAATAAGACGAGAAGATGAAGGGTGAGGGAAGTGAAGGGAAGGTGGAGGAACGAGAGGAGGGGGCGGGGGTAAGGAAAGAAAAGATCGCTCGAGTCTCATGACTGCCTGAGCGTATAAGTATCGGTTCTGGAATGTGTACAGATATATATGCACCGTCTCTCTTATTTCTGACTGCTGACTGTGTGACCTGGGCATGCGGAAAGTAGCAGAGCCAGACATTTCGTGCCTCCTAGGCTCGTTCCACCGGAATACCTTGCAATACCAGACTAAACGAGAAATAGTCGAAACAGACCAAAACGGGACATTAGGATTGTACAATATACAACTATATGTATATTTATGTATACATACATATACAATTTTCGGGGGTTTTGCTCAGAACCTCAGCAAATTGAAAACTTGGTGGAACAACTCTTCCGAGTAAATTGACGGGAAGTCTTACGTTTACATTCGTATGAACTCGATTCCGGATGGTCGTTTCCATATGTTCTTATCAACAGCCATCTATACTCGTCAGCAATCGTTTTGAACGATTCTCCAGCGACCGTTCCAGATATCGACAGGTTTCACTTACTCTTAGTCCGCTAATGATTTTAGCTAAAAGTTATCCGTTATACGTAAATCTTGTTCATTCTCTGGCCTTCTCCGTTTCCATGTAACGACCGGATCCCGTTATACGTAGAAAATTCAAGTAAACGTAATGCAGATGAGGTTCTACGAACATTGAAGTCAACAATGGTTGATGAACAGTACACGTTGGACGAAGGATATGGAAGTGTTACAGCAGCGGGTCCACTACGAACGGCATAGGGTGTACGAGGTCGGTCCACAGTTTATTGGGGAAAGGCCACGATCGTAATTTGACTTCGTCGGACCGGTTGGAATAATCGATATCCAACCCCCCTGGCCGGAAATAGAGGCGAGGCAGATCGAGAGTTTAAATTGGGTGGAAATTATTCGCCCGATCACCCAACCCACCTTTGGGCATCGTACTTCATGCATGCTTCCTCTCTCTTTCTCCGCCTGCGCTTGCGTATGTGCGTTGTGCATGATGCGTGTGTGTGTTTGCAGAGTTCGAGGAACATACCCGGTATGCACATATATTGATATTCGCAGACGTCGATTGATTCTATATCTCGCTTCGACGCATCCCATAAAAAAACCTCGGGCTGCCTGCGATATTGCATAACGATATTTTTGTATGACCGCAAAAGATTTTTCAGTGCACCATTCGTGCGAAGGATATGGAAACTGTTTCGAGAGAACAAATTTGTATTTATGGTGCTACCTATTGTTTATTATTACATAGATTTAAACACTTCTGCAAAAAAAATTATGATCCAACGGGATATTTTCTGGCGTCGCTAAAAGTATCGTGAGTGTTTTCGCGGCATTTCGGGAAAGTTGAAAAAAAAACGTTTTTTTTTCGAACAATATTGACAAACGATAAGATTCTTTAACTTTGGTTTTATTCAGAAACTTGGAGACTTGTATTTTTTATTTCATCACGAGATCCTATGATATAAAATCGTCGACATCACGTCTGCGAGAGTACCTACGTTGAAAATGGCCGAATGGAGTAGCCCTCGATAGCTTGATAAGAAAGGTCGGTAAATCTTAAATGTGATGTTTCAAATGTGTAAGAATCGTTTACAATAAAATCACAGCTTCATGCCAAAGCCGTATATGGAGGCTTGACTAGCTACGAAGGAAGTGAGCAAGAATTGTAATCCCTTATTGATCCGGACCCAAAGTTTCAAGCATTTCAGTACTAAGACGACTAGAATCAGCAAAATAAAAACTTTATGATGTATCAAATTCCGTTCAAAACGTTATTTTCAAACCATTGAGCTTTTTTCCGTAATCAAAAAATTTGGCTTTGAATAAAATCAAATGAACAGTTTTAAGTCAAATGAAAAATACAAGGATACGAAATGAAGAATATTTGTTTATGTGTTTACTCACCTTGAAGATTATTGTAAGACATTGACTGTCTCCTCATCCTGCCCTGCGTCGAATTGTTTCTTTTGTTGCTGGTGCGGCACCACATGTTCACCTGCACGTACGACCACAACTTCAGGAAAAGAATGGCGTAAAGCATACATACGTACATTGCGCCAACTGTAACATATAAATGCAAAGAGAACGCGAGTCAATTAAGCATGAGAAATGTATGGTTATAATATAGAGGTACTGCAAGTATAATAACATTCGTGGAAACTCTGTTCGAGACCGAAGTAAGGTAGAGCGGTACGTCATGCAAAATATTACTTGGTGAGTTCTATAAACGGCTCCTCGGACCTATTGTAAACGGAACAAAGCAATGCGTGCTTCTCAAATTTGCAATCAAGTATACGTGATGGTATTCGCGAGTAGTGACCTGGCCTTGTTAGATAGAGGAAGGACTGCATTAATAGGCCACCCTCATTTCTCGGAAACGCAGGAGCCAGTCACCAAGGGCAGAGTAAGATGGGCTTCACAAGGCCAAAGAATATGCGAGGTCTACAGGAATGTGACTTTATTTTCTATTTAATCTGTACTTTTCACTCTTTCATTATTTGTTCTTATTTTAATTCTGTAAACGTCAGCCACGGATTTTTCTTAAGCTTTTTAACATTTCCATCATAAAAGAATATCATGGAATCAACCACCAGTTGTCCAAAAAATATAACCCTTTCCGGGCTAGAAAACCCGAAAGTAAACATTTGCATTCATCCATAAAGGATCAAAAGCAATTAGCTACCTCATATAAGGAACTGTACTCGAGAAACGACGCTGTTTTGACCAGTGGTTGGTGAAAACACTGTTTATACGAGTCGGAAAATATTTGCTCACGATTATCATCAGTGGAGCAAATAGCCTCTATTATCTTCTGGATCGTAATATATTACAAACGGACTTAATATACATTGTAATAATTTTATTCCTGTTCTTCACAAATCTTTTATAAATGAATGCCGGGATCGATAATCAGCCCGTCGGCACGTGTACAAATTAATTTAGGGGCCGGTATGGGTTCACCGGGAGAACTCACAAATCCTGAATCTCACTCAATATCGCACGCACACTATACATACACCACAATAAATCTCAGAATAATACAATCACGCTTAAATTTAGACAGTTACAATGTATGCGGACATTTTTAATAACCGGATAATTTACAGCACGGCTTATATACTTCGACGCCACCTTAGGGCATAAATAAATACGACAATATTAAATATATATCACGAAATAATACAATGTTACAGGCAAATATACGACAGCGATAGTACAAGTAATGACACCGATATGAAAAATATAACAGAACACAGTGACCACGCTAGTATATCGGTCGCGATCGACTGCCTCGAGGTGACCGTTAGGATTTCGCTCCTCTATTCGCGTGGCGCAGGTAAAGACGGAGGGGAATCGGACATCGCCGATAACAATTTCGGTGGTCGCCGCTCAAGCGCCGACGAGATCATTACAACATATATGAATTTAATTCCGGATGTAAACGTGCATTATACAAAATTGCTCATTATGCTATTTTTCAGTTTTTTCGTATATTCTCGCCGCATAATTATAAATCAATGTACGATAGCTAGCGTGAATTTATTTTAGCACTCACTTGACCATACAAAATAGCGAATAATGAGAAAAATATGCAGATATTTCATAATACATTCGACGCATCCGAGCTTTCACAATGTGCGAACAGTTGGCGAGACTAGTTAGGTTGTCGTGTCCGCAAGCCCCCGGAAATATGGTCCGATTGCGTGATGTGTAATAGTCCGTATGCGTGCATGTTTAACATGCAACGTGCCAATATAAAGAAAAACAGTGAACAATACGAAGAATAAACTTCAACATATACTTAACGCACATGAGCTTTTATCATTTGCAAACCGTCGACGAGACTGTATTGCCAGATTGCCACGTCCGTGACTTTGCAGAAATGTCGTTTAATTGCACGATATCGTGACGCAAACGTAGAATGCAACGTTTTTGCAAACGGCGATTATGAAACGCTTGGACAAATCTATCCAGCGCCCCTTCAATCCACTTACACGATCGGGAACATGGTGGAACATGTTATCTCGACGGGAATGCTGGCGCCAATACACTCCCGGACAAAAACGAATAGACGAAGAAAAGTCGAAAAGACGAAAAATAAGTAGGTATTTCTACATGTTGAATGACACGCTCATAGTTCCCTAAATGCCACGAAGTGTACGTAAATACCTCCACTTGAAAGCATAAAACGGAATGTTGAACTCGGGAGTAATTGTTTTATCACCATTTCTCGGAATATATTGTGAAACGGGTGGGGGAAAAGATAGCACACTTGAAACTTTCATAGCAATTATTCATATTTTTCGAACTTTCTGTGAGAGAGAATATGTCAGTTAGTTCAATGGAAGAAAATATGGCAGTATATAATATTTTCGGGCGAAAAAACTTCACCTGTACGGTATGAGCCGTATATTTCCACAGATAAAAACTTTATAACATCATTCCAATTATCTCCGATACCGAAAATATCGACTAGAAAACCTAGTAACCAAGGCAGAAAGGCTGCTAAATCGACATTACTGACTTCATCCCCGTACAAAAAAGAATTGTAAAATTCGTTATAGAAAAAAAACGAAAAATTTAATAAATCTACTATGCATAGAAGCGAAAAACAAAAAGGCAACGATGAAAAGACAAACCGACAAACAAATAATGTACAAATATTTAGGTCGGATAAGGACCATAAATCTTTGTACGAGGGCAGCTCTGACGAAAGTCCAGGTAGACACAATGATTCAGAAACAAAGTTATTGTATTGTGATTCTCTCTATTCTAAGGCCAACAGAGGTGAATCTTGGATTCAATACCCATGTTGTAGGCTATGAGACAATGAGGTTTTTTTTCTGTAAATTTTGCTCCGCAAAATAACAAGCGAGTTATTATTTGCTCCAGTGGCTAATATGGCCCACAGTATTTACGGCCAATATGGCTCTAGGCCATAATAGCCGCACACGTTCAGAATTCAACGATTCTGCACTTTTTCGAAAGCTTCCGTTTTCAGTTATTATTTAAAAATATATTGCCTTAAGCTTTACTTATTGATTACCAATAAGTTCAACCAGTGATATGACCAATAAAAACTGCTGGATCTCGTATAGTTTGAGGTTTTATTGCCAAAAATGCTTATGGGGGTCATAATACCCGGATTTACCCTACATATATATAGAGTTCACTGACCACTGAATCAACGATGTAACATGAAAAACCAATAATATCGGAGCAAATTAAATAGCATACGGTTCGTATTGGCGGATAAAATTTTATATTCCAACTATTTTATATTCCTATTATTTTCGCGTGCTATATTTTTATTTATAAAACTTCGAGTTTAAATATAAAAATTCATAACGTTTTGCTATCTTTTTGTCCGGGAGTGTACAAGTCGGGAGATTACGTAGATTCATGCAAGCTCCTAACGATTTTTGTATCCAGTAGGCAGTCTTGCGGCACGATAATGAAAAATTCACGAATAGGTGAGACGCCGATGACAAGATAAATGACAAAATAAAAAAACTGCTAAAGCGGAAGACAAAAAAAAGCACTTGACAATAATTGTTTTGTATTTATAGAACATTCGGTAAGCATTGTTAAGACGAGAAAGATATTTTTGTTTAACTATGATTATTTAAGTACTTTGGATACACGTCATTCTTTCGATGGTTCGAATCTTATGGGCGAAATGCCGAAAAAAGTGTGAAGTTTCTGAAGGGTACTTATTAAAATATTATTAATAATAAGTACTTTATTTTAAATATGTATATCGTTCATTAATATGTACCTTATTTGATGTATATCTTTTTCCTTAAATCACCCTGTAAAATAATCAATAATCACTAGGTGTTACTAGGATAATTATTTGCAGTAGCTCCTGAGTATAAGAATTTGTTTTTAGATATTTTTCAACACGAGTAACTAAAAACATGAAAATTGAAAATTCGAAAAAAATAGATTCCATCGCTTGCCCATTCTAAAACTAGGCTTAAAAATTTTCAAATTAACAACAGTTTTTTGCAAAAAAATTTAGAGCAAGTCCATGGAAACTAACATTGTTGATAACAATAATTTGTTGTTAATATTTGAAAATGTCATATTAATATGAGTTACAAATCTTCTTCGGTATTTTTTATGAAAAATATGTGGAAAAACCAAAAATTTATAAAAAAACGTTTAATTTGGTCGATTATTCGCAGAGTTATGAGCATTTCTAAAAAGGCATTTTTCAAAAACCGAAATTTTTCAGAAACTTATATGTCGCGAATGGCTTGATAATTTTCTTTTTAATCGTGAAGGCGAGTCTCAACCAGGATAAGAAGAAAAAAAATCAGAAAAATCGGAGATGCAAAAGTTCCAAGTATGCCGATGGCATGGAATTTGGCGTGGAATGCCCCATATATACATACATAAATGTTTTTTTGTCCCGTATGCGTTTATTTTTTTATATAAAATTAGTCTACTAATTCAGAAATCTGCGCGGGCGTGCGCACTGCAACTCACCAAATTTCCATCACAATCACATGAATGGTACCTATAAGAATGCATATAGGACAATCAAACAAACAAACATTCTTTCATTTTTATATATAGAGAAGATTGAATTTTAAACGGATTAAATTTTTAATTGAATAAAGTTTGAAATTTTTCGAAATCCTCGATTTATCGGAAAATCGGTTTTATCACTATAACTTTCGTAAATTGACGACTATATAGCTAAAAAAGCTTTTATACGCGCAAACTAGAGGACATCTCCGCTCGATATCGAGTTTGGCGAGATTCGGTTGAAGGTTTCAGATTTTATAAAACTGTTTCTGCCCGCACTTTCATAGATTTGGATAATTATTCGTAAAAATGTGATAAGTGGAGAAAAAAAAGACTTGCATCATTTCCCATAGGCATGCCCATCAATTAGAGATCCATCGGCGTAATTCACTATTTTCGGTGAGAGCAATGTCTGAAATTGTATGTCCTCAAAATAATTGAAATCTCGAAACGATTAAATTTTTTATAAACACTTCCACTGTAAGTGTAATAAAATAGCATACGGAGATGATGTATAAATTTTATAATTTACCGAAAAGTGAGAGAAAATTTCATAAGGAAATAATGCTAATTCGAGTGCATAAAAGGGAGAGCGTGCAAAGCAGCAAAATGTCGCTGGACAGAATACACTCCGAGGATGGCTTTTGGAGATAAAAATCTTGATTCGATCGCGTGCTCGACTCTTGTCATGTGACAGTTAGCTGGCTAGCACTGGCATAAAGTGGCGATAGAGTTTCGTAATCTGGTGGGGTTGAGTAAACAGGAGAGAAGGACCAACGGACAAAGACCAAATGAGAAACGACATAATTGATTGTTCAATCTGTCGTGACTGTCGAGTCTCCTACGTTAGACACTAATGATAACCAAAGTGGATGTTTATTTTTTAAAACTGTGCTCGAGAAAATGCAACAAAAAAACCTTGTCCTCGAACAGTATATTATTACCAAATCGTTGCTATTCTCATACGGGACAAATCATAATTTATTTTATCCGACAGTGAAACAAATTCTAATCCGGCGTTCTTTATTTATTTACTCGTCCGTTAGCGATTGCATTCGTAATCTGTTTAACTTTCGAATGAAAAATTGGCAATATCGACTTCGTTTTTTTAAAAGAACTTTCTGTACTTTTCGCTTCGGAAACGGAATGCTCCGTCATTCTTCAATAATTTTTGCCCCTGGATGTGTGAGCTGGAACCAACGCAATTACGTAGGCGCTTCGCATGCAAACACTTACGCATATATTAATGTTTGAGGCAAACCTTCAAACGTGTAAATTAAATTATCAAAGGTGAAGCGATTAGCACCCTGTTAGCTGTTAGTACCCCTGCATTTCCCTCCGATTCCCCCTCCCCCAACTCATCCTGAAAAGCTCGAAAGGACGATCGCATCGTACTCCTTCTTTCTGATATTTATTTCATTTCCCTTCTCAGTAATAGATGGTGGCGCCACGGATGCTTTTATGGCCCTTTATTCTACATATCGAGACGCGTAAAGAAAAAAGCTATAAACATATATTGCCCATTTAGCAAAGAAATAGCTTCGCAATATAAATTCGTACGCCTCATATACATATAAGCATAACGCAATGTGTAAACCGTATATGCACCATTAGCTGTAAGCCGACGACTGTACCTAAAAACTAAAAATAAAAAGACGGAATATGAGTACAACAGTCCTCGCACAGTTCGACGATCTCACGAAGTACTGGATAACTGTAATATCGGAAGATGTATCCCGTTACGTGATTTGTGTTAAGCGCGCATAATTTCCAGGGTGCGTAATAATGCCGTTACGTGTCTGGGGAAGATGAAAAAAATGAGAAAGTCAGAGACTACCCCAGATAAAAGATGTCGATGCCTTTGGCACAGAAAGAATATGTGCATTGTGTCCGTGTGATATGTCGCTGTACGTACGAACGAAGAATAGCAAAGAACATTTCAACAACATTTGAACATCATTCTTTCGTCGAGCGACTCGACTCTTCACTTCCGAGCGACAATCATATAGCGAACATTTTTCAGCACGAGAGTTTTCGTACGAATCCTGGCACCGAATCCAGCTGGCACTGCAGTGTAATCACCACGATCCCGAAACTGTACCAAGCGAGTTTCTCGTCTGCGGTATATATATTGTTCGCTATATATGTACATATAGAAATCCGGATCTCACTACTAGGATCTTTCTGACTTCTATTCCCGTTTTTTGGCAAAAGACGTCGACGGTATAATTCGTACGGATGATTCAGCCGAGAAACTCTCCTGCTGTTTCTAATCTTTCATTGGTGGGATAGAGGGCCGGGGAATAAACTGGAGAAACGTGTCGGGTGTGAAAGCCTCGAGCACGTATAATCATCCTAAGGAATGTGATATTTAACGGCTTTCGAACGGTAAATTATTTAATTGAGAAGACATAAGGGAGGACTATTCGTAGTCTCTTGATATAGAACTTCAGTATCTCATTACTAGAGTAATGATTCTAAGATTGCAAGAAATTAGTATGCTGTTGTTGATGACTTAACCTTTATTTCTAGACTGTTTCGTCATTGACACGTCGTCGATGACGGCTAAGAAATTTGAAAAAACGCACCAAGTATGAAAGCACCAAGAACCTTTAATTATTCGCAGATATGTAACATTTCTGGTGTTATGAAACTCAATTCTTTTACGGAGAGGTCAATGTTTCTGTTAGATGGAACGTTGAGCACAACTAAAGTATCAAAATATAAATTCATCTCTATAACATATTATTTTAGGGCATTACGGAATATTTTTATTACAATAGTAACGACTTAACTCCACGATAAGAATTCTAAAATTGCTAAAAAGGAATACGACATTGTTGATGACGCGACCTCCATTTTTACGTCCGTCCGTCGTCATCCCGATGCCGACGACTGACGACAAATTGTACTTCGAAATTCCACCCTCGTGGTCTAGGTACGTCTGACTTAAACACGGACTCATCTGCGCGTTGCCAGACATATAATCTCTATGTAAATAGCACATATAGCAATAAGTTGCATTTACATATACATATCCGCAGCAGGAACTTTCGTACTTTCCAAGGAACAAGAGAGGTGGGTAGTAGAATCAAGGGAACTCGCAGCATCCCAGAAACGCAGAACACGAGGATCTGGCGTGAACTAAAACCCCGTTAGAACCTGGGCAAAAGCTGGAGGGATGAAAATGTTAGCAGACGCACGCATCTCGTTGTCCCGTACAAGTCATGAAAGGCTTTCTAGGTCCACGAATGTTTTCGTTTTCTTTACATTCTCACGGAGCTCATTTCCTAACTGTATTCCAACGAGATGCGACACGGAGAGTACGCGTTCTTCTCTGGCATCAGCTCTCAACCCCCTAGTCACATTTTGCTTTTCTTCGCATCATCCCTTGCAGATCCTTCCAGTGCGAAGCTCGTAGGAACGTGTCCCTCCGTTAGACCCGTTACTCCTACGTCTAGAACCGATCTCCCCATCCTAATTTTGGACGGATTATCCGGTGTAAACGGGCACTGGGGAGATATGCTACGCTGGGCATGCATTTCCTGGCCAAGGGCTTGCTCTGTGAGAGCTTGCGCGTCCTCGTTCCACCGTGGCGATCCTTAAAGGAAGGTAGCGCGGAGGTGCCCCCTGCAACGAGCTAGTTAGCCTAACGGGGCCTGGCTGGGATCCAGACTCGTCGAGCTTTCGCGCGTTTTCCAACCCCCCACTCAACCCCCGACACTCCTGACATTTTCCCGGTCCTAGTCGTTGCATATGTAAATACATTCTTATCGCGTCTTTCTCGCTTGCTCACCCGCTATTCCAGCTTATCCAATCGCTGCATCGGTGTATGTAGAGCGCCTTTCACGGTATAAAATCTCGCACACACTCGCAGTCGTCGAGGGTGTACGGATATGAGGGTTCAGGTGCACGCGAGACTTTCAGGAAGCAGTTCCACAGCGCCCTCGCGAGCTTGCCTACAACGCAAATAGCGTTCAAGAAGGACGTTGAAGTGGGTAGGCGTTTCCCTAGCAGGGCTTACTAACGTATATATATATATATACACACATGGCCCAGCTTGCACGTTACGGGTGGGAAAGGTATAAGCGTGTATTTCCAGCAACGCTCTCGTTCTCACACTGTGCCTGCAACATCCATACACGCGCGACATTTCACGCTACGCCGAGCCCGTTCTCGTTTGAAGTCGCGGAATTGGCTCCCACTCGCAAGCTCTTCTGGTTATTTTATTTTATTTTTTCTGTTACCCCCCCCCCCCTTTCCCTCGCCCGTCGCTACTCATAGCGTCTCTTTTCGCCATCGACTCCCGCTGGCCTCATATTTAGGTTTTTTTTATCGTGCCTTCGCACGGAGCCCCGGCGTAAAAGTGACACCCAACACCTAAGCCCATATATCATCGGGGGAAGGGGATGTATCCTTCAAAGAAATTATACCGGTGATACGGGAAAAAAGAGAGATCGTTGAAAAAGGGCTTTTTCCATTCGTTCTGTCTCTCTCGGTTGAGCCGGGTTTGAAAACGATGCGGTGGAAGAGTTCGCCGCGAAATGGGATATTACACTGGTGAATAAACGTCAGTAAGTTTGGAGGGGGAGGGAGCCATAAGAAGCGAGAGCTTTCGTATCTCCGGTCGTGGATTAATATCCTTGTTATAGATCGAATAACTCGAGCCCTCTCGGGCTCGTTAACATCGCACACCGAACAGCCACGAGGGCCTGCCACCTGCCATGGAATGCCTATGGTGAGAGAGGCCAAGGGGGTTGGAAAAGAGCGGTTCGGAGAATGTGCGGACATTATTCAAAGAGGCCTTTGCTGAGGTCCGACGTCGAGAGATTTGCGATGATATTGTAAAGAGAGGAACACGAAGGAAAATGGGGGCGCGGAAGGTTTGATGCTCTAGCCGCAAAACGCGTGCAGGTGAAGAGGGTGCTTCCATGTATGCATGCAGATATATACACAGGCACATATGTACCTATATGTATATACGGTATGTAGAAGAAGTGATTCACCCGTCCCATGATCCTTGCCTCCTTCTTGCAGCCAGTTGAGCTCATGTCGTCCAGAATTTCTCCAGGACTTGGATGGAAACTTGTGAATACAGTGTCATTACCGAAGCTGACTATCCTACGTAGCAAGCGTGAGAAACCATTCTCCTTCGGCCAACCTCTTTCACCTTATTTTACGGTCTCGCTCACGTTTGCCCTCGTTTATAGTGACCGAACTTGAAGGAACAGGGATCAGCGAGAAACGTTAACGTTACCTAACGTCATTGTCTTTTAGGTACTCTTGGCATATCACACGGAAAACTCTTGGAAACTGTGCTGGGGAATAATCGATCGGCCAAAAAAGACAATTTGTTAGGCGAATAATGGTCACTCGTAAAATTTAACTTTTATAACTAACCATATTGATAACGACTTAAAGAGAGCTAGTTAAAAATGGTTGCCGAGTTTTTCGTGCCTCAATTTTTTACGATTGCGAACAATGTTTACAATCGATACCGATTTTTATACTATATAATAAATATCCGTTGAAAGAACAAGATATTGTGAGAGGGGGATGTACTTCAAGATGGTTCTCAAGCCCACCTTACGCTAGATACACACTCACGAAAGCTCGTTCACGAGTCGGGATCTGCTAATAGGAATATCATGAGAGCTCGACCACGGGGGAAAGGATATGGACCGTGGATGGAATAGGGGAAAAGCGCTCCTTGGTCTATCCGAATTGTGATTAAATTCTCGGCTCAGTTGAGCGAAGCTAAGGAACGTACGATATCAGAGTTGGCCGAGGGTGAACACATACGTATATATGTATATGTCTTCAGGCCGTACTTAGCGAAATGTCTTCTTTCTCCCTTGCCCTTTCTGTTAATAGCGTATATCTATATATATAGCACTTTCGCATAACTTCTCGCTATCTCTCTATCTCTATCCGGCGGAAACCCACCCCCTTCTCCTCCGAAAATATCCCTTGCTCTATATCCTTCTGTTTTTGCAGTTGAACGTCCTCACCTTATGCTTATTCACTACGTGTATGTATATACATAGGGGATTCCGCGTGAAGTAAGACGGAATTTGATCAACGACTAGTGATTGTGACATCGCTCTGAAATTCTATTTCTTTTCGTGATAAAATATATATGTAATTGTAACACCCTCTTACACGACTCAAACAAATTCAAGCAATCTTTTATATCCCTAATAAAATTCTCTATTTGTAACGGCTCGTAACTTTGGTTATATTCATCGTGCATGGATTTAAAAACCAATTTGAAGCCTGCGGTGTCCTCTTTAACATTCCTTAAGAGGTTTTTCTTTCATTAGGGTCCTCCAAAGTTATATGTTAAAAAGTAATGGTTAACAAATTCTTTAAATTTTCCTTGTCTAGCTTTGATTGCGACTTTTCAAGAAAAAATTCTAGGTCACATTTTCTAATTGAGCTGAAAAGGTTAGAGTTTGGGCACAAGATTTTTTTGTTTTTTGCAATACGATTGTGTTTCACTGACGATGAGTTATGGTTACTTGAATCAAAAGTAGTACTTTTTCTTTAAAGTTCAATACCTCTAGGTATTAAAGTTCAATACCTCTAGGTATTGAACTTTACCAATACCAATAGGAGGATACTATTGTTTGTCATTGATTACAGTGTCGTATAAAATAGTAAATTTTATCCCTAAATTGATCATCAGATTTCCAGTCAGAAATACCCCGGAAAAACTTTGTTTAGCTCTTTTATATATAAATGCACGTAGCACAGCAAGTGCCAAATTTTAATTTACATGCATTATTTATTATCTCTATGTTTACTTTATTTTATTTTGAGAGGAAGGAAGTTATAAAAAAGGTCCTCTCGACAATGGTTACTGTCAAAATGCGCTTTTCTCAAATGTACTTTGTGCTGTTGTTTTGTTCCAGAGAATGAAGTCGTGATGATCATGATTTTCCAAGCCCCTCTAATTCTCAATCGAACAATCATTAGAAACAGAAATTTAGGAATAACGATAGTCTAAAAACAAGCTGCTAACTTTTCTAATACTGCGAACTTACATTCAGTACAGATTTCAAGTAATTTAAAGAGACTCTAAGATAACAAAAGTTAAATTGTAACATACGCCAGATATTCGGCTGCGGTAATACAACAAAATATTTATCTATTAATTTATTGAAAGAAGCATATTTTTCTGATAAAAATTTATTCGGGGTATATTTGTATAAATCTCTTGCTTGCCAAGGTGATTGGGGTAAAAGACATGAAAAATCGTATTTCCGGAAAATTACTACCTTCGGTACTTGCAATTCTAATTATATTCGAGGACTTTAATTATCCGAGGATATTCGCACCATATAAAGAAATGTTCAAGACTGACGTCAAAGTTGTTGATTTTTCGCAAAAAGCCGCCTCGCTTCACACTGAATGCCTCATATATTTCACGTACACGGTCATTACAGTACGGAATACAGACTACTCCTTCGCTGTGCTGCTAGAAAGCTTCTCTTTCCTCTCTCGTTCTCGCCCTGTTTCTAGTTCGCTGGTCGGTGGTATATTCAATTTTCCAAAGCCACAGGGTCAGAATGGGCTTTACGTAATATTGCCCCTCGTATATTCATCCCTCTGTGCATGCAGAACACAACAATATCTCCCCCTCTATAGTGGTTGCTATATCCACACTCTCGGCGTTCTCCCTCTTCTACTTTTCGTACTTTCCCTCATCCTGCCGCAATGGAAATCCGGAATGTTTTTAACCCCTAAATATCCAGACAATTTTCAACTATAAAAAATCCGCGTTTAATCCTAAATAATACGTGATTTTTTTAAAATCGCACGAATTCGTTTCATAACATCTATTTAATTTTAGTGAAACTAAATGCCTTCAACACTGAGCTAATATAATAAACAGATAATAAATTGTATCATGAAAGCATTTTCGCAAACCACCCGCGTATAAATCATCAAATATGATCGACGCTCGATCAAATTCTGTGTACCTGAATAACTATGGGTCTACACACGTCAACTTATTCGGTGACGAAATGAGAAGCAGTCTTAACAAATTGCTTCCTTTGTCACTACTAGAAAATTTTCCATATATTATAATCCCTCAGTGACGTTTCATGCACAAACGAGACTTTTGAAAACTTTTAATTGGACTTTCGAGTGACGTTCGATATTATGCGGTGCGTATCGCGTGTGTTTGCCCTACGTATATACGTACGGGGGAAATAAAAACTCAGCCAATTAAGAAAATGGCGAAACTCTTGACTGATGACAAATGTGCATCCTCCCCTGTCCCCAGGGCGCGAATATAAGGAGAGCAACGAATGAGAAGAGTAACAGAGAGATTTGAAGAGTCATCTTAGCACGGAGCGTGAATCCCATTCGTGAATAGTATCTTCACGAATTGGAAAAGCGAAAAAATCGACCGTCCACAGACGGTCGTACCGAGTTTCGAAAAATGGAGGAGAATGACGTTTGTGTGGGATGCGACGAGTGGCCACTCGTATCGTCGCGGTGCACAAGCATAAACACACTCGAGGCCTTCTATCGCCATTTTCTATCGTTACAATAGGTAACATGGTTGTTCGTCGTTCGATTCTCCATGTTCCACCTCTGTCACGTAAGAATACAGAGATCGAGAAATATGGGTTGGTACCCCACTGACTTTAAACCCATTTCGTGTGAACCTCGAGTAAGTCAAGAAAAAAGAAATCTACAGCTGGCGAGTTGCGTGAAAAGAAAGAGGAAGAGGTCCTAAACTGGAAGGAAGAACGCGGGATGAAAAGCAATAAGGGTTGCTCCGAAGTGTTTCGGCGTTACGTGTACATGTGTGTATGGCGAGAGTTGATTACGCGAAGAAGGCACGAGGGACATTAAAGTGTGAAACGATTTCGTCCATCGGAAATAAAATGGGGAGAGAGCTGTGGGAAAATGGGGTGAATGGTCGTTGTCTAAAGAGAGCGCGTATATTTCTGCCATAAATAAATTTTTCTCAGTGAAATAAAGCCGAGAGTAAATCTTATTAGGGTTGGTGCGAAATACTGAAAATACTGGCATGGGAGCGAAACGGTAAACTTTTTATTTTTAAGTGGTTTAAAAAAGAACATCGATGAGAATTTAATAATTGTTTTCCTTATATGGTAATAAGAGATTTTTATTCTGCAACTAGGGAACTTTACTTGTATAATTTACTTGTATACCTAGAATAAAATAGAAACAAAATTCAAGCGGTAAAATTAATCATTACCCGAGTCTTTGTCCTCAGATAGTTTCGATCGAAGCTACCTGGGCTTTACGCAGGCAAGTCCACACGCATTCCCTAATACCATAGGATACTCGGTATGTTGGTGCGAAGCCGAGAGAACTGTTGGAATTGTGCGCAAAGCATTACCGCATTATGTGCATTCTTCATTCCGGGCGAGTTTGAACGCGCGGAGGAGAATAAAATTTCACCGGCATGCGTGCCAGAATTCGTGGCATTTTTTTCTCGTCCAATTTTCGGCGCTACGGTACGTGAGTTGTTTGATATTAAATTGCCAAACACCGATCGAAGATTTCCTTTAAAAATATATAGAGTCGTTAAAGTAGATACGTACATAGATAAATCAAGCAAGAGACCTTAACTCGCGTATTTATATCAGGTGTCATTTTTGTCTTCATTGCAAAAAACTCCTCGAATGTCAATTTGAAACCGAAATACGTCGCGTTTCGGTTTCTGCTGGAAGATAAAAATCGTTCCTAACTATTTTTTCTCGGAAATGCGGTTCTTCGATTAAGTTCAATAAACCACCCCCACATTTCCGAAACTAGGGGGTAAATTAAAACAACCTTCTATTTTCAGTTTTTTTCAAACCTAGTAAATCCTAAAATGATAGGCAGCTCAGTTGTCTTAAGTATACCATCCGCACATACACTCTCCGATATATAAATCATAAGAAATATGACTATATCTTTTTAGATGCTATGGAGGAAAGAATGTAGCAGAGTAAAAAGAATACTAAAATTTACGGCTAAGATCGCATTTCGCAATGTCTGAAATAATTCCACCATCTAACATACAATTTAACCGTTTTTCTCTCATACGGGCGGTACATACCACGCACGAAAGTGCGCGTAACATGCCAAAGCCGTTTTATGTAGAGAAGTCATCACTGTGAGGCAATTTCAAAGGTAATGTGGATAATGCATAAAACGTGTATGCGCCTCGGCGGAACGCTGGTCTTTTCTTCATTGGAAAGAAAAGTGCCTATGTACAATACGTGTATATATATATATATATATATATATAGAGAGAGAGAGAGAGAGAGAGATTTGTGAGTCGCTTCGCATGTCGAAAGGTGGGTTCTCTGGCTCGGTGCACTAGGGCAGACGAACGAACCAACCAATATAATGGTGTGATCGTCCAATATCCTGGGCATAGTATTTTTTCAGATATTTTTCAACACAGATAACTAAAATATGGAAATTGAAAAATCGAAAGAAAATAGATCCCATCGTTGTCCCATTATCTAGCTAGGCTTAAAAGTTGTGGAATCAATGACAGTTGTTTACAAACAATCTTCAAGAAAATCGATCAGTACGTGTTTTTTGTAAAGCAACAATTTATATTTGAAACTTGGAAATCTTATAGAAATACGGTTTGAAAAATTTGTTCGATATCTTTGATCAAAAACGCGTTTAAAAAGAAAAATTTAAAAAAAACGTCCAATTTGGCTCATTTTTCGTAAAGTTATGGACGTTTAAAAACTTTTTTGTAGATCATTAAATGTACTACAAATTTTTGTTAATTGATTCTGGTTCTGATGAGCTAGTAGGTACTTGTTACAATATCCACAGAAAAGATGGACAAAATACTCAGGTATCAGTCTTTATTCTCAATAACAGTGAAAAATAGTGAGAATATTGTCATAAACTTTTGTTTTAATTACTTAAAAGGATTTCTTAATTGTATAAATGTTCCTTAAATACATCCAAATTTTGTTACTTTCTGCAATGATTCTTTTCTTTGGTCAAACACGATGGCATAAACTACTAATAATTAATGTCTATTAATAGGTAAAAGACGAAAATATTATAGCGATTGGTCGATGACTTCAATAACGTCGCGACATACATTGTCCTCGTGGATGTCGATTCCAAATGTGGCGAACTTTGATCTTTTACGTTTTATTTCCGGCGAAGCCACCGTAAGATCACCTTTGCGGATTTATCGAGCTCGATAAATGTATATTGATTTCTTTTTGATTAAACTCGCGAATTGCCGAATTTCTGGGAGGATATGTGTAAGTCGCCAACGAGGTGTTGTACAAGTGAACTAACCATTTGCACTCGAGAGGTGCCCCTCAGGCACCACTTCTAAATGGCGAGCAAAGTGTCTCGAGTTCAAAGGGTTAACATAGCGTCGATGACCTCGTAATTTTCCGGTCAAAGTTTAAAAAGCGATTGCTATGTCACCTATCCCTCTCATTGGCAGTGTTCGAGGATAAGCCGCGATTTTGATAACGAACCGCTTGAACTTTCCAGTCGATTGACATTCCCACTTTCATCGTGCGTACACGATGATTGCTGAATGGTTCTCGCCCAGCCGAGATTTATTACAATATACACATGTATGTAGACTTAAATACGTCTTCTAAAAGCCCGTGCAACGGATGGAGTCGTAATATACTCGGGTATCCTGCCAGAAGCATACTCAACTGTTTCACTCTTCTTTTACCTTCTTTCTTTCACTTTTATTTTCCATCCAGATCGTGCATTATCTATCTCCGAAGTAAATGTAAACTCTTTCGCTATGTGCCTTGCTGATCTCTCACGGCTACTCTGTGCGTTCTAGTTCTTCGCTCGGAGTTCCGAAACTTTTAGATACACTTTATATAAGTGTATGTGTGTATTTGAGTGGGTGCATGTGTATGCATTCGAATGTATGCGCCTGTTTCGCTGAAGTGTCTTTAAAGTAGGGAGGAACATGTTAAAAGTGAGAAAGAAAATGGAAGCATTTACTTACGCGCGCGTCAGTGTCAGTCGCAAAAGTCTCGACAAAGTAAGTACGTTATACGTTTATTGTAACATACATTTTCATGCACATAGACATTGAGAGAAAGAGAGAGGGGTCGTGGGAAAGAGAGGAAGGGAGAGCGAGAGAGAGAAGGAGAGAGATCGTTGATCCTTCGCTTAACCACCGAGCTATCCAGCAGCAAATTCATATGTTCGTTTACCATTTTCCCACTTTATTTCATATCGTGAAAACAAATTACTCTGAAAGTTTAAGCCTTTTGAGCTTAAAGAAGATAAACCTATTTTCACGTATCACGAAGTTAACTTTGCTCCATCAATCTGCAGCTTGACCATCGATTTTCACATCGGTACAATTCATAAGAATTTTTAATTGGACTCTTGTCAGCTGTATTACATAATATATGCCCGGCTATCCGAGGAAAAGCACACAATTAAAGTAGTTTATTTTAAATTTGACCCCTAGCATGTACAACGAAAAATTCATTTTAATTTAAAGCGATAAAATTTTAGGAAACTTTAGCAAACGAAATTTAAGACATTTTTCACCTTAAAATAAAAAATAAAATATTAATACTTTTACCACCCATTTATTATCACGATTGTATTATTATATCAAGCGGTCAATATTCGTTGAGTTATAAGTAAAAATATCTAGTGAAGAAGAAGAAAGTCGGCGGGAATACGAAAAATAGTGGATAAATTTGTGAGGCTGCTGCTGATTTGTGAAGAAAAAATCTTTTTCTAGTCATAACGAGTATATTCACCGTGAGGAATATAGAAAATAAAAAAATTAAATTATACATTCGCGAAATAGCGGCATGCGAAACAAAAAATTTAATTTTTGGGCGTTTATCATTTTTTGTCTATATATAAGAAATCTAATTTGTTTCATCTTCGAAGATCCAACGATAGAGGAATATGTAATGAAGTCACAAACCAAATGTATAGTCAATCGACTAAATGGATTCCCGAAATGTTTTCATCACCGTTTCTAAAAACATAGCTTCGAGAAAAACGGTTTCAAGCGGATTAGAATTCATGCCGACATTAATGGCGCGTTATACTAGATGATGCTTAATTAGTCAATCTTGACTCACAAAAGCATTTCCTCGAATACTTCACTGCAAATAATTCCTTGAATAAAATTGTTCAAGTAGGTGAAAGTTCCTCATTAAAAATACAGTCGGGTGGGATATCTTGTCGCTATTAAATGGGTATAATAGGCCAATCAAACATTGTTTGTTAAGAACATATTTTTCAAAGTATATTGAGAAAATGAAACAAAAAAATCAATCTTTTTATGTCTCCAGAGTGGAATACCAACGTAACGAGACTATTATGACAATTAATCATTCTAAACAATTAATTTTAATATTTATTAGAAAACCAAATGATTATGAAAAAAATACGTGATAAAATCATCACAATCATTGCTCGTTACATTGTCATAGAATCATAGTCAATGGACTTGTTCATCGATTCGAAAGACCTATCACGTACGCGAAATGACGAACGATGAGTCGTGTACATGCCGAAAGCTCGTAAACTGTTATAAAATAAGCGATTACGCGTCTACACGACCGTCATACTAAATTTACTCTGAAAACCGCTCTCGTCACTGACACGCTCTCTTTACCGCATACATATACATACCTTCCGGATTCACAGAGATATAACCCAAAGCCTGAAAATGAAAATCGTGTTCGCGAATGGTCCCCGCATATATAAAGACGGCGGTGATGGTGGTAGCGGCGGTGATGGCAGTGCCGAGGGTGGCAAAGGCGGGAGGGGGCCACATTTCATTTCTCGCGCGACGAAACTCGTAGCGACGTGCATGCGTCGCTCGATCATTCGCCACCGAGAATGCACCAGCTCGTTCTCTCCCATGAACGGTGGAGAGGATCAGAGAGCTCGCGTCGTTGACGAAACGTTTTCTCTCTCTTTATCTCTCTCTCTCTCTCTCTCTCTCTCTCTCTCTTCCTCTCTGACTACTACTCCTAGTTGCTTGCATTTGCCCGCTATCTCTCGCTCCTCGCGTCCTGACGCACACTCCCCCGCGCGCATACATGTATTTGTATATAGCGAGGGCGAGAGAGAGAAAGAGAGAGAGAGAGAAATGACCGAGAATCGTGGACGGACGCGGCAGAGTATAGAACTGGGCAACCCAGGCACACCGAAGTAATTGCATTTGCATGTAAACGCGAGTGACACATTCTGCGAGTACTATACACGGATATATATATATATATATATATATATATACTCATACTTTCTCTCTCACTATCTGTGTGTATATATATATATATATATATATATATATATATATATATATATATATATATACTCATACTTTCTCTCTCACTATCTGTGTATATATATATATATATATAGAGAGAGATAGTGAGAGAGAAAGTATGAGTTCGGCCTTCGTGGATCGTTCCTCCTCTCTGGTTGCATTTCTGCAAATGCTTGAGGGTGGGAAAATGTCGAGGCCATATATAGGCGAGATATCGCGCGTCGCGGACGCGTAAACGTGCCGGACGGGAGAGCTCTCGTTTCGGCCTCGTCCTGTGGACACCGACCAGAAAGCAGCGGAGCGAACCACATCGAGCCTCCACCAACGAAACTATCGCGATTACGCATACATGGATATGCGTATATGCGTATTATACCGCCAAGTGATTATTACTCTTCACGCGTTTCGCACCCTCGAATTAGAGAAAGCCTCGACTTCACAATCACTTGTTTTGAAATAGATATATTTATTGAACGGTGCTCGTTACAACCGATTTTTGTCACTCCCGAAGCCCGTTAAATTTTTCTTTCAATTTTTGTTTTTCTTAATTCTTTTGGATTATTTTGTATGCGGTTTAAATATAATTATTATATATACCTACATGGCTATATAAACATGTATATATATATATATATTGCATACGGCATACGAAACGACTTTCGTGAACGTTTGAGGGATGATAATGTAAGAGCCGGATAGGGGCCGCATGCAAGCCGCTCGCCCCCCGCCTCCCCTCGCGGTCACGCTCGCGCTCTCTATCTTCCTTTCTCCCTCCTTCACTCCTTCGCACCCTCTTTCTCTCTCTCTCTCTCTCTCTCCAACTGTCTGCCCCTCTCCCTCTGTCTGTCTCTCACGCTTTCCTTCCTCTTCATTGTCAACATTGCCAATACTATCCACTTTTGTTCGTCGGTCTTTTTTCACTTTGCAATACCATCGCACGAATGCTCTCTTTTGGCGTCTCACTATAAGAATATTAAAATACCTCGGAAATTCTATTGTATACCGAGCCACGGGCTACAACAATACGTACGAATTTTATTAGAAATTCTCTTGCGAGGCAATATCACAGATCATGAGAGAGGTAGAGAAAAAGAGGGAAAGCAATGAGAGTCCGCCTCGATATTTTCGGGAAAGAAAGAAGAAGTACCAATTGGGATTTTAATCTAATTTTTTTCATTATCCCTGTGTAAGACCATTTCTGTTCCCGTCGCGTAAGGATATTGGATCGCATAACGTTGCGCTGTACCCGTATTTGTTGAAATTGCCGTTCCGCATTGCTAGTAAGAAAATTGTATCTGCTCCCTTTGAAAATAAGAATTTTCGTATGTAACTACCCTTAAAGTTCTCGAACGGATGACGAATATCGTGATTTATAACCTTGCTCGATTCCGACGATTAAAACTCGCGTGATTTACCGTTATTTACATAATGAAGAGAGTCACATGTATAATACGAGATTCGATAGCACGAACTAAATTATGCAAAATTCAAAAAGGGGTTTACCTTTGTTAAAATAGAATGACATGTATATACATTATGCATGTATGTGCATAATGATAAAACCGCGTGACTCTCGGCGACAACAACGCAAGAGAGAGAACAAACGACACGTGAAACTAGACTATACGATATGCTTACTCAGACTGAATCCCGAATCCTTGACGTGTATGACCACCATCGGCATCAGCACCATCACGATAAGGTTTACGACGTGAAACACCATTCCCGGTCCATGAGCTATGATATTCTGCGAACATAAACACATGAGCACGAACATGTAATATATAGCAATGTACACAATATTTGCATAACTCTGCAATGTATAGCGAAGGGTGTGATATCGAGCGAAACTTTCCTCGGACGACCGTCTCTGCATTTCGTACGAAACTTCTAGACAATTCGCAAACGCGACTTCCAGTCACGATAAAAATGATAAAATGCATCGAAGGAACGCTGCCAAAATTCTTCTCGGCTATGTTTACCACTGGAATTGGCCCCGCATTGACTACTTCAACTTCTCACTTCAACCTTTCGGAAATTTGAAACTTCTCGACATTACGATTTATTTTTTATTTTTATTTATGTTTCATTGAAATAATACGAAATCTCTAGCTAGATTTTTTTAATCCTTTAATCCTTATTTACTAATCGTCTTTAAAAAAAAACTTTGATTCTTTTCGTGAGCGAAAAACATGCCCTACAAAATCATCCCATGAGATATATTTGTCACCGTTTTAGCAATGGTCCTCGAGGCTCGTTACGAGTTGGAGTGCACAGTATGTGTGGTTGTTAAATTGCAACAAAAAACTATTCTGTTGTTCCTTCGTTGACCATTCTCTCTCTCTCTCTCTCTCTCTCTCTCTCTCTCTCTCTCTCTCTCTTTCTCTCTCTCTCCTGCTCTCGTTTCCTCTTTTTTGTTCGATCCTCCAGAACTACCAAAAGAGCTCTCGAAGCGTTAGTACATAGACGAGAAGAAGAGAGAGTTGATGTGACAGAGCAGAGACCAATTCAACGAAACTTGACGCTCGTTCGAAGCGTAACAAACGTACGATCAACAAGGCCCTGAGGGGTATGCGATGCTGGGTACATTTTTCGTACCGGAGTGGAAATGCACCTATATATCTCGTATTCAATCGTCTAGCAGTCTATGACCTACACAGTCATATACGCACGTATATGTGTTATACATACATAACATTCGACGTGCCGATCAAATATTTACGCAGCGCTTGACCCAATTACGTCGCGGTGTCGGTGGAGAAGGATGACACGAAATGATACCGCGAATCGCGTATGAGAGACAGGGAGGGGGTGGGGGTGGGGGTCAAACCAGTTCGGGTACCTGTCGACGTTTTGTCATGAACAAATTGTGGGGCTTGGAATATTTACTGGCTGTTCGAACTAGAGCCACGAAACATGCTCCGTCCGTGTACTCGTCATGGAGTCCGTCGGTGGTAAAACGAAGAGACACGACTGCCATGCTCTCAAACGACCTCTGGTAAACTTCGTATCGATACAAAATGGTTTAAAGCTGTCAGACTTAATAATCAATTATCTGGCATTGTTTAGTCGGTTGATTTTACATAGTGACCTTCAATCATACGGATATGGGGATAAAGATTCCCGTTTGAAACTTTGTGAAGTTTTATTGTTTATTTTTTATGCAAGATGTTCTCGTTCTTCTTCTCTTTTTCGCCATTTTCTTCCGCATATTTATCAAATACAAGGTCGGTTTGTCTCCCTGTTCACTTATAACTCAACTTCTACTGGATGGATTTTTATATAATTTTATATATCGTGTAGCCCATCGATTAATGAAGGTTTGTAATGGTTTTTATAAGTAACGATTATAAACGAGCGATGTAAATATATATATATATATTTATATTTATATAGCGGTCGCACTGCTAGAAATCACCCCTAAATTAATTTTGCACTTCTGCGCCCTCCCCCTCCTTCCGTTATTTTACGCAGTGAAGTTCAATGCTGCAGGGAACCTAAACTATTTCGCAGCTCGATTCTAGCGCGAATTCGTTGTAACATGGATGAAAATTCATCCTGCATATCTTCTTTCGGGTATTCTAATGGATAACTGCAGCTACCGGCACAAAGGAAATTCGCTGTCCAGACAAAGCACGAATAATCCCTTTTTCACGTCTGCTCCATAGAGTAACAAGGCTCCCAGCAGCCCTCTACTTTGGCAGGGCAGTTTCGTTCGAACAATTTTATCTCAAAGCGACGAAAAACCATCGTCCTTTTTTGTTGTGGACGTGAGCTCAAATTTATTGAGGCGCGGAAAATCCTGAGCCGTTGCAACCAATGACTAATCCTTTGTCTCTCATTCCACCTTCTTATCTTTTTTTTTATGCATTTCCATTTATACGTCCCGGAAATCTCCTCGAACGTTGAACACAGAATTTGTCGGCAATGTTCGGAGATTACGAGAAGCAGCGGATACGTGGTAGGTATAAGTTGCATTATATTCACAAACTTGTATTAAAATATTCGTTGAATATTTCGCCGACTGGATAATAATGGCCGGTGGATTTTTATTGTGCCTTATTATGTGAAACGTATAGTCGATGGAATTATGTTAATCTTGGAATACACCAGACGGAGGTCGGGAACAAGAATGCAGAGGAAATATGTACGCAGGGTGTACATGTGAGTGCCGAGTGTTTGGGGAAGTTTGCCGAGTTTCTCTCCGTTAGCACGGAAGAAAAACGGTGGATAAATGTGTATATACATGCTTGCTTCACCATTTGCACATATGTATACACGAAGGCCATAAAATAGGATACCGGAATAAAATAGAATACTCTGTGAATAAAAATAAACTTGTGAATTAATCGTTTGCACGAAACATTCTACCAGACCGCAGTTTCATTGAGACTCAGGTGTTCTCCGGCTGCAACTAAAGTCTCAAACCCCTATAAAAAATATATAAGATAACTGGATGAATAGAATTATACTAAGACCTCGCTGTTTCATCGGGTTTGTATCCATATGTGCTCTTAAGGCTTTATATATCGACTGAGCATACGCAACCCTACGAGTGATATCTATTTCTGATTGGAAAGCTACTAGCCAAATAACTAGTTCGCGTAGTACAGTCGAGTATGGGTGTTGATGGTCGGACGACGAAAAGACGATTTTCAGAGAGAGAGTTTCACGCGAATACGAGAGAAAGCGTCATAGAAATGGACCGAGAGAAAGAGAGACATAGAGAGAGAGAGAGAGAGAGAAGTGAAGAGAAGAGCCAATCGCTTTTGAAACGAGAGCGAAGTACTCACTTAAATTCGGCTCGGTGAGTGCGCGAGAGGAGTCTGCTCGAGGTGAGCAAGTAGAGTGAACTAGCCCTGCAGAGTGTCCTTGGGAGGGTAAGAAAGCTGGCGGGGTTATCGCGAGAAATCCACGAAAGAGAAGGTTACGAATGTGTATATAGACATGGCGAAGAGACGACGAGAAGCTTGCAATACGGTCACGTAAACCGTGCACAAAGTAGTGAAGAGGGGGCGAGAAATCGAGAACTAGAGAAAGAGAGAAAGAGGGGGAAGAGAGAAAGAGAGAGGAAAGCCCTTCAAAGTTTCCATCGGCTGAAGTTGAAGCCGGGAGAACCGCGACGATCCCCCCTGTATATAGATATAGACTATTAAATTTATACCTATGATACTCCTGGAATAGTTGCGAGGGATATAGATGTATAACCTCCAAGTATTCCTCGAGTTATATTCATACCTTCTCATTCCTCTCAAGAAATCCACCATCGTACCAGATGAATCGAACTTTCGATATTCCCAGACGGTGGAACATTGGGGTTATCTTGGCTGAATGATTAAGAAACAATGCCGCCAATACGGGGTGTCCGGTAATCGTTCCGTACGAGGCAGTGGCATAAACGTAGATATACTAACTCGAATGAATTTCGATAATGTTGGCAGTAACCATCCATGGTGTCGACCCATTTACGGTATATCACATTTATACCAATTACGCGATTTAATAAACGAGTTAATTTCTAAAAAGCCGGAAATTTATATCTTAAGTAGGTCTTCGAAATCTTGTTAAATCTCTACTGTTCGATTGATTTTGGTCGAACTCAGTGCTAAAAATGGTTGTCGATTAGTCTATTGCTGGAGAAATATTCTACTTGTTATTTTTATTTTATTTTTCGTATGAGTGGTCAATTATAATCTGTTATTTTAAGTAACGATAAATAATTGCGCAGATCGTTGTTTCTATATAAAACAAAGTAGGCATCCAGTGATGCCCTATTCTTTGGTTTTCGTTGTCATGACATGGCGTGGTTTATTCGAAACGATTTTTATTATTAGATAGATTTTTATTAAGTTTATGCCTGTATGCCCGTAATTTCCCTTTAAAGTATTCTAGATGCTATTACAGGGTTTTTGTATTCTGCTAGTCCAAGGACGCTTGATGGAGTAGAATCCCGACGGATCATTCCCATCGAGTACTTGAAATCGTCTATTGTTGAAGTACGATTTGAGTAATAGGTTGAATTGTGGCAAATCCTTTTTTATTTTGTATGGCAGGTCGTCGTACCATACTTTATCGAAGGCTTGTTGGATATCTAAGAAGACTGCTGAGATGTTCTACTTGGCAGTATCGAATTTTAGGGCGTGAGAGTGTTTACAAACGTTCTTCACAAAACTGTAAATTCCCTTCAGATCCCTGATTTTTTATTCCGTTGCGAGACATCACGTCAAACAAAAATTACTCTATTTATTTGCCAAGTTTTAGCTCAATGTCGCAAGCGGTGTTCGAGTTATTTACATTTGAGAGTCGTCAAAGCCAATGTTTGCGTACATTCATTCACATATAGGCGCACGATCACTTCTATCCGGACATTTTATCATGAATAATTTTTCGCCGCTGTGGATTACTCCACCGATAGAGATCGCGAATTTGTTACAGAAAAATCTTCCTTGATAATAAAGCGACATGGATCATTTATTCAAGTTGGCAATTTTGAAAAATATTTTTTAAGAACTTTTCCTTTGGGAATTACTATTCCATGCTTTGATCTTGCTGAATTTTGTTTATGACCGCTGTAACGCGTCTATGCTCATTGACGAGTATGAAAAGAACCGTTGCGATAAGAAGGCCGAAAAACAGGTAATGAGAGAAAGAGAGAGGGAGAGCGCGCGAATGAGAAAAAATCAGCGAGATATAGTGAAAAAACTGTAGAACAGAGATTGCAAGGGATCTTGCATAAAATGATGCGGATCCCAGGTCGGTCGATCGAAACGTTTTCTCAGCCTTGCGACATTGGAAAAATCCTTGTCACGAACGCGACGCCAGAAGCGACAGGCGATGGTACTGTTACCGGTGATAGGAGGGAACTCAGCGATTTCCGATGCAGCAAACCTCGATTATCGCTGCGCATTCTCGTTCCCTACCGCCATTGAAGCTTTCCCGTCGCACTATTTAACGATCGGCTACATTCGAAGGCGATACGAGAATCGTAAGCCGGAAGTCATCCTATGTCGTTTGCAAACCCAATAAATAGGGACTATAATCGTTACGTTAATGTACATGGATGGGATTGTGCACATCACGAGTAAAAAGAAAAAAGAAAAAAAAACACGTCTACGAGCTGTCCCAGTGCTGATCGGCTTTCGTTGGTAGTTGGAAACAAATCTAATTTGCGAATTGCTATTTCGTACGAAATTTATTGTTATGCAAATATTTACTTTGACAATTAAAAACCAATTTTTTTGAGTGGCTTTTATTTTACGCGATGTGTAAAAAATGAAGAGAGCAATAACGGGTAATAGTTTTATGGCTTATAGTAAAAATAATAATAATACTCGATTATTAAATTTTGCAAATATTAATAATCTTTTTTTTGCTTATAACTCACCACTGATAGGCCTTTTTCAATGAGAAGACATAGCATCACGGGCACCGTAGAGTCTGAAATTAAAGACAGAAAAAAAAAATATTATAATTAAAAATAGGATATTCGGTATTTCAATAACATTTCACTTTATCAGAAGTTAGGAACGAAAAAAAAGAAACTTCTTATTTAGAATGATGAACTTCTCATATTTCAAATTCTATTATTATTTTATTCGCATTTTCCCAGACGTAAAAACTTCCAGGAAATCTTATGGGTGAGCGTGTAATTTATTCACTCGGTTTTTTCCGCATACTCGTGCAATCGTCCTTCGTATGTTTGCGTCTCATATCATAAAAAGAGTCGCGAGAGGTAGGTAGCCAATCTCGAATAATATTTTAATTAGCAGAGGGAGGGAGGGAAAGAGAGGGGCAGAGAGTGAGAGAGCTATAGAGGCTTGCGTTTCCCGGAAAACAAGCAGCGGAAAATTTAAACAAAATGAACGAAGAAAAAACCACAACATTTTTTACAAAAAAAAAAAGAACCGCGTGTAACGATGAGGGCCCGCAATATTTACGATGTGGTAATAATAATTTTTAAAAATCTCGTACGTTGTGACCTGAAAAAGGTTTACAAGAGCATGGTACACCTACTAATTCTAACAAACGAGAAAGGTGTGCCAATTAGTCACAATTAAACTCGCTGTTTTCAGTGCCGGAAAAAAATCACTCTCCCCGGTCGAACGAAAAAAAAAAAAAAACAAAACTCGTATCGACTGCATAATTGACATTTTCACGAACGTTCTGTCACTCTCTTCCAATTAGAAGGCCACTCGCCTAATATGTACAAAATCTAAATTAAAATCAATCATCGAACATACGTTCTCCGCGTCATCACCGAAAAATGTAAAAAAATGACGCCGTTACGGAAAAATTGTTATAACCGAAAAACGATTAATGGATAAGCCAAGGTTCATTTCGGCTTTTACCTTACTTTTTTTTATCCCTTTTCCTGTATCGTACAATATTCTCGCATCGTGTGTTTGCACATTCTCGCTTGTCAATCGTGCAAATAAAACCGTGTTTCTCGTCCCTCCTCCGTCGGGGATGTAGTGAATTTGACAAAAAGAGACAGAAACGATAAAAAATAATCGCTCCGAGTTTTTGCCTAAAAAACAAGCCAAGAGGAGAGGGAGAGGGGGGGGGGGGAGTATAGAGAACCCGCCGCTCGGCAATATGTATTGTTTTCTGATCGATGCGAAGAATGGTCATGCCACATTGCATCCGACGGGTATTACATGACCTCTCGTATGTATTATATAGATATATGTATATATGTATGCATGTATGCATGTGTATTCGACCGCCGGCCGCGTCGACATCCGCGAAACGATTTTCATGGAGCGAGCCCGTACGATGAAATTATCCGACTTTCTACGGTGGCCGCGAAAGTGTTCAATCAACAAATGATGCACGCACTGATGGACTATGTTCATGCACCTCTTGGTGTCGATATCGCCCGATCAAACGTTAGAGTACATGGTAATAATAATCAAAGGAATTTATAGGTAGTCAGGAATTACACGAGCTCTATATTATCGAGGCTACGATAAAGTGACGTTATCGCAGGTATTTTACTTTTAACGAAATATTTAATGACACATTTCTTACATAGTTGTAGAAGACCACTTTGTTTTCATGGAAAAATTATCCATCGCGATATTTATATCATGATAGCAAATACGGTTAGGAATAAGTGTCTGGTGATTCAATTAGTATATGTATGTGCGGTTTTTTAATAATACCTACGCTGATCGTTCAGATGAGATTACATCTTGTTATAAACCATTTCGGTTCCATTTATTTATTTTTGGGCATCGAGGAATGTAACCTTATAATAAGGAATTGAATCTACTCGTGCTGGAGAATCGAATCAAATTCAGCTTGATTAATGATACATTCGTCACATAAGGGTATAATCCTTTACGAATAATGGAAGAAAATACCAATACAGAGAGGGAGATAGTGATAAAGGGAGGGAGGAGGCGAGAGAGAGGGAGAATGGGTGGGAGAGAGCGAGCAGAGATCGAGTACACCGCGTTGAGGGAAGTATATTCTCGAGGATCGGTAATCCGAATTTGTCATGAGAGCGAGAGGGAGAGAGACAGAGAGAAAGAAAAAGATACACACAAGAGGGAAGTGGTGAAAACAGAATCGAAATATTTCGTCCCTATCTCCCACCCCGAATATCGTGTATAATGAAAACGAATGAATGCACTCGCATTTGAATGAAAATCTGACTTTCCGGCTCTCCTATGGCTTTAAATAATCCCTCCAATCCATGTATACGGCGAAAGAGATAGAGAGAGAGAGAGAGAGAGAGAGGAGGACGAACAATGGAAAATACAGGAAGAGTGGGATGAAAATGCCTAGCACAAAAATCCGCTTGATGTTCCCCACACCGTGGAAAAATTAATAGATATTTATGAACCTTCGTGTATATGCCGCTGCGTTCCTTTGACAACGTATACTCTCGTTCTTGTACTAAATATTCATTAAAATTTTTGAAGTTTGTGTTTACAACACCAAATCAGGATTTAAAAAAGGCTGAAGGATTTGATTTAAAAAAAAGTGAATTAGTGCAAATTCACTTAATGGAACGAAAATTATTTTTCATTCGAATGCGATATTTTTATCGAACCGATCCAAAGAAATAAAATGAACGTTGACATATTATCGTACTGTTAGCGGTAGGTAAAAAATATCTTTTTTATTATTACTTGATTGCGTGGGAATAATTAAAAAGTTTATCCAAGAGTTAATCGGCGAACGAACCGTATATCTTGGAAAAGTGCTGCCTTAATCATGTGACACTGGTAATCGCTCGGGACGCAAGGAGAAATTTCAGGTTCCGATTGCCGGGTTCAGCGTGGATGCGTTCACAGCGTGAAATTACTAACCTACGGTATACGCTGTCTTTGTGATAGAATATAACATTCAATTCTTCTATTAGAAAATCCGAATTTTGATATTTTTTATATTCAAGCTAGTTATATTTGTTCGATTTTTTAAATTCCATTTGTTCTATCACTGAATCGATACTTTATTTATTTAATTATCAATATGAATAGAATAAATTAGGGCCGGAGGACTCGTTGGTTAATGATGAAGCAAACCATATATTAGTCACTCCACTACCACCCTCGCTTACACACATATATGTAGGTAGAAGGGAGAGTGAAGCGACTTTTTGAAATTCCAATGAGAGAAATTCCGCGAGATACGAGCGAACCCGCGTCCCGTAGGACGCACGAGTAATCGTTTTTTTTTCTATCTCCCTTCCTCACCACCCTTACATACGTTACCGCATCTCTCTGGACTCGTCGCTCTCGTCGCTTCTACATCCCTTGGCTCGTGGTCGCTAATTAAGAGACTTCTTTTTCCGCGCGTTAAGTAGCTCTTATCGCCGCGATGAAAAGAGAAGAGCTCGATGATTCGTGAGTGTCGGAAAAAGAGATCGAGTATACGTAGGGTAGGTGAGAAAGAAAGAAAAAAAGCTTTAAAAATGAGGGAAATGGCTCGAAGCAAAGAAGTGCAACGGCGATAAGGGTCCCTTGGTGTACCGCGGGATTGGCGAAGGCTTTGGTAGGTCGGACATAAAATAGTAATGGGATAGAGATGGTTTTCCAGGACTTTAAAAAGACTCCCAGGTCATAATATTTTTATCACAAATATTTGAGTATGTTTTTTTACTAGCGATAACTAGACTTCAAACAAAATGTCATTTTTAAATATCTTTATGTCATCGTAGAACATCTTTCGCGTTTTACCACCCTCGTCCCTATCCCCTTTTATTTTTACCCTAACTTTAAAAAACCGATAGATAGCCATCACTTTTACATTAATCTTAAACAGTACTGACTACATTTTGTTCAATAAAAGTATATGAAGAATTCGCTAGCAGACTTTAAGCGATAAACGTCATTAAGTAAAAACAAAGAAGGTCACGAATTAACAAGGGTGGTTAATAAAGAAAGTGAGCGAATTAATGAAAGTACGTTACGGAAGACTTATGGAGCGCAAAGACGAGTCGCTATTACGAGTAATTACGAGCTGCTAATTAACGAAGTTTCACCACATTTCTGTGCTCTGAAGATGATGATAAAAAACTGGCTAGGAAAATCATGACTGGCACGTTGCGCCGGTTGAGGATTTTTGCTGGATGGTCTTCGGCGTTTACTATTATACGAGTATATGTATATGGATAGGTCATATGCACGCATCGTTAAGAGGGCGAGTCATCCAGCGCCACTCCGCCCTGCGAGTGGGCAGAGCGAGTCTTCTGTAAATGATTAAGGGGTGAAATGTGAACGAGAGGCAGCAGGAACAATTTTCTGAATGTAAAATAAAAATTGTCTTAAATGGTTGAAATCGCTTGTATATTTCGATTATTCTATACTAATCGCGAAAGTTTTCAAAGATCGTTCGAACCAATAGACTACGTAATTCTTTTTTATATTAAATTTGCATCCGGAAATTATAATTTGTCTCTGGCACACGACGATTATAAATGTTTTGATGACGTAGGTGGCGGATGAAATTCGCATCTGTGTATATACGTGTTATATTATATATACGCCGTCTAAGGGTGGCTGCTCTTAAAGGTCGAGAAAACGAGGGGTTCAGAGGCTGTAATCAAATTCACCACCTACCATCGCCCTGTCAACCATTTTCCCTCGTCTTCATTCTTTCGAGAACGATGTTTATAGAGACATACAAGATCGTCTCTCTAATGAGCTAATAACATTTTCAAGAAATAGCAAACGCGCTCCCGGTCGAGGCCTCGCGAAAATATTCCAACGTGCATGAGTGAGTAAGAGAGAACTCCCGACGATTATCACATTTGTGAGAATGTCTACAGACTCCTAAGCATGTGGTGCCATATTTTTTATTCGTCTACCATTTCGACAACTCTTTTTACGTCACTCAATTCGTTTACCACTTTTCAATTCGTTACCACAATTTACCCTTTACCACTAATTATAAGAATTGTAATACAACTTACGATCGAACTATTTCGACGTCAAAAACAAAAATTGGGGAAAACTTTTTTGTGTTCACTAAATCTTTTTTATTTTGTATTGTTAAAAATCCTCCAGGAGATAGTTATTTATAGATGAGTAAACAGAATCAAGCTGTTTTTTAATTACCTCGTTGTCGTATTCCTATTGTTATATAATATACATAATACCACACCGAAATTCATAAAGGAATGAACGACTCCTGGATGGTAGGAATGCGATATGCAAAAGAGAGAGAGAGAGAGAGAAAGAGAACCGAGAGGGTGGAAAGAAGATCGAAATCGGGGGTGTGCGGGCTTCAAAACGAACAGTTCAATCTCTGTAGCTCAAAAATCACTAAATTTGGATGTTGTGGGTGACAACTTAGTTATTTAGTGAAATCGTATCGCAATAATATAAGAAAAGTTTCTGGAGGGGTGCGAACACAAAAAATTATTACGCAAGCGTGTTAAAAATCGAAAACTGTAAAAATGATGAAGCTTTTGACGTCTTTTGCAATTATCTCATTAAATAATATATTTAGAGTTTAAGTCACTTAGGTGCCCCATTATCAGTAATTGACAGTAACACTGGTTTGTGAATAAGTTATTAACGATTTTTAAAAAGTAAAGAAGCGGGTAACTTTTTCGAGAATAGACCTAACTATATTCAAACAAGTGCCTTCCTAGCAAATGTATTCATTATTTAACCACATTGTTGGGTGTAAAAAAGATTGTCCTTGCGGGACAATTTTCTGGGCCACTTCGCGGAGGCACGTGGTGGTGCAAGCGAGACCCGAGGTTCACACCCTCCGAGTGATGCGCTTGAAATCGAAAAGTAGGTACATACGAAATGTCTATTATCTCAGAAACCATGCGGTGAACCATAATGATTTTTTAAATTCGTGTTTGCTCGACGAGACAAAAACAATGGTGCGATCTTTGTCTATTCATTTCTTTATACAGCAGAATAATACTCAAGTTTAAGTAAATATAATTATGCAGCTGCAAGAAAGACACAAATTAATGGATTTTAAAAGTGGCCAGGTGTGTTTGGATGGATAACATAATATATTTTCAAATATAATGTGATAAAAGCCAGAAAATTGGCGTCAACGCGATAAATAAATATAACAAATGAATATTTATAAGCATTATTAAGTATTTATAAGCACATAAGCACCCGAGACAAAGGATTTCCAGCGGCGATTATGCATTAAGAAGGAAGAAGACGAAAGCCGTTCCCCTTCAGCCGGAAAAGTTATGGCGATTGTTCTTTGGGATTCGCAAGGGATAATTTTTCTCGACTATTTGGAAAAGAGTAAAACTATTATGATAGTATACTATGGATTGGACCGTTTGAGAACCGAGCTGCAAAAGAAACGTCCACGATTGGCTCACAAAAAAATCCTACTTTAATCATGCCAGCTCATTCCTCAGCAAATGTGGTCGCAAAATCGATAGATTTAGGGTTTCATCAATCGACGGAATCGACGGATTGAAGAATCCTAAAAGCAGCCTACGTTGAAAAATAAAAAAATTTCATCCCGCAAATTTAAGTGGTTTTCATTCCTGCACGAACTTCTCAAACCGCCTACCATATGTGTGTAGTAAAATTAACGATGTATTTAAATGCATCGTCTACTTTACTATACATGAAAATATGGTAGATCTTCAGTTACTGAAAAACCAATGCAGTTATGTGTCCCGACTTTCCTCAAATCGTGAATTCTAATGGCATAATAAAAGATACAAAAATGGCAGACGAAATGGTAGATGCAATGGAAGCATTCAGTGCCTGAGGGCTGAATATACATAAGGGCAATAGATAGGATAAAATATATCCCCGCATATACATATAGGAATATATGCTCTGAGGAGACAGAGCGAGGCAGGAGAGGGATTAAGGGAAGGGTGGGTTCGAACGATACGATTGAAAAGAGATATTAGATGACAGCACGATGAAAGAGAACTGACAATGAAATAGCCGTATGCGTCACGCATGAAGGAGCGCCGAAACATTTTTTCCATAAAATGACCGGTCTGTCTCACTCCAGCTTTCCCTATGTATTTGTTCTTCTTTCTCCCTCTGTTATCCACCATGCAGCAGCGCAATTCAAGCACACTCGAGCATCGCCGAACGCGTTCGCATCGTAAAGTGCGAAATTAACGTTTCGCTGCGTAGCGCTCTCTACTCCAACCCTCCCCAATTCCTCTACTCCAACCCTCCGCAATTCCTCTTCCCACCTCTGCACCGCCTCTCGTTCTCCCACCATACCCTTTCCACCACCGAGCGAACAAAAATAGATTTTCGCGTGACCATCGGGTCCCGATTGCTCTCTAGCCTTTCGGTTTTCTTTTTTCGTAAATTCTTTTTCTGTTTTGTCGACCTGACCTGCGGTTTTTCACTACCAATGCCATAAACTGCGCGTCCGGTCTGTCGCCGGGTTCAGAGTCACGTATTTGAAAATATCATAGGCTGCGGTGAAAGAAAAATTGAAATTACAAAACGGATATAAGCCCGAAGTTCTTCGCTTCGACGATTGGAGAAGGTTCGTCTGGATTTGGGCTTGATCCGAAGAGAAATAACCGACGATCGAAAGAGAGAGCTGCGAAAAAAAGTTTAAATAAACAATAGGACTGTAGTTTCAATGTAGCCGATAGCTGTACCTCGAACACCAGTTAGTTACTCGTTAGAGCCCTCTGTTCACTTTATCCTCACTTTCTCTCTCTCTCTCTCTCTCTCTCTCTCTCTCTATGTCTCTCTTTCTATATCCGTCTCTCTTTGTCTCTGTTTCTCTTTTATTTGCTCTCCGCCAGCATATACATATATCTGCCTCTCGTTAGTAGAAAAAAAGTTCTCCTTTGACTGTTACTACTTCGCTCTCGTAGATATATAATTCGCACAATAGTTACGGCACTGCCCGTTAGTTCCGTTACACACGCGATATACGAACTGTCGTAAAATTGGCAGGAGACAAATTTAAAAAAGAAATTCACTGCGGTCGACAGGTATATGCGATACGATGTAGCCCTTTTGTTCGAACCGAAAGCTAAAATTTACATTCGAGTGCATGGGTATAATTTTATTGAACGAATTTTTGTGCATCATCGCGCATGCATGGTTATTTAAAAAAAGCATATTCATCAGTTATCTGCATATTGATACGTCGATTTATCATTTTGGGAAGCCCGTACTGTATCAATGTCCAATTTGCCGCATATCGCTCGTTTATAAAAATTCTATAACTCGTATCCTATACTGAATTATTTAGTCAACGGTCATTTCGATGCATAGTATACCTATACATCATATAGAGATTTTCCAAACTATGGAAAAAGGTACGGAAAGCAATCGAAAGAAAAAGGAAATTAGATTAAGATAATTCACTGACTTAAGAATAATATATTATAAATGGTAGGCGATAAATATATTATTGCCTACCAGAGAAAAATGAGAATTCCAACGACACTTCCAGTACGTTATTAATTTAGGTTTTACTTGAAAAAAAAAGAAAATCATAATAATTAGATATGAAATATATTTTGTAGGAAAATATTCATTTTTTGGTAAATACGCAAAGATTGAAATGAACAAACAAAAAATATTACAACATGGCCGACTTTTCCCTACAGTATAATTCAGGTTATAATTTAATGCTATGAATACGAAGGGTGCTCTTTAGAGTTTATATTTTCCATTTTATAACTCTCGTCGACGGTCGAGAATAATTGATTCGCCCAATCTGGGTGTATACTCGCGAGGTTCGTGTAACCCCGCGGGCGTGTTTCAACCCATCTGTTTCGAACTTTTACCCACCTTCGTGCAAAAAGCAATCTCGGCGTCACGAGGGGTGGAAGCGAAATTTTTGAAAAATTCGAAAGATCAAGGAAAAGTTGTACGATCTTTGTTGCTGCCTCCAGGGAAGAGAAAAAACGATACGATATTATAGCTGTAGCCATATACCATATAGGGGAGAGATAGGTAGCATTGTGTTGGATGAGAAGAGTGAAAAAGAAGGTTCTGAAATATAATGCCTATTAACCGTAATTCATGCGTGAACGTTTGAAGCGTTTCTGGTATAGGGGAGCTGATACGAAGGCCAAAAGGATTTCACTGGACAGCCCCCTGTCATGGATGTTCCTTCCGGGTTGATTCTAGCATGACAGCGAAATTAAAGAAAGGTGTATATATAGAAATATAAATGTTGTGACGATCAAAAGTTTCATAGATCACGGGGTGATAATGATCAGGCATAAATGCTTTGATTTGTGTTAAGAACTTACTGTTATCCATATTAATCAGTTGAGATTACGTTTCGAAATCCGTTAACATAAAGATCTGGATAGAAATTCAGATAAACAAGTTATAACATAAACAAAATTAAACCGAAAGTTTTATAAAAAATTTGTCTGTTAAATTTCAGTTTTTAGATATTGACACATTGACGACAACACTGTCGTCAATGCTACAACCTAAGGTCCAATAAAAAAGACACTTTTCTGTGTCTCTGATCACCGAAACGTCCCACAACTTCGTTGATAACGGTAGCATCGTCACCCATGTATTCCTCGCTGGAGAATGTTACTGGAATCTTTTTCCCCCCTAAAACACATCATGAAAACTTTTTTCTTCACATGTATGGGTCGTCGACAAGAATCCCAAAAAAGAAAAAGGTTTTCGAGCCTAAACAAAATAATCTATGGGAGAAGAGGGGAGTTAGAGGGGAAACAGAAATGATATTCCCGAGATGAGAAGTGCGAGGGCACCAAGGATATATAAATATACCTTCAGACCCACATATTAAATGTATACATGTGTGAGTTTGTATATATGAAATATAATAATAACGAGAGATAAAAAAGTCGAAATTGAATTAGGAGTGAAAACGTGTAAGGTGTGTGTGAGTGATACAGGGGTGATAGAGTTTTCGTATCATGATCGCACATGGCAGCGTGCGAAAGAACTGTGATAGGGGAATGGCGTCGATAAAACCGCATTTACTCGCATGTGAGAGAGTGAAAAACGTGGGGGTCGGGAAAACGAGGGAGATATATAATAAAAATAAAAGAGGGTGTGAGAGCTTGGTATGGGTGATAGCTATCCTATGATAAAAACCTTCGATGGAAAGAATTAAAAACAAGATACAGGTTGTAGAGAAAAATAGTGACCCTTAGACCTTCCTACTGGTAACATCATACAACCTTTGACAAAATTACGACTTCCATGCCAAATGACAATAGTAACACGTCAAAATCTATTGTACGATATGGAATCGTTTTCAATCGGTCATAAAAACGTTTCAGATTGGAACTTTTGTATGCATATGGTACAATATTTTACTATTTTTAAGCATATGTTTATCGAAAATTGAAAGTTGACCCGGATTATCATATACTATCCAATTTTATATATGGCAATCGAATCGAAGAAATAGTGAGTGAAACCGGAGAAGCATCATTTTCTACCGATACTCCATTTTGTCCCGACGAAGTATGGTCTGTATTCTCACCCTCGTATGTCTTTCGGTCGCCGTCTTTGTCTTTTTTTCCAATCAACAACGTAAACGGTCGGAGATTTTCGATGGGTGGAAAAGATAAGATGAAATGTGTGCACCGTGTCTCTCTCCCTTCTATTTTGGACGGAGCCGTACGATGTTTAGTAAGTAATATTGGATTTTGTATAATTTAAATAAACATACTAAATTGCTCATCGAATAAGATTAGCCATTAATTCACCACGTTTTTTTGTGTAATGAGTGTCAAACGGATAAGTGTGGCAAAGATAAACTGGAAGATTTTACATTAGTATTAACATTTGCTCTTCTATATTAAGATTTAGATATATTTTATATGAAATTTTCTCATTGTGAGATAGAAATATATTATTACGATTGTCCGCTCAATCGTAATCGTGAACAATAATAAACACATGACTGATCATTATTGTTTACGTGATCGGCTTTTCAATAAAATATTAGTACTCGGCGCGGCCACCGTCGTATGATAATTAGACAAGCAGTGAAAGTCTTGAAAAGACGAATGATTAAGAACGAACGGATAATTTCAAACAAAAGTCACACAGATGAAATAATAATAATCGTAATAAAACTAGGAATGCAAAGATATGGCATAACACCAAACTCACAGACGATCAAGACAATCGAGGGATGCTCCGCGCCGCCATCGTTTTTCCCACTGAGAAAATTGAACCATTGAATAGGATCCACTCGAATACCATATCTGCAGACAGGAAAATTAATAATATGAGAGGGGCATGCCGTTTATGTGATTTATGTTGGACTATAGAAAACGCATAGAGTTTGAAGAAACTGATAATAAATAATATTAATTAAGAAATAAAAGCAATTAAGTAATTGCGCGTTATTAAACAATTTTTCTCTGATTGGCGATAGCTTAAAACTCGGTGTAAACTGGGTCTAAATAAACTCGTCAGTCATAAAGACAAATTATTATTATGTTTGTTGACGTTTTTTTAATGACCGACGAAAAAGTACCTATAGAATTTAATTTATAAAAAATCATTGAAGAATAATGGTAAACCTCTACAGCGATCAATAAAACTAAGATTATAAATAACTTTATAATAATGCAATACTAAATGAATAAGTAATGAGCAATAGTAGGTAATAATAATACTGTGACGTTTTCTGATAATCTTGCTCTTCTTTTTTCGCAAATAGGATAATCCCCTTGACACTTGGAGCGTGTCCACAGGGAACGCTTCGCGCCGAGGGCTGAGTGCATACGAAGGTACAAAAAGGGATGAGCGTGAGGCTATTAACGTCCAGCGTTCGGTCCAGCTTTAGGACGAAATGAAAAAAGAAAAAAAAGAAAAACAAAGTCGAGCACGTCTCGCACTTTCCAGTTCCTGTCCCCTCTTGGCCTCACATTGTTCCACGCTCTATACTCTCTCGTCTCCCACTTCGGTAAATAATAAACGTCACTCCGCGCGAGTGAGCGAGTCTCGGGACGTTGAAAAAAAGAAAGTTCTTCGCGAACGAGCCCGGGTACATGTATAGAAGCAAGCCCTCTCTTCTCGTCACGAAACTCTTCAGGCTTGTACCCTGGCGAGTCTCTCGAGAGTACAGAGAGACACAGAGAGAGACCCTCGAGATGAGCAGAGACCTCGACAGAGTTAGTTGGAAGTATGCGACGTCCTGGTGAATAATGGTCAGACAACCCAGACCGCCCTAAGTAGTAACGTGCCGGTACAGTCAGACGAGAACAATTTTACTCTGTTTTAAGTTTAAAATGACACGCACGTCTTTTTTTTGTTACTTATCTCATATAAATATATACCATTGTGGTTTTTTCAATATAAATGTATCGATAAGATACAAATTTATTTAGTTACAATAATATTCTTGTCAACTCGATAAAATTCAGAAGAGCAAGCCAGTTAATCCATGCGATGAAATAAAACGATAATAAAACACAAAATTGTAAACAAGAAGAGCTGTTTTTCGTCTTTAACTCGACCATCTCATTTTAATACCGCAATACTATCGCTCGTAGGTCATAGTCCAGTAGGGCATGCCAGACGACGAAATAGAAATATGAAAGCAGTTTCACTCATTTTTAATTTCTTCGCCGTGTCTCTGTACTTTATTTCTCCGAATTCGGCGAAGCTATAGAATATTTTATCTTCGTTCTTTCGTAACAAACAAGTTGCATTTGATTCATGAAAGCAAAGAGCATTTACTAAAAATAAAAATAATTTGAATTCACGCGTCTCGTTTCGGAGTCCCGACGTGACACGCGTCACACCACATCAATTCAAATATTTTCTGAATTTTTTTAAACCCTTATGTCGCCCAATAATTCCCGCAATTGATAATTATAATTGATATATCGATACGTGTCTGCAACGTACGCAAATTCTGACTACAAGCGGAAACGAGGCCGCATTTTTAATCGAAGTAAATTCAGCCCGAGTCTACTCTACGTGACAATAAATTACAACGAGGGAATGAATATGCAAAAAAAGTTTGGTGCTTAATTCCAGGTGTGTGAAATCGTACGAAAAATCTATTACAATGAGACTGGAGAAGAGGAAACGATAGAAAAATTACTCGAGAAAAGAATGTGCGGCTCAGTGCATAAATTATGACTACATCACGAAACTTGCCCCTACCCCTTTATCCCCGCTCCGTGTCGTCACGATCGACGATGTTCGGAAAAAGTTTTTTGCTCGGAACGGGCAAGATGGGGAGTCGGTGTGAGCGACGCGCGCTGGCAAACTTTCGTTTCCTTTCGTCCTGCCACCCCAACCCCATCTTCGGCTATCCTCTCGCGCGGACTGCAGACTTTACCGTAGGGACAAACTTTTTTGTCAGTCGTCCGATTAATCGAAGCTCTGTCTCGTTCTAAAACTTGGGAGACATTTTCTCTCTCTCTCTCTCTCTCTCTCTCTCTCTCTCTCTCTCTCTCCACTTCTTTTTTTATCTTATCACAATTCACAGCGGCACGGATTTTGTTCCGGCTTCTCGCTCCATGTGAAGAGGGAAATAAACGGATGAATTCTCTATATCCTCATCCCGTCGTATAATATGACAAAGCCACGCATAAATTGGGCCAATGAATAATATCGACGTTTGCTGTGATTTCCGTTAACTAGATTTAATACAATGGTTTGAAAACAAAATTCGACCCGGGGTCTTCGATGAGTAAAATATATCCGTCAGATGTTTTAAATCGATATTTATTTACAGCTGGTCGGGCAGAAATGTCGCATGTTTAAGTAGAGGAATTCTCTATACCGTTTGTTTGTACCCTCCGTTCCCTTATACTTATCCCTTATTCCCTCTCTCTAGAGTGTGAAGTATATTATAACCAGGGCGAAAGAGATGCGAGGGAACTGCGCGTGAATCTCTCAATTCCGAGCATTACGCTCGATTAATCCCTGATCGTGAGAGGATTCCTTCATGAAATGGCGTTTCTATCGCACGCTCTCTCTCTCTCTCTCTCTCTCTCTCTCTCTCTCTCTCTCTCTCTCTCTCTCTCTCATCCAGATTATTCCATCTATTCTTCGACATCTCACTGTCCCGATTTGTGTCTTTCACTGCCATCCTACTCTCTTCACATCTCCAAACGAACGTCCCCGTCGATAGTTTGCACCCGTCAGCCCTTCTTCCAAAGGAAAAGTCAGTCGGGTTCTAAATAGAGTGACGTGCGATTAATTATATATTCGATCAATTGATCCGTGTCGTTTTCATGAGTGAAAAGTACACGATTTGTATGTGAACATGCGATATTCATGCGGTATGGACAAAAGCGTTATCATCGGACCATTTAACGAAATCGTTTCAAAATGAGAACAAAATATTGTTGGGAAAATCGGGACTTGCCCAAGAAGGAAGGTTGATCTACCATTCAAAATTCAATTACAATTTCGCACCATACCAAAATGGGTATTGGTCGCTCGCAGAAGACCAATCACCCGTATGCCTTCGTTTTGCACGACGGCTGGTTCGTTCGACTGTCAAAACCATGAAACGTGTTTCTGTCCCCGCGGAGTTGTTTTATTTTATTTTAACGGTTTTCTGATTAAGAATTATTATTAAGGTACGTATTGTGAGTAATTACTATTGCGTTGGCTGGTAATTATAAATGACGTTTGTTAAGTATTGTTTCCGTATGATTGAAGGATTTTTCTGTGTAGTTCATGTTGTAGGTATGTCCAGAAGATTTGTGTAGGGTTGACAAAAGAAAATATTGAAGACTTCATTTGCCACGAATTTGAAAATAATTAATTTTATCCTAAGAACGTATTTCTAAAAGCAGTCTAGTTGATTTTGCATTAGACTTGAAGAAATTCTTAAGACTGATCGATGAGTTCACATTGTTTTATAATAAACAATTTGATTTAAGTCAAAATGTTTTAAAAGAAAAAGACAAATCCGTCTGACGATGGAAATGTTTAAAGATGTTGTTAATGTATTTTTTTATGGAAGAAGTACTTATTGTTAGTTGTTTTCTGATAGAAAAATTCATCATTGGATAACCGATTAATAAATTGAAGATTTTTACTACTGAAAGCTTTAAAATGTGTATTAGGTATTTCCCTCCCTAACAATAAAACGTATGGTCAACTCGCCTCAGCTCCCTTTTTTTTTATTAGGAGAGCCATATTCTAAAAAATTGTTATTTTATTGAAATAATATTATTAAAATTTATTTAATAATAAAATAAAATAAATTTTAATAATAAAACTTATGACTAAGAAATTAAGCTATACAGCCCATATAAAAATTGGATTTTTTAACGCCATCGTTAAGAAATTATGATGTTTTAGATAAAAAGCGGTTCAAGTCTCCCCGCACTCCCCTTCCATATTTACAGAGAGATCCATTCATGAACCGTCTCAGTGTTATCAATGGACCCGTTTTATGAATGAGTCAGTGACTTGTTTTTAATAAATGAGCTTAGTCGCCCCCCCCCCCCTTTATGGCCTTTATATGGCCCTCTTTATGGCACTGAGAGAACGCACTTTTTAGAGAATTAACTTTACTCTTTAAAATGTATAAACGCTCATTGCAGTGGATCTTGGTGTGATTAGTGTATCACGGGTCCGTCAATTCGAGTATAATCTGATTGGTTACTTTTTTTCGACGTGAGCAATCAAATTCAACCGAACCCTTAGCAATTAACGTTGCCCTCGTGAGAACGTGATGGGTATAGTTATTAAACCAGTCCATTCGTTCAGTCTCTCCCCTGTACCGGCATCTATACGATATGCATATGTATAAAAAAAGATTACCCATCGTGCGAGCGATCCCGAATGTCGATAGAGAGTCCAGACATTAATGACCGTCTGTCTGCTGCGGCAAATGTCCAGTATTAACCGATAAAAAATCTATAGGACGTGGCTTCGATATTACAGTTGGACAAAAACATCAACAAATAAATAATGACGGAGAGAGAGAGCAAGAAACAAAGAAGGAAATTACATTTTAGTAGGATTTTTAAACTTTCGAAGTATCTAACGTTCATCATAGATCTGATGGTATATTAAGAATCCGGCTCGATACCGAATAATTTTATAATAAATTCGGTTTTTATTGTGATTTGCGCAATATTATCCAAATCGTGGTTGTAGGAGCTTTGAATCATATACCTTATCAAATTTTTAAAAATCTTTCCATGTTTTAAATCTTTTGTAAAATGTGTCGAAGCATGTTAGTCTCAGGTCCAAAAATATGATATATTGGAGATACTTAGAAGATTCGATCGTTGATTAATATAACATCAATAACATGGATGACATTCGAATAAATCATTACAATTTCACGATAACGGGAAAGAAATTGGATTAGATAGATTTTATTCTAATTCAATAAATTACTTGTTTTCAAGTTCATGGAAAATCCAACTCCTTTACAAATATGAAATTTACACAGAATACGTATATATTCTGTATTGCAACAAAGAGGTTATAAATCAATACAATTTCATTTTTTTTAGATCAATCCCTAGTCAATAAATCAAGAAGATGATAAATCGGGGAAATCATTTCCACCCATGAACGCCTCTCTCCAAATCATCCATATGAACATCGTTCCTGTTTTTCGGCATCATAACATTGTATACATATATGTATATGTAGGTATATAATCCATGTCTTTATTTCCCCGTTGGTCGTGTTATTAGTTTTACCTGGTCAGTCTGCCCGTCCAATCCATTTTATCCGCCTCCGCCCAATACCCGCGGGGAGGAATAAAAGGGTCGTCGCGTGGCACGCGCTCTTCACTCTATGCCCAGCGTGGCGTCGACGGCAAAGAACGCCGGTAATTACCGGACGCGCGCGAAAAATTCATCGTCCACTTCTCCGTCACTCTTCTATAACGCCCGGTGAAACTTTTACCCTTACGTAACAAGCCCGATAAATTTTTGTTATGCTCCCAAGTGGAGGGACGCCCCGGCCAAAGAAAGAGAAAGGGAACGGTAGGGGAAAGGAGAAGTTTACAGGAGCGATAAAATACTCGTTGAAAATTATTCATGATCCAAGACCGTGCTAGAGAGAAGTGAGGGTGAAAGAACGCGAGAAGTGCACGACGTGGGTGAGAAAACGTACAGGGGAAAAATGAAGAAAAGAAACGGGGAAAGGGCGAGCATATTGGTTGGCATTAATGCATATATATATATATATATACCGTTGGATCATTTGTTATGCCATATATACATATACATGTATGATATCAAGAGTATACGCCCCTTCAAAATTTTATGAACGTGTGTTGGTCTATATATGTAAAAAAAAAATACATGTAGGACGTGGAAAACGTCGAGAGCTGTGAAGATCGTTGAGGGATTTGAGCTCATCGGATTTGTCTAAATAAGTCACAAAATGTGCGCCGTCAGCGATTGCATTTGAATTGATGTGAAATCGAGCGAGAAAAAAGCTGAACAAAAGTATAGTATGGGATATAATAAAAATAAGCATTTTCGCTGAGAAAACTTTTCATTCCGATATTTCTGAAAAAAATTAAAGGCGCAAAGGCAGAAATAACGGGATTGAATCCCGGATTTATATTTGTATAGTTGTTCGACATAGGTGTAAAGCACTGTTGCGAATGAAAACTATATTTGAAGCTTGCATTCCTTTACAACATGAAAAGTAGTCCAAAACATAAATTGTTATGCGCAAAATAATTATTCAGAAAATAGATAATAAAACGAATTTTGTAAACAATGGTACGTCACATTTGACTTCACTTTGTCATTCTCGCTGTGAAGTTTTTACGTCTTCAATTTTCATCCGATGGACGAAAAAATAAACCGAATGAAAAAAGATCGCGCCATAACGGATAGAACGAAAAAAAATTATTCCAGCCAACGAGGTACGGAAATACATAACCTTTTCGTCTATTTTGTCAAATATTTTATGTGCTTTGTGACGGTATATATAGTGCTCGATTTATGAGAACGAGTGCAGACGAGATATGAAGGAGCGACGAGTGAAAATAAATAAAAATCTGACGGTATAGTATCCTAGCCATTTCGCAGCGAAGAGAGAGAGAGAGAGAGAGAGAGAGAGAGAGAGAGAGAGGGAGAGCATGCTATATTCTTATTCACAAGCGGGCAATCGACTTTTTATTGAGCCGCCAATCACACCGTATATCGCATCAATCAAAATCGTCGACGGCCTCAGATATACACACAGAGCTTTCGTGGGTATCGCACATCTCTCTATATAATAAAAAAGATCTCGCTTCCACGCCCGCCATGTACAAGAATTCGTGAGTAGCTTGTGTTTCGTTTTGCTTTTTCATTCGGGTCCGAGAAAGCGGCTGCGCATATCGCCCGAGTTGTATAAACCGTTAGTATATGCATATATATAGTATATGCAACGATATGCATATATGGAGCAGCAACCGAGAACGAACGTTGACCAACGATCCACAGTGATTTGCAGTCTGCATTGTATCCCCTTGGATGCAAAAACGCCATACATGTCCCCGAATAAAATATACGTGAAACAAAGAAAATTTACTCCCGTATTGATATTTTTCCCGTCAACTAAAAAAGAAATCATTGAATTTGAGGCGAAGGCATTTTATACGACCGACATTTTGTTTCACTGACCATGTTATTAGTCGAAGTTGAAGGGTATCAAGTGGCACATAATACGAAACTATGTGTATACACTTTTGTGCATCGGTGCATCAGAAAAGTGCAACGGCACTTTTTTTTAATGGAAACCTATATTTTTGACTACACCAATCGATGCAGTTTTTATGCTCTTCATAAAAGTAGTAACATACTTATGCCCTAAACTCATTCGTCAAGAAGTTATCGCAGCCAAAAGATTTCGAATTATTTCGATCTCTCGGCAAGTGTTGAGACAGGAGTACCTACGTTATCCATTCCAATGTATTACAATATTTGTAAACATGAAGCGATTGCTGATACGAGTTGTTTCAATATTAAGATTTCCATTAGTAGCTATGCATTACCCGTGTGCAACCGTATGTATATTTAATATATGATCCGAGAAAAGTTGCATCTTCCAATAATTTCAATGGGTCATGACATATTTTTTGATCCATATATTTCGACGAGGGTGTGTAATTCTTTCTTAAATAAAATTGTATTTTTTAATAGACCGAGGAGACTCGTTCTTTTCGTGTACATATACATGAATATATATTGGGTTCGTCGCACGCATTCACGTTTTTCATCTGTTGCCTCACGCTCGCGTTTGCCCAATACAAAACGTAATTAGGCTATGGGAAAATAGTCCACTCCGTCGCCTGGATCACGTACGACGGTCTTTTCTCATTTTCCTCGCTTTGGCTCAGGGGGATAAAACACCCTGGGGCTGTAATCGAGAAAATCTCGCTCGCGCACCGCAACTCGACCTCGACCGCGGGCTCCGCGCGAGTTCTCTCAGCAAATGTAACGGGGCAAGATAAGGGGTGGATGTGTGAGATGAGTATATATATACCTAGTGAGAAAACGTAACGACGCGCACGACGAGAAAAACGTATCCATCTATACATATATACGTTGATGTGTACGATAAATAATCGAGTCCACGCACGAATGGTGGCGAGAAAATAAATATCTTTTTTGCCAAAAACCGACTCGTTTATCACGTTCGGCAATTATTTTTTGATTCACTTTTATTACAGAGGTGGAAAAATTGTTTGTTCTTGATCGATCTTTCTCTTGTAGCCAATTTCATCAATTGGCGAGTATGGTCGACGCAAATGATTAATAATTAATTACTACTGTAATAAAATAACGACCTTTGATCTATCGTCGATAAGAAATCAATAAAATCTTTGATAAATTTTCCCTTCTTTATCGGGTTCCTTCTATACTTACTTGATAAAATTCTCAAGAAGTAGCCGAAAGCCGCCCATGCCAAGCAGAAGGAAGCCCCAGTTCACGAATCCTGTAAAGTTGTCAAAGCCCGAGCTCCACGAGAAAAGACTGTCTCGCGGTCGATGACATCTGAAAGAAATTGAAATTTTCGATGAATACGTGTAATAATGAAAACACAAACTAAAGTAATTAAATATAAATTGCACTATGACACTTAAGACGATAACGTCTCAATCGGTAATAAAATCTGTAATTCAAGGTCACTTTTTCGTTTAATAAATACTTAGGCTCGGAAAAAGTAGCCATTTTTGCAACCTTAAAAATATTAAATCAGATTAATGAGAAACATAGTAAATAGGAATTTATCGTAACATGAAAGGGGCCACCCCAGCAGCAATTCATTGAAACATCGTGAGTGGTGAATCATAAACCTCTCAGTAATTTATTTTCTTAACTTTTCTCTATGCTTTAAAATATATGTAAATAATAGATTATAAATAAAATTAGAGACGTTTTTGGGCTCGATAGTATCGGCATTAATTTCGAAAACTATGCACACCCGTTCATATAAACGCACGCCTCTGATTCCCTGGATTGTTTATTATACTCCTCGAGAAGGCTGACAAGTGGTCAACGCTGCGACCAGGGGACAATGAACGATTCAGCACCCAGAGGCGAGAATTGCTGTTGTGTGAACTCAATGGAGGGAGAGAGCGATTTCTGTCTGAGATGCTCAACGATATGGGGGTTACGTCGACGTCGACCACGAGGGAGATAGAGAGACGTCGGTGCATCACGCCGTGCAGGATTATATACATCACATTGCCCAGTCAACCGGGAGCGAGACGTGCGGATATAGAACGAGCGATACCCGTGGGATCCATTGTCTTTGAATCTCGTGAGCTCGGAGAGCCCCTGAACACAGACAGAGAGGAAGAGAGTAAGAGAGAGAGAGAGAGAGAGAGAGAGAGAGAGTACGATGGAGCCTCCTCGCGAAGAGCTTTTGAACGCAGAACGGAGGAATGGGTGAAGGATCGCAAGTCCACGAAGCGGCTTACGTTGCACGTTCACACTATCTTATTTGAAGACAACGAGTGGACAAATCACGTATGTGAACTCGAGATTTGTCGTGATAGTGATGAAAGGAAACGGATATTAAAGCCCTGATTCCCGGTAAAAAAAATCAATGATGAACGCATTTGGGTAAGTATGTGGATCGTAACTATACGAGAAGTTCGGATCGTAGGCAAAACCACAGTTAGTAAAAAACGAAGCATTCATCCGGAAAAATTTCTTTCTCGTCTCATGAGAAATCAGATGAAAGTGCGCATGCATTATACGTAGGTTTTTAGAATCTAAACAGAGTACATGGGGATAAAATGCTACAGAGAGAAAAATATAATATATGCTATAGTAAAACAGAAGAAAAGGAAAATGCCTAGATTTTCTCCATGCGATCCGAAGAATCGAGTAATCTTGTGAATCATGTAAATGACACTAGCATGGAATTGATCAGAATGAAATTTATTACGATAGATTTCGTGTCAGGAAACAAAAGAAAACTTTAGGTGCTATGTATATACAGGGTGTTAGGTAACTATCTGGACAGATACAATTCTTAGGTAGTTCGCGTCAATGCAAGCAAAACGGTATTCTTCAATTGTTCTGTTATACAAAATTGAGTGATTGCGAGATATTAATGAGAAGTTGAGTGATCGAAAAAATTGCTTTTTTTACCATGTCGAGTTGAAATGAGATGAAATTTCGGATATGCCTTAGTATTCTCTTGATTGGACAATTTCGATCGTTTCTTTCTTAAAAAATATCCCGCATTAATCGTACGAACTTGGCATGTAAACTCGTGACCCTGCCACCTATCCGCAACGACCAAACGATCCGGAACTTCTGACACGCATGTATGTGTCTATAGAGTGCTATGCGCAATATCTTAGTCCTACAAAGTATAAACGGAGCAATTAACTGCTACATGTTTGGACCAAAGAAGCTTTGGTAGGTTCGAAGCAGCAACGGAGGTTAATTAAGATCATCCCCATCAGCTGTTGATCCGATAAGAGGCTCAATATAATTAACTTGAAGTATCATCGAGCTAACGAAGATTTTCGACGACAGTGAATCCTGTAAATGGAAAGTGAATCCTACCTAACAGGATGACGTTTCGTACACAACGAGGTAAATAAGCTATCGGAGATTCAAAGTTAGTCTAAAATTTCGAATCAGGAAGCTGTCATTTTTACTTAGTCCATCGAGCTTAAACTGTCGATCGTTTTTCAATAACTGGAGTTGGGTGTGAACAATATCAAAATAGTAATCACTGAAACCTGGGGCTAAATACCCCATATACGGGCTCTCACAATCGTAAGAGACGGACGAACGAAACACTTATTGTTAGATGAACACCACGAGCCAGACGCGAGTCAAAGCGACGTTGAGGAGGAAGAGTTGATGCGATACATCAGAGCTTGGAAAAAACTTGAGCGATGCGATAGGGTGAAAGAGAAAATAAACAGTAAGTTACGTAAATAATAGATTGCAAATAAGACAAAAGTAGCACAAGCAAAAGAAAAAAAAGGAGAAAATAATCCCGCTGTTTTATGTGCGGTCCGAACAGTCCTTCCTAGTGTAACAAATTCGAACATATCACCGTGAAGTGCGACGAACACGAAAGAGTGCAAAACAATACAGTGTGTAGGAATATAGACCATGTAGGAACGAAAGACAGACAGAGAGAGAGAGAGAGAGAGAAAGAGAGATTGAAGACGCTTCGAGAAAGTTCGAACAACAGCGAAGTCTAATCGGAAGAGGAGGGGAGAGTGGTCGACGAAGGAGCCCGGCATCAGACACTCGGAAGGTGGACACCGACGAGCCCAGAAGTACCTCGCAACAAAGTCCCGAACGGCAAATCACAATATCATACACGAGCTAGGGATCCCGTCCGAGTGACGATCTACATTCCGGACCAAAGCGCATAATCGACGGATATCTTCGTCAACAGCGGGTCACACAAAAAGGATTCTCCAAAATTATCTCGCCTAGTCACGATCACGGAAAACAAGCATAACCAAGAACCTCGTCTCTCTCCAACTCTCCGTCGCACTACACCAGACCGGTCACGGGGTAATATAATTGATTTTTGTGATTGGAAATAATTGGGCCTATATGGACATTTCGATAATCATCAGATATAATAGATATTATTTAAAGAAAAAGTGAAATCAAGTGAAATCAGTGGAAATGGTGGCAGAGTTAGCAAAGTATAACGCAATAATAGCCAAGGGCTTAGGCGTCATTCATTCGTCGCAGAACGGCATATCATAGGTTCGGTTTCTCCGCACTTTTAACAAATTTTTTGTGTTGACAGTTTGATAAATTTTTACTAGAGAAATAGCAAAATCTTCAGAACTTGAAATTATAATATTTTATTCTCGATTACTTTACCATCGCGAGAATGCAACATAATGTTGCTACTGTAAATTGCGTGCTGATCGTTTGGGCTGTGAACGAGAGTTTACGAATCGCGTTTTGCAGGTATGGCTCTCTCAACGCACACAAGTGCCGAGCTTAAGCTTGATTGCACGTGACTGGAAACTATTATAATTTGTTTGATTATGTTCTATGACATTTTTTCGTAAGTAATATTATGATTTAATTTAATTTCGTTCGAAAAGATTTTTGATATTGCGTCATATTTTTTCATTGGCGTAATATTATAGTTTTGTTTTATTATGTTCCATAAAATTTTCTCATTTGTGCAATACTATAATTTAATTTTATTACATATTTGTTCGTTTGCCTCTTGAGCGTTTGCTACTGGTCTGGCTGTGACGTATCAGCGACGCGTTCTAACACGTCGAAAACAAGGAGCGTCAAAAACGTAAACATTGGACGATCGCGATCTTCACCAATATGCACAAACACCCGTATATATATACATAGCCAAATCACTCGTGTGTCGCGTCATTTGAGACGAGGGTAGTCGCTCAACATGTCTGACACGAAAACGAATATCCGCATGTCAGTCCACGAACAGCAATTTTGCATCTACTTCAACGCGAGTTAGTTCATTCGTACACGGTGGAGATACAGTGCGATTACCAGTGAAAGTGCACGATATCGGTCGGAGTGTCTTTAGTAAGTGACTAACAATGAGTGAAGACAACTGAAACACAAGGATTTTGTATGGCTAACGGCTACAAGAAACCAAAGTTCACAACTTAATTTTTCCCATTTCCATTCATCGTCATTCTGCTGACCGTCATGGCCTCAACTGCTGACACAAAATTTATGGGATAATTATTCTATACCGAATTAAATTATAAATTTTGGAGAGCCCGTAACTTTGGTTGAATTTTTCGTATGGGGGATTTAAAATAATGTCCGTACAACAATAGGACCAAAGTTGTACGGACCAAAATGACCCCTTTTGAACCGACGTCATTTAATTGTGCTGAAATTTTTATGTCATACTTCTAAACACTACGAAATACTAAGAACATTTTTGTAATTTTTTTCCCAACCGAATAAAAATTATGAATTATGAAAAAAACGCTCGTAACTTTTCCAAAATTGCGTTACCTGACCAACATTTCGAGTATGCAGCAAAGGCTGAAAAATGGGTGCCTCACTGTCGCCAGCAAATATGAGTTCTTCCGACGCGGAATCTGGATGCTGCCCGAAAGATGGGCAAAGGTTACAGCAAACGACGGACATTGTTTTGTTAATTGAAGAAACTAATGCGTTTACTTTGGCAAAAAAACGAAAAGTCACTCCGACACACCTAATAATAATTGTACGGCCGGGGATTTACCATCGCCTGACGAGGGTCGTCCGTCGCCGAGACTGCACGTTCTCACCTGACGTTGATCATACTTGATCGATGATGCTTTGAAAGCATCATTCGACGAATGAAAATAGTCGAGTCGAAACTCGACCGAGAATATTCGATTCTCAGCCGCAGATCTGAAACTCGAATTACAGCGTTTGGCCTATTTTCCAACGTATTACATGCATTTGGCTCGAGATTGTCGTTTGTCGCCGAGACTGCACGTTCTCAACTGGCATTCGTTACGCTCGTGCTCGAGCCCTCAGTGTACAGTGTCATCTAACGGTATCACGTAACGCGCACCGTTTACTACTATGCCGACCCCGTCGGAGTTCGTCCGCGCCTTTCACATCGCCTTAAGGGAAATTCGCAAATGCTCGTGCTAAGCGAAGAATATAATATTGCATATAGCGGAAGAACGATTTGGCTAGATTAGGAACAGCGAAGTAACTTCGAAAAACTTGATGAATTTGAACTAGAGTTTCAAATTGAGAAAGTAGTTTGATATAAATATGTATCAAAGCTTAATTATTCATACAACTCGGAGAGAGTATATGCACGGATATCCATATGTACTGTGTACGTATATATCATACGTTATATACATAGTATGTATCATCGCGAGTTATATGAATATTAAGTGGAACCCTTTAATTCCGTTCGTCTTGTTTACACGGGATCACGCCCGTTCCCGTAATTGCTCGTGATGGCCTCCGGTATACTAAAACTCTTGCTATACCGTTTAACATATATGCTACACACTGTGTATACGACTATAATCTACGTGGTGTCCAACTTTTATGAATTAAAATCGGTTTTTGGTAAATGAAATTCCGCTCGTTATTAGTTGTTTGAATAAGTTTTTGTCGATTAACAGCAAAAACGTTGGATGTAAATAATTGAATTGTCTTTACCCCGTAATAATTGAATAAATAAATAAATTAGTATTGTATAGCAGGATTTTAGAACCATGGTAATACACTTATGAAACGGGTGGCGGAAACCTTTATGCCAGGAACATAATGTGGCCCGCGGCGTAGAGGGAATATTGTTCCTATAACAAATCTAAAATCATACGTAAAAACTTCTTTGTAAAAAAAAATGATAGTGGTGAGGGGGAACCATTCATACGGGAATTCTCACCCTGAGGGTAGTCGATTGAGTTACTTGGAAGTGACGAATTCATTTTTTCTGGCTTTTTATCGACTAATTAGTCGTTTATTAGATTAGACTAATAATTAGACTAATATTATAGTCGTGGAAATAATGCAAAAATTTCGATGAAACGCGCGATGGAAAAAAGTTACAGTAGTCTTTAAAGATGGTTATATTTAATTTGTTTGTATCGAAACAAATCTAACGAAAAAATGAAATATGTCAAGCTTCAATAATCATGAAGTTATGGCAATTTGGATTTTGGAAAATGGCGCATGGACACTTTGTGCCTCACATTCGGGCAGAAAGTGCCTCTGGAAACCTACCAGTTGCAATAGCATTTTCCAATAAACCAAATGGCTATTCCCCGCAATAGTGCAGAGTTTGGAGTCCTTAACCCCTTCCCGTATTTTCACGAGTCTGGCTCGTGATGAAGATATTGTCCCTAACGTGAATATTACAAGTAGGACTCGTCGACTAAAAGTCGAGCCAAACGTAAACATAACGAGTCCGACTCGTGAAAAGATGTTTCGCCAGTAGCAATCGTGGCTCAGTTATTATATATATATATATATATGTTTTACGTGATACAAATGGATATCCATATTACGCGTTGACCCGTGCCGCTTTGGTCCGGATTTCATCGCACTAATTCGTACAGGAAGGCGTTAAATAATGCAACATGGACAAACCGCGTTCCAAAACGCTACAATACGTATTCCGCTTGATACACTCTGGGTGATGCAAACGGTAGGTTTTCAGTGACACATTTTGACTTCGAGTCTGGATTCGTTATTTTGACACTAACAATAAAACATTTTATTTGTTTCATTATGTTTGCCTGGGCCCCGCCTACAATGTGACAAGAAAATTTAATGCCGATGACCTTCGTTTATCCCTCTCGAAACTATAAGACTTTCATGGGAAACCTTACGTCCTCATTTTCATTTATGAGTAAAAATGGACATCCTATACATATATAAATAGGTACGCCCTTTATAATAGGTGCATGTACCCAATACTTCGGGGCTGAATCGGTGCCATGACCTGCGCCGACTTTTGCGCAAAATTGATGATGAATCCGGGGTAATTAATAGAACAGAGGGATTCGCCATAGGCAGATCGAAAATCGCGACTACTGCCGAGTTGAACGCGAGTCTAGGGATTCTCCACACACCCCTCCGGATTTTCTCTAAACCTCCAGTCTCGTTAAACAGTTTCAGCGACATTTTCAACGATGTGAGAGAGGTCGAGGTCTAATATCGCGGTTTCAGTGACGGGCAATCCCCAATCTCGTAGTTATATACCGGATGCAAACGTGTCATCGAGATACTCTCGCATATGCATGAGCTGCTAAATTGTACACGCTGTAGTTACGAAATGGGATATAGGCATGCGTGCACGTATGCGTTTGTCACGCTCTATAAATGTATAACTCATATAGCTCAGGGCTACGAACGACGGATAAAGGTTGGCACATACCTACGTGTATAGTGGTACGGTACGGACCCATATGCGTCAAATATTTCCATCGGCGATTGTAATTGAAGATTATACAAACAAATAGATTGAATTTCCCGGGACGAACTATTTTTTTTTACCACTGACAGGGAAAAATATTCGTCCGGTACTCGTGTATGCGGATTGTGTTTTAATTTGTGTTACAAATTTGATGTTTTTCCCTTTTTTCTACAAATGTCGCTATATTCCTACGTTGTTTTTGTAATCTCCAATATTTCAACGTCCCATTCGATTTCCCGTGAGAAGCAAGATATATATGTATAAATATCTATTCTTTTTTAATCCCTTGGACTAGTACCGGGTAATCCCTCTCCCGTATTGCTCTCATGATCGTCACGCATATACAGGTATAGATGGCGGGCTTTATCTACCTTTTGTACTTCGTCAGAAAAAAAAATGTACCGATTTTTTACGCAAATATCTCGAAACTTCGTGTAAACCTAGCCGCTCTTGCTTCGCACGCGGTAAAGCGTGATGCGCGAGCACGATGTGGATCACGCATAAAGTACCTACTCGGACTCACACGTATCACGCAGCCGAGCAATCGGCCGAGCAGACTGCTGTGCACAATTTCATGCTGGGGATGTACCGCTGTGAATGCCCGTAGACAAGAGAGATTTTCCTCACCGAAAATCCCGCTATTTGTCAGTATGTATAGCACGATACGTATACATCGGGATTTTCGCGTAAAATCCAGCGATTTCTGGCCGAGTGAATTTTTGTCACCGAAAAAAAGGGCGAGGGCGAGAGGAGGAGAGGGGCGTGACGGAGACGAGCACATTTTTTGTTGCGAAAAAAATTAAAGGTTTGAAAGAATGGGTCGGTCATTAAAAGCGACGATTTGCAACGCTACATAACCCCGATTTGTATACACATCAAGATTCTCGCTCGACATCTCGTTAGTTTTTAACGACTATGGTCTCTGTGCAGTAAAGTGTCACCGCTATCTCCAAACACTTTACTCGTATAAAGTTTGACGAATAAACAAGCGTTCACAAACCATCTCGTCAAATTATCATGCAATACGTACGTCAGTGTGCGCACTAAGAAATTTGCATCGCTTTATTAAAATAGAATGAAATGTTTATTTGATTTCATCAAGGGCATAGATAAAATGGAAAGTGAGATCCGCAGTAGGGCTGCAATATATTTTTGTCCAGATGGCAAATTTAATTCACCTTTGTTGAAACTTATGTATGGCAAAAAAGAAACAATTATTTCAATTTCGAGAAATTCATGAGGGAATGGATAAGTTCGTCACTGAATTTGTAACATGTGCATAATTATTAAAATGCAATAATATAATAAAATTAGGTAAATATTCTTTCATTTAATTCAAATGCATTGAGATAAGTTCATTCTTTTCGTCGTGTACAAACATGGTAAAAGAAGAAGAACAAAATTGAAGGTTCCCAGCTTGAAGTACATGCACAAATAAGGAAAAAAGTAACTCGATGGATGTAGGTTGATGGTTAGAACCGACGCGATCTTTCACGACCCCCAGAACCCCTTGAATATTTTAACCGTCGACTACAGAGATATACATAATATTATCTCGGGTCACTTCCAAAAAAAACCTGACCCTTCGACATCGATAATCGATGCTTCGGGGAAAATGATGGAAAATACTGGATTTTTTAAAGAGAAAAAATAATTATTTTTAAAATTATTTTACCGAATATTATTATTATCATTATTATTTCCCTTAATTTTTCTCGACATCTCGAGACAGATCCCTGAAAATGACATCGTCGATGCACCTTAACGTTTTCCGATTTAAACAAGAAAAACAATCTTCAATGTAGAAAAATACCTCGGGCTTTTTTATCCCCGTCGCGCTTGAAAACCGAATATCCTTTATGGTTTCCGTTTTTGTTGGAAGATCTTTTTTCCCGGTCGGGGTTTTCAAGAGGGTACGCGAGGTATACGTGCACATATATATATAAGAAAGGTGAGGATTGCAAAACCCTCTTCTTTGGAGACGCTCAACGAGAGAGAGAGAGAGTCTCTCGAAATCTCGAGAGGACACGACCCAGCAGACGCTCAAGTCTTTGCATATATAAGAGCCCAAGGTGGTGCGAGCACGATTCGCGTGCCTATCCGCAAATATAGTAATATATACGTAAAAAAAAAGAAGTAATCACTAGTGAAAAAAACGAAAAAGAACCTCTTGCCTGACGAGGACGAAAAAATGTCTCCCCAAGGAATCCGACGAATTTATTTTCACCCCCTATTTTACCTAACAATCTTTTCCCCTCCTTCGTTATAAATGCGTAGGCTCATTTTCATCCCTTCCTCGTTTCGTTGGACAGCCAGCAATACACGTTGCTTTCTAGAACTATATGCCAGAATTCGAAACAAAAGAAGGAAGATAGATGCGACCTACAGGAAATACCATACCTATATGCTACAGACTGTATTCTATCTATGGTAGAAGATTAAAAAGTTTTTGTCGAAGCATATTGTGGGAATCACAAATGAGAAAAAAAAATCCGAACACGTGAACAAATGAGTGATACAGAGGAAGGGGGTAAAGCAGTCGTGAAGCTCGGTCTCGCCGATGATTATTGAAATTTTTTTCATTACAATAAATAGCTAATATCTAGGCTGTGGACGTTACCGCAACCTTATTGTGCGAAAAAATAGAAGGAATAATTAAAATCCCAAAACGAAATCGCCTGGGAATAGTTATGTCTCAGTTATGAGAAATGTAACGGGTTGAATTGTACAAAATGTTCTTAAACCCATAATAGTTTTTAGTGATCATGAAATCGACGAAGGATGTTAAAGATTTTCCGATAAAGTTGACAATGCGACTGATGTTACTTTTTCGCTAGCCGAGGACTCGAATGATGCAAATAGTGATGAAGACTACGAGCCTGACGAGAACAAAATTTAAAAACAGTAATTATGACTCGAATTTTAGGAAAAATGTGTATAATATAATTATTGTAATATATAAAACCCATTCATTGGAATTCATTTACAGGCACAAACATATTTAAACTCAAATAAAACAATAGTTATTGGGGAAAGTACAATAAATAGCTAATATCTATGCTGTCGACGTTACCGCAGCCTTATTGTGCAAAAAAATAGAAGGAATAATTAAAATCCCAAAACAAAATCGCCTGGGAATAGTTACCTATAATATAAAAAGAGTGGAAAAGATGGGGACAATGAAAGGGCTTTTTATGGTCTCGTGAATGAGAAGCTAATAAATACCCTACAAATCGTATCTATCGAGATAAGAACATGTTGAGTTCTTATGTATTATCTTTCGGTGTACATCTTAACATATGTGTAATATATTGAAACGACAGAACCTTACAGTAATATTTTTTTTCTTTGGGCGACACGACGTTTGATTAGCAATTTGGGGTTTTCGGTGAGGGCAAGTAATTCTTGAAGACTTTATTTAGCACTCAACAGAGTTTTTATTATTATTTTAATGCATATGGTAATTGAGCAATGACGACATCGTCTTTATTGGATTGATTTTCCATTCAATAGTAATAGCAAACGTAATGTTCTATTTAATTTTAACTAATCATGTATAATGGTTTAATAATTACGTGATTTTGTGTAATAATTAATAACGTAACGTCGTAAGAAAAACGACGTTACATTAACGACTCGAATTAATTTAATTTACAAGACGTTAGAAATCATAACCGTCTCCTCTTTTCTTTTTCTATTATTTGGTCTCGGCCATCGGTCGCCCCTGAAACGATTCTCCCTCCCAGGTCTCTGCCGTGCTCGTCGCGTAGGTGCGTCTCCAAAGTGTATCCTTCTCCCTCTCGTTAGGTTCGCGGCCTGGCTTCCCCTACTCCCCCCGTACTGCCGACCGCTCTCCTCGTTCGATGTACCGATGACTGGTCGATCATTTATGCGATCGGCCGTGTAAACACGTGCGATCCTTCACCCCCGCCAGCTCGATGACAGTTTGCCGGTTGGTGTTGTTGTGACGGCTGTGTCAAATCGCTCGACTATGATTTGACGGGGAAATTCGCCGTGATTAAATGCCGAGTCTTTCGTTCAACCGACCATTGTTATTCAGAACTTCGTTGCTTTTAATCGGCGCCTTGGCTCTTCTTCAGAGCTCCTCGTCAGTTAAACAGCTTTGACTCTTATTCAAAGTACTCAGGTGGTTGACCAGCCAACGACTGATGATTTCTCGTGATATTCTGGCCATTTTATAGTCCTTTTCCTGTTTTCTGATAAAGTAGTGAAATTTCCCACCACTGCCCATCAGCTGTTCGCCCGTTGGTGTTGAGTCGGAGATCGTGCCGTGTGCACCGAAATGTTTGTCTTACTTTTATTCCCAGGTGGTGGGGAATTTCGACTGAGGTTTGGGAGGGGATGAAACGAATATCGTGCCAATATATATAGGTATGTAATATCTAATATAGGTATATATGATACGTTGAGTAAATCTCGAAACTTTTTTGGACTTAGAAAAACCGATATGGCAATTAGCACATCACCATCCGGTTTATTTTGGTCCGTTGACAAGATACCTCCTCTATAACTATGTAGCTTTCCGAACATTAGCTACCTAGTGGAAAGAACTGTATCAATGAACAAAAGTTACGAGGAAGCACTGTTATTGGAGATTATAATCGCGTTGTACGAAAACTTTTTGTGAGGATGAAAAAATGAAATTATAACATATAAATATACTTATTTACCATTATTGTACGCCATTTATGGCGGCTTAAGAGGATTCGGCGGTTTTTTTGAAAGCATGCCTTGTTTCCTTAACTCCACGTCAATATAACAATTTAATACCGAAACAACGTTCTCGACATCAACGCTGCGTTGGACGAGATATTATAAACTGGTCGCCCTCCGGGCCGCCTCGGGAATATTCGAAAACACGAGGGCTGACCGCTCTCGACCCCTTCAGTCGACTCAGTTCGTCGATCGATTTTGACCAACGGCTCGATGAACAAATATAATTATTAACGTTTCTCTCTTGCCGTCCGCGCCTGCGTCGGTATTTCGTTGTCATTATTTTTGTCGAAAAAAAGTACCAGTCTCAATATATAGGGAAGTATACAAATTTAAACAAATTTCCGTTCTACTTTAGGAGCAGGCTGAACATTGTATATTTCTCACGTTTTATTTCTTATTGTTCACCCACGTAAAACAACCGATTTTTTTTCACGAAAACAATGCATCCTCTTATTACGATTCGAGAATGACTACCTGATAAACCATATTGTGTTTGTCCTCGCTTCGTAAAAACTCCTGTCACTGGCTCAAAAAATTGCCATCTGGGTCATCACTCTCAAATGAAATTTATTAATACCCTTGTAATTGACACTTAAGTAAACGGTCTACTTCCGCCTACCAAATAAAACACAACCCAAAAATGGGGTGGACATATCAAATATCTATACGTAGAACCCTTCGTCGACACCCAACCATGAATTCCCGCACTGTCGTACTAAAAGGATTAAAGTGTCTTTCCAGATTTTCTTTTTTTGTAAGAAATGAACTCGGCCCATCGCTAATATCTGTCCATTCTTAGTAACCAATTAAAAGAGATATCTCAACGCTAAATATAGGCATACATATGGGGAAAAATATCAACCAATCAAAAGGTCAATCTACCCCCAAGTGTCTGTAACTGCAACTACCCTTGCGCAACAGAATCTGCGGATCATTCTTGGTCGTTAAGTACATTGTTCCACGAAGTACATATTGTAAACTCACCGAGAGTAACCTCGTACATTGCAAAAGTTATCTTAGAGTCAGTAGAGTTTTGTTGTGCAGTACAAACTTTGATAATCAAACCCGTGTATCAAGCATATCCTTTTCACGCATCACCGAGTCTCAAGAATGGCGACTGCAGAATACCGAGCTTCGTCAGATCTCCATCACGGCACATTCAGAAAGAAAGTGAGTGGAACCTTCCTCATTTAATTTCTCGTATCATCAAAAATGACCATCGAACTGTCAAAAACGACGGTGTTGTCTTAGTCGAAAACCTCTCCAAACCAATCTTGTAGTAATATATATGCAAGACTTCCGCCCCTCAGTAAACGAGTAAAGGACTTGATTGTCCTGGCTCGAAAAAAGAAGTCGAATGGTGTTACGCATCCTCGTGCTTGGACGAATTCAGCAGGCCATAAGTAAAGTTCTATCGGAACATAAAAACGAAAGTAGTTCTCTCTTACCGGTATTAAATCCGCGAGATCCCCATGGAGAACGTTTCTATCGAAATTTTACTGCATTTCCTGTAACGTTCCTAAGAATGGAAAGGACGAAAACATGGTTTAGCCTTGCTTGTTAAAGCTGTGTTGTGTGAGTGAGAAAGAATAAAGCAGTTAGAGGGAAGTGTTTTCTGAAACAGATAAAAACGAAGGGCCAGCCCAGTTTTCCATCTGCCACGAGAGACTTTATCTATTTATTACACATATGCATCGACTACTCACTTAAAAGTGAGATGTTTATGGAACGTCTTCACGCTTAGGGTGCAATGCAGTACGGAGATGATGGAATTGGATCCTCCCTGCACCAAATTTATTAAAAATTATTCTTGTTCTTGCGATAAAAGTAGGTGCACATCTTATTGTAGGTGTCGAAAACTAAGGTTAAAATGCACAATACCGTATGAGAAATGTAACGGGTTGAATTGTACAAAATGTTCTTAACTCATAATAGTTTTTAGTGATGATGAAATCGACGAAGGATGTTACAGATTTGTTCCGATAAAGTTGACAATGCGACTGATGTTACTTTTTCGCTAACCGAGGACTCGAATGATGCAAATAGTGATGAAGACTACGAGCCTGACGAGAACAAAATTTAAAAACAGTAATTATGACTCGAATTTTAGGAAAAATGTGTATAATATAATTATTGTAATATATAAAACCCATTCATTGGAAATTCATTTACAGGCACAAACATATTTGAACTCAAATAAAACGATAGTTATTGGGGTAACTATCAGAGAAAATTGATTTTCAAGAACATTTTCGAGTTCGTGAGAAAAAAATACGCTGATATAAAAAAAAACTCTCTACGACAATTTATAAGGGATTTATTGAAATTGTTAACTATGCTACTCGAGTAGGGACGCGCGGACGACGCTGCTCGCTGACCCGCGCGCGTGCGGTCGAGTGACATCGTTACCCGCAATGAGATGAATGCTCTAAAGGCTTCGTATCATATTAAATCTTCTGCCCAGAAATGTTGAGAAGCCTCGCGAACTTGAATTTTGCGAAAATCTTTTTTTTAACAATCTCTGGTAGCTAAAAAACATATCGGATTTTTACGAAAACTTCAGGGTATGTTCCTCGAGGTCCAAAAACCCTACAAACAAATTGACGCTGCCCTTGCGTCTTAGAATAGAACTCATGTCTATTCCAACTGGCCTATATGGTATGTGAACCGGTGCATTTCACCCGGCTTTACCGTGGCCCTAAGAGGGTGAAGAAGTAAGGACACGTAACGCCCTAACCGCATGAAGCCCGTTTTACACACACATATATATATATATGTAAATAAGTGAATATCCATCAGCGATGAGCAGTTCGGAAATCGCAAAGTTTATCGCTCCATGCATATAGCGAGCAAGGATGATCGAGAGATCGTCGAAAATTGGAGTAGGGGGAAGTGGTGGTTTCCTGTCGATATAACGCTCTCCCCTTTCTCTCCACGTATTTCCGTGGTTGTTTCTTCACGTTCCAATCGTACCCACAGTAGGAAGGGGGAACGCGGAGAACTCGATGTGCCATCTCGCTCGAGCTTCTAATTGCGAAGTTGGCGAAAACAAGGAGTGCTCGACAAACAGCACCATGAGTAAATATAATGTTCCTTCGTTAAGGAGGATAGAGGAGCCCTCGGCAGACGTGTAAGCGAACGAATGGTGCTATTTCAGTCAAAGAAGGTCGGAGAGAGAAAAGATGTAATAGAGATTTTGGAAAAGATACGACTGAAGGAATTCGAAAGCATAAGATTTAACAAGAGAAAATCATGAAATTTTGAAATCCCTGAGGAGAAACTTTGAATAGTGAGCAATAGTGTAACAATACTTCAACATTTCTGCTCCTCCTTATTTGAAATTTTGTTTGTCATCTTTTGGACGCCTTTTTCACAGACGGAAAGGTAGAAAGAATGTCCGTGTTTGCATATCATTATGGTACGTCGAAAGTCGAGATTTTTACTCTCTTAACTGCTTGGTGTCCGCGCTTTCATTCTTTTCGTCTACGTCTTCTTTCTTGCTTCTTTTTTATTCTCTCATGCCCTTGTTAATAAAACCTGAAACACTCTGGCTTAACTCGCGATCCCTCCTATCTTATGCTATACAATGGTATAAAAGAGAGGTCTAAAGACACTTTTTCTTCGCGAATAAAAGCCAAATATTTTTTTTATATTTCACGTATAACAAGGAATTTTAGTGATTTGAGAACTTTTAAATTGATTTATTCGATTTCTGAAATAAATTTGTAATGAATGATATAGCAAAATTAAGAACTTTAATGAATTCATACCAGCCTCGTTTAATGTGTAATAATAAAAATGCATTAATTCTGGAATCTTTTTTGGTATATAGGGCTAATAATAAATTTCTGTGGACAAGAATTTCTCTCGAGATTATAATTTTATCCTGAATTTACAATTACTCAAGTAGCTAACAGTTGGATCACAGAGGGGCAAACAAAAGTATTTCATGATTGGATATATATATATATATATAGTGGGTGGCTAAATTATTCTACTCAAACTTGAACTTTGTTAGTGACGTTTGAAAGACTGTATCTCAGTGAAAAATGGTCGTATGAAGATAAAAATAAAAGCATTTTGCTTTTTTCGGCAAGGCGACCATTTTTTTACTTCGCTAGTTTTGTCGATACTTGTAGTGGTTAGAACTACCACAATATGTATATACATTATGTTAATAGTAACTACTACAAAATGCTAATTTCTTCCATATTTTCTGTTTTTTATTGGCTTTTAGATGGATTTAACGAATTTTGTTTATAACCACCTCCTTTCCGAAAAAATACCGCCAAAAAATCGTTTCGAAGACTCCAATAGTCTCACAATGGATTATATATTATCCGCGCAACTATTCCACTATGTTCGATTTTTCCGCTCTAACCCTTATATTAGCAGATGATCCCCTAACAATAAAATACTGTCATATCTCGGAGTAAAATTTATCTAGAGCTACGGGAATGATTTACGAATTGATCTTCAATCACCCGTTCGACCATATTTCATTCACTATTTTCGTTGTAATCATTTACCATAATTTAGATTTTACTTCTTATTGTTAGACTTTGATTTTGCTTTGTGTAACTTGGCCACTATTAGACTTGGGTCTTTTATCCCCAACCTACCAATCCATGTAACAGCAATGACTTTAAAAATCATTTGTTGTTTTACTTTTGCTTTCTGAGTTCACTAGTACTCGACTAATATACTAAAATACGACTAAAATACCTGACTAAAATTGAAAGACTAACAATAAGACTAACAATAATCGCTGCTCACGTTATCGGCAATTACAAAATTGAAAGTTGAAATATTACGAAATCGCAACTCTTGCGTAGGTACCATAGAATTCATAACGTTTCCATTATTGAGAATATTTCAATGATTCATACCTTGTTAAAAATTCTACAAAATGAACAACTTTTTGTGACATGTGTTTAAATTTCCGTAGGGGTATTTTCCCTCGTGAGAATCGTTGAAAAGTTGAAGAATTCTTTCGCGAATTGAAAATTTTCCATTCATCAGCATTTCTTAGATGGGAAAAGCTTAGTGGCTTAATGAAAGTACTAATATAGGGACGGTACCCTTATGAAACATTAAAAAACAATCGGGTCGATAGTGTTCCCAATTTTATTTTACAAATATTATTCTTCTATTCTAAAAAAATGGAAAATCGATCACAACTCGGGAATCGTTAAAAATCGAATCGACATTCATAATGGGTAAACCGTTTAGAAATGAACTCCTCTATTAACCTGTTTCGTTTGATCCTCCAGAAACACCGCGTATATACATAAGTACACGAGAGGAGTGCATACATAATTATCATAAAAGGACATGCACAAGTTTATGCGAGAAATAGTGACGAGAGAACGAGAGAAAATGTCCCACAACCGAGAAAGAGAGTCGGACAATAGCTTGATGAGACTTCCAACGAGGTCGTAGAACTAACTAGAGCGCTGAACGGTGCATTTAATTACTGAGCGCTCATTTCACGAGTGAGATCGCCGTGATGGCCTCCCTAGCATTGTGGCATAATTACTTTTATAAACATTTTTATCTTACCCTGAAAATGAGATGATCGTACACGGATTTCTACTGAATATTATCCTACCATTTAGTTGTGTATGCGCTTACAAATAGCTACATGATTGTATATCGGCAAATAGAAAAATTTATGAACGTTTAAATGAGTTAATAAGCACCGTCCATGAGAAGTATTGCCTTAATCAAGTTCTTCGCGTCGGGATCTAGCAGTATTAGGTACGTCGAGACAGTGATTGCACATTCATCGGTATACTGAAATCGTATAAGAATGTTCTTGACATCATTTACCTGAAATCATGGTACGATATAAAAAAGCAAAACATGATATCATAAACGTTTAAAACAAGGCGTTCCGGGTATAAGGGAATCTTGATGTCTCTCATTAGGTTGGTATATCAGACTGCACTTTGCATGTCTCGAGAGACTATCGCGTCCCTTGATGCCGAACAATGGAAATACGTTATGGAAACGAATTTATTTGAAGAATAACTCAGTAATTCCTTTTGCAAGAAGGTACTCTGGTCACAAATTGATCCTTGAATTGAGACAGATGGAGAGAGACAGAATACTCTCTGTAACTCGTCCCTTTCTGAACTTTAAGCTGATATACATAGGTATATCTATGCTATATAGGATGGACCGTTCGTGTGTGGACATTTTACTATGTAGAGTTTCCCAACTGAGATTCCACCCGAGTGTTTTGATGGTTAATTAAGAGACTACTGTCGAAGAGATAGCTTCTAGTACAGAGATCAACTCTAAGCCGTACTCTGTTTGCTATGAAGGTGGACTGTCTACCTATATATGTATACCTATACGTCCCACAGAAAGGTCGTGACTTCGAGGTTGACTGAGATGACGTTTGTTCGAGGTCCGATATTTTACCGAGTGTCAGCCGAGCCAAATCTACTCGGGGCTTCTGACTGGGCTATGTGCACTTTGTCTATTTGCAAACTCGCGATTGAACCGAAACCCTTTCGACTTGCCACATGCGTATTGACATCAAAACCTTGCAATGTGGTGACCGAAAATGGGCGGTATGTCCTGCGCGCATAGTCCTATAGCAGTTTTAGAAATCCACGGACTAATAGCTGTGAATAATGTCTCCACGATGGGGTATCAGTGTTGTTAAGCTCCCAATATTTATATCCTTAAATTACATCAATGTAAGGATACCCAATTTTTAGCTATTGAATTGTTAATAAGAAGGAAAGTAAATGACAAGGTAGTCATTATTATCAATGAGCATTAATTAAGGGCTTTATATTTATCGCAATGGGCATTATTTATTCGTTCTGGGTAGTATTTGTCAATTTTCCAAATTATTGTACTATTGATAAGTATTATTTATCAAGTATTGGCAATATTGATTGACCATAAATATCATTAGATGCCACCGTTTTTTCACTGTTGTAGTTTATTAATTGTTATATTCAAATTATTTAAATGGCTATTAGCAACGATTGCATTTGACATGGTGACATCGTCTAGTGGCTATTAGTCGGTACTATTATAGTAGACCTAAGTGCACAAATAAGAATGCAATCTTGTATGAATAATAATAATGACAATATTGACCATTATCATTATCTAATAATCTCTTAATATGACATACTAAAATTGTTTTAGCGTTAATATAGCAATAACTATTAGCGACTGGCATTACTGTACAAGATATTAGCATCTTGTATACAAATTATTACAATGTCGATCGCTATAATTTATTTGTTATTTTGTAGATTATTAGAATAATTGTTTAAATGGTTTTTGTGTAAACCATTAATATTTCACCGTTAATATTTCATTATCCATTGTCATTATTTATTAACCCACATAATCTTCGACCTGTTTTTCTTTAGACTAGCTATAGCAGTTCAAATAAAAATGCTCAAAACCCGTCAATAACAAGAATCGATAAGATCGCTCTCGTGTACCGACAATCGGTATCATCAACACCGCTCGTTTGACCTTGTTCGAGCATCGATTACACAACCTGTAGCGTGTAGCGTGTCGTTCACTGTACAAGCGCAGCAGAAGGAAAGTCTCGCCCCTCTCTGGCGTGCTTCGTCCTCGTCTCACGGCACTCGTGCAGTGTAGTTCGACAAACGACGACGATGACGACAGTAGAGAACAGCCATTGAGGGAACGGGTGGGCACTGCTGACACGCCGGCGCACTTTTACTTGACGCGTTCTTGTTTCGTTTGTTTTTCGACATCTCGGTCTATCAGCCTTCTCTCGCTCCCTTCTCTCTCTATCACGCTCCCTACATTTTTCTCGTCGTGGTTACAGAAAAGACTCCAGATCGTCGGCGTGTCATAAAAAGTTTCGGTTATTTCATAATTCTTTTATTTTGTCGTTAAAAAATAATGTTAAACTCAAAATAAACGAATGAAAGGAATAAAATATAATCATAATTACTCGGTCGATAAATATTTCGTAAAATATATTCTCGTGTGAGTGAATGCTTCTGGAAGGTGCCATCTAACGTGTCATATATATATATATATATATATATGTAGGCATACATAGATATCTACATTGTATCTGTCAGTGATCGTGACGAATTACCGTGACGGCCCGATACATCTAGGCTGATTACGGGAATTGACTACCTGCGTGAAACGAGCGACGCGTGGAAAAGATGCTTTACCGCTCCAACGACAGTGTATTCGTGTCCACGCGTCTTCCGATTCACTGTTAGCTTTGCTGCACGAGGCGCCTTTCGAGCTACGCTACTGCTCCGATGCTGCGAGCCCACGACTATCGAATATATACCTATGCGCAGCTGAAGTTGAAAAACATCGCGGATATGATGAAAATAAATATTGCTTTCTAAAATGAATCATTTGTAACGATCAGTCTTTTACGATATATATAATTAATCCACGCAACTAGAGTTACAAAAAATGTTCTCCACTTACCGAAAACAAACCAAGTGCTATTCCATACGAATAATTTCCGATTATTATCTTTAAATCATAATAATAATAATAAACTTACGGTTTGTCAGGCTGTGATTGTCGAACCATCATATCGGCTCGTTGTATCTGCTCGGCTCTTGTAACGCTCTTGCAACGTCGGAGTCTAACACGACTCTCGTTGTCGTAATCTCCTGGCATCCTCGTACTTCTGTCGTAATACCGCGTATATTTAATCTTCTATTTTCTAGTTATATTTTCACGTTGATGCCCCTATGAATGACGCAGCTTCAAAGTTCACAAGCGTTGATGTATAATGTGCGAAGATCGCGGTGCGCGGGGTGACCGTTTACTCGTAGTTCGTGCCTGAACCCGAGACACGAGAGAAGCCGACGATGACGACGGCGACTACGAGAAGAGAGAGTGCGAACGCACGTTGCGCAAACCCGGGCTTCGGCACACGGTCTCTCACTTATCGCTCGGGCGTTCTCCGTCCTTCTCGCACTTTCGTTGTTTTCTCACTATTTCAATGATTTACACGTTTATTCGATTATTCCTTCGATATTCGAAAATGTCAATACAAACTCGTTGAACGGATTATCAATTATCTGAGAAACGACACAGTTTAAAATTCCATTGAAGAAAGAAGGGACGGAATCGCTAATGAGAATCGTGAAAAGTTCATTCGATCGAACGTTTAATGCAATTAAAATCTAAATCGATCGCAAGAATAATCCCTTTAAATCATTACTCGTTTAAACATCACTTCGATCGAAAATCATTTTAATTGGACATCTGGACAGGCAAACGTTGAATCGATGAACTTGATCAAATTAATTAGTAATATATGATTACATCGGGAGTCGCATAAACACCTTCGATGCCTATGACGGATTTTCGTGTAAAAAAAAAGGGCGCGAATATCCGACACACGCAATGCGGAGAGTTAATTGAAAGCTAAACTAATGCAAATCGAAAGGATTGAATGTCTCGTTAATTGCAAGTCGATGTAGATAGGAATTTCATCAATCGAAAAGGGGAGCGGTTTGGAGTAACAAAAAGAAATTGACGGGAGATCTCGCTATCTCTATTGCCATGGTTTTAAGCTGTAATGCCATTATCTCGTGGCTACCATGAGAGGGTGTGCGGATTTGTGTACGTGTATGCAATACTCGAAACTAGCGCGGAAACCGATAATGGTAAACAGACACCTGAAACCGAATGTTCAGAAGCGTGCGAGGGTTTATTGTACTGTTCTATGTTACTGCATAATACTGAATGGAGATAGGGAGCGCAGAGGGGTGGGGGAAATACACGTGTTATGTAAATAGGGCGGGGCGGATTGAGAGCCCGCTGAGGCGGGGGTCCTCGTGGTCTGATCAAGAGTCAAGTAGATTCGGTGAAAATCGGTATCGACACAGACAATATGCTCTCTATCTCTTTTACACAGAGCAACGGGCGAAAAGGCAACGGTACAACTTCCACGTTAAAATTGATCGGGTTTAATCCAATTTAATCTTTTACATCGGGATCGAAAAATTCGATATAATCGATCAATCTTGGTTCGATGCCATTAACAAATTGATTCCCGAAAATCGATTGAACTCATATTGAAAAAACGTCGTTGTTTTTTCACTTGTTTTATGACAAAGCAAATCCGTTTCAGACGATGTGCTAGATCAATTTTTGGTAATCTTTCGATTCGCGAACGAAGTATTCGAAATTCACGAGGCAAAGGGTTTGAACTCAATTCCCAACTATTTAATTACAAAATTTAATGTAAATATGGACGTAACAATTTCATATGTATATAATATTTCTTTACTTTCTTTCTATTTTTAAACGAAAAATTTGTGTCGAATTTATATCGAGTCCTAAACTCGATACTTTTCTCACTTTATAAACACGCGAATGTTTAAAAAATAATTCTCACGGTCGAGCCAAGTGGCATTGCCGGCGAACAATCGTTAACTGATATGTAGAGTCATCTACCCATTAGTGTCGGAACGACCGTCGGGGGATATACAGCAGACGAAATTCTGACCATCCAATAATTTGCTTTTCTTCTTTCGGTACGATGAGGGAGCCTGACGAGAGAGAGAGATAATAACGCGCGCGATGTGATAAGCGACCGGCGTCGATTCCATACCCGTTGCCGTATATATGTATGCATATGTGTGTAAATATATGTATATATATATATATATATATATATATATATATATATATATGTATATGTGTGTGTATATATATACATATATACAGTTGTTATTCTGCCAGTCACTTTCCGTGCCGACGGCTAGGACTTTCCTCGATATCCAACGACCGACACTACGAGCTGAGAATGCCCGCACATTACATTAGCTACAATCAGGTGTGTCCCATGTATACTAGATATATGTATGTACAATCTCTACATCGACGAAATCAGCTCAGTATATTCATATAAATTAATAATCGAAAATACACAGATTTTATATTAATAAAATGAACCATTTAAAATAAAATAAAGGTGTAAAATAATGCAATTAAAAATTCTGTTTTTTTCGCCTCAGGAAAATAATTGTTTTCATTTCCAACCATTTCATGATGATCGAGTCATAACAATATTTATGCGAAATCCGCATAACCGACTTATCCCACAATGTCTTTAATAATCTTTAATATACGTCGTTGCCACGTCCTTGTCATTGTGTTGAGGAAATTGTGAACTTTAGTCGTCGATTAACCCTGTATCTCTTTTTTTTGTAAAAAGTCTGCTAAATTTGCAAACATACTTACGTGCGCGATATGAATGCAAATTCATGTCCTCGGGAGAGAAAATCACGTTTATCGAGTATTAACGCATCGTCAGTCGCATAAAGATAATTCGTGGTATTAACAACGGTAGCAAAAAAGTAGCCACGATGTCGGAGGATTTTATAAAATTGGAATTAAAAAAAAGTATCCCGTAATCAAGGAGACAGAGTGATCGATGACCGCCGGAAAAGATCGACTCGATAAGTGAGACTAGATCTTCGGATACCTTATCTGGTTTAAACACATGTCTAATCAACTCGTATAACAACGAATCTTTTTAAATTCCATGTCCATCGACTTGAAATGAAAATTTCCCCGTCATTCGACTGAATTATAGCAAAATGTAAGAATAATTAAGTTTTCCCTTTTCTCGAACAAAAAACTCATCAAGCCAAGAGAAATCTAATTGCGAGAATATATTTTTCTTTCCATCCCGTCTCTTCGTCTGTTCTTCTTGTCCCCCGTGATCGCAACCTTTCGTTCCCTCCAATTATAAGTTTCTCGTTAAACGTTATCTGGAAATTTTTTTCCCAACGCACTTTTACCACGGCGTTTCTATCTTCATTGTCTCTCTTACTCTTACTCTGTTACTCACTCGCTCTTTCTGCACTTTTTCACCGCGTACTCTATGCCGTTCCGAAAAAGATTATCTCAGCGCTCTCGACAAAGTTTGCCCTTGGAATCGGCGAAAGAGCGTTGGTTAGGGGTTTCAGAGACGAAAACCACAGGCCACAAACTTTGATTCACTTCGAAGGAAAACTAGAGATGCACAAGGTTCAAGATTGAGTGACTGAGATATATAGGTATTATATATAGTAAATGTATAAGGTCATATATACATATATAGTATTAAAAGAGAGAGCGAGAGAGAGAGAAGATTGGTATACGTATGTACATGTATACTCGAGGCTGTGAGCTCGTTACACCGAGGAAATCTCGAAATTCCGGGACGTCGTCCCCCCTTATGGAGCAGAACGATGCGATACGGAGAAATCCATCGCAAACATTAAACTTCGAAATACCGATATCGCTGTCGTTTCGAGAAAACGCAAGACGTTCTTACCCATCAAAGTGTAACGCTTACGAAAATATGATATTTTTCGTTTGTTAACCGATGGAAACGATGCGAAGGGTATTAGGAACAGAAGGAAAAGTTACCATGAAAGTTGTTGGTGAACAATCTTGATATTTTTGAAAACTGGTTGGCCACTGGTTCATTACTTAATCGAGATTATTCGTGGTCGGTGGAAACAGAACACATTCATGTATAATATTCAAAATGAGTCTTCATTAAAAATCTTTTCTTCGCACTCCGTCCTCAATTACTTTCGGAATTATGTGACTTTATATATTTTTTTATTTTTATTTTTCGACTTATTCACATTATTCTTGGTGATAAAGTATCTTGCACGAGTTTTTTTTCAGAAACTCAATTTCTTCGCGTGATAGGTTTTTGTTGTTTTTCTGCAAATGCGAGAGCGCAAACCGTAATAACAGTATACGAGTATAATATCAAGTGTCGATAGAAATTATTCTTTCTGATGAGTCAACAAAGTGGAGAAGAGGTTTTCAACGACGATAGAAAGCACGAGATCCTTCTCGAAGATTGGTAGCTTATGTCATCGCCACTTCTCTTTCCTTCCATCCACCATCGAAGTGAAAGATGAACAGATGAAAAGGAAGGTGTCTCTCGCCATCGTTACTCGGTGTACTCACTCTCAGAGATAATTTTCGCTCCTGCCATACTCTCGGCTTTTTCAAAATCTCGAAGATGTTTCGATTCGAAATTATTCAACGTGTCCATGGAACGGTCACATTCGCATAGAACGGACTAGAAATGATAAAGAACTTCCGTTTAAGCTTTCTGAAATATCGATAAAAAGAATTGGATTAAGATATAATTCGTGCCCAATTGCAGGCGAATTGCTCACGAATGTTTTCTCAGCGATATAACTTGGAATGGTTATATGAGTATAAGGTAAAAAAGAAATTCTAACAAAATAGAAAAGTTTGATTAGTTATTAATAATTTCTCATCGCGTATTATTCTGTTTCTATGTTTCGAGATTGATAAATTTATCTTTCAAACTTGTTTCTTCTGATCTTAGTTTCTCCCTTATTTTTCTCGCGTGAATGACTCGAATACGTGGCCACTTTCTTTCTATATTCGTTTTCGTTTGCTTCTATTTTCATTTTTTCAACGTGTTGCTCTCGATAACCACGAATTCTCAAGACACACAAATCTCACACTTTCGATACGATACGTGCGAAGGAGAGTCATATCTGTGATAAAATAAGATAAATGGATCGCCCACCGAGTGCAGTAAAGTGTTATCGAACTCGATAACAAACGGATCGACCCTTGCCTTCTCAACATCCTTTAAAGGTGTATACAATATACAGGTATACATATATATGCGTGTAAAAAAATTATTGTTCAGCGAGGGCGGCGAGATTTATGTAGTTGCAAAAGTCGCTTCGGCCCGATAAGAATTTTATAACCGTTTCTCATTTTTCTTCTTCGTCTCCCTCTTCCTCCCTCTTCCACCCTTTTACATCCATTTTTACGACTACGGGGAACTTAACGACCGTTTAGTATTATGCAACCGGACTCAGCCTACATACCTATATATATATCGTTCTGTGGCCATTTCACCTGGTCAAGTCGTTATCTACACATCCCTAACGCCTATTCACATGTAGGTATATATCTACATATGTATATATTACACAGTATACATGTATACATCTGCAGCTGCAAAAGGGATCAAATATTTCTGGATATCAATTCATAGCTCCTGAATCATTGAAGGCTTGTCATATTTTTTTATTGTCAAAGAAAATGGAATGGTAAAAATACTCTAACAAACAATCTTTCGATTCACTTTTATACCTAATTATTTGCATCGAAAATAATTGTTTTCCTTTATATGCGCATGCGAACAAATATATTACGTTATTTTGCATATATATTCACCTGCATGTACTCGGCGGCAGAGACTTTTAGTCGTTGCTGGCGAGTCGCTTGGGTTCGCTCTTCACGATTACGAGCCTGGGCGTAATTCCATTTAATCGCGCGGTCTATTTCTCTTTTTATGTACATGTACATATACTATGTATATATATATATATATATATATATACATACCAACCCTCGAAAAGCTTCCTTACGCTTTGCTCGAGTTTAACGATTTCACGAGAAATGTCGTGACAGGTACGTGTTGCGAACGGTTACATACACACCCGCAGACGTCATACGTATATGATAGATATATAAATGGTAGACCTATGCAACGAAGCAGAAGGCGCTCTGGTCTCATTTTTGTCCTTCAACGTTCACGACTCTCCTCTCTCTCCCTCTCTCTCTCTCGGTCGCTCGGCTTTCCTCTATGTTTTACGACCTCGTAGTACAATCCTTCGGGCTTCGCGCAGCTTTAACGGTTGCTTGACTATAACTATTACGCAGAATAATTTTGCCACGGTTATTAATAAGATAAAAAAAGCGTGCTTATTGTAATTTGTTCAAAAGCGTAAGACAGTTGAATTTTCTAGCGTCAAAATATTTGTTTTTACGAACAAAATATGCGAAGAGAATACCCCGATTAGGCGTAAGGTATTTTGTTCACAAATATCGAAATAATTGTTTGGTATCGACGATCGACGTATCGACGAATTCGCGATTCTTTTCATTTGAATTTTTATGAGAGTCGTAAAGTCTCTGACGGGCTTGTACGGTACGGTTCTAGATAAAGTTAATTGGCTATAACTGATTTCGAATTAATAGGATGATTGAATCCAACACTTGATGAAATGTAACAACTTTTATTTTACAAATTTACACTTGTCGATTGAGACTGATTTTTGGAAAGGCATAAGAAACAACCCTTACATTTTTGTTCTTTTCTCTAACAATAAAGTCGAGGGACACGCGTTTTTAAGAGTTAATCATGCATTTTCATTCGATCGCGAGTTGAAGCCTCGCGAAAAGTGTGGAGCGTCTTCAGCCTGGTTAGTGTGGAGTACGCGGAAACGCGGAAGGGTCAACCCGTCATAAAACATTTGGTTGCCAGAGATCGATTCATGGGTTTTCCCGCATTAGCACATTTGATCCCTAGATACTGATTCGCGGGGGTTTTCCCCCAATAAAACATTTGATAGACAGATGTTTCGTCACGTACTGTCGTTTTCCTTATTTTTGTAATTGAATAGATTGAAAATGATGTTGGAAAGTCCACTGAAAATGCATCATTGTATATGGTACGTTCCTATATACCAAAGTTTAATATATAATTTTATACATTGATTTTGCATCTTCGAAAAATAAACAAAAATAATATAAATAACGAAAATATATAGTTGATAGCGTTTCAGTCGACGCCCCACATTCAGTTTTATCAATTTTATGGTACGCAATTTTATTTGTCGGAAACGTAATTTTTGTTGCCGAGAAAATTGTATTATCACTGCAATTTGCTGCTATTGAAAATGTTGAGTGTACAAACGTATTTCAAAATACATTTCGACAATTCGAGTAGTCATGTTCAATTTTTAGTCGGACAATTTAGCTAGACGCGCTCTTTGCTCTGTTTGTTTCTCATTTTCTGTGTATGTGTATATTGCAAGACTCCCGATCAAGTGTTTAGGCTTAATCGAGATAATTTTTACTAGAGGTTGAAGTATGGAACTACAGCAGAAAAATTGATTTTATTTTACTTTAAACCTCTTAACTTACAACAAATAGACGATAATATTTAATACTGACAATTTCCTGGAGATGCAAGTTGAGATGTAGATGTAACGATAGTTGTTAGAAAACTGATTAATTTTCCGTTTGGCATGTTGCAGCAAACATGCAAAGGATATGAGAGGCGGTGAAATTTGAAAGGATGTTGATTGGTTGAGAAAATTAAGTGGGAAAAAATAAATGGTCATTGCTGAAAAACTATTTAGAAAGGAAGAAAGACGCTAAATAATATAAGGGTTGAAACTGTGCGGAAACGTGAGTACCTGGGCAGGAATTGTCCAGAAATTTCGAATATTTCAATAAAGTTGGATGAAAAGTGAACTTTGCAAGGTTCAAAATCCAAGGTAGAGAAGGGTGTGCTACGTTTTTACAAAAGTATCTAGCTCTGAGTTGTTTATTACCTGTAGCTATACGGGGTATAATTAGACCTTAAATTAATTTCATTTAAATGTTTGTCTTCTTGCTAACAGTCTTTCATTATACACACATATTATTTAATAAAAATCAAGGAAACATAAATAAAAAAGAAAACAAGGATTAAATAATCTAGCCGTTTTGTGCGACGACGTCCGGTTAGTACGACGTAACATCGCCTATCCCTTGACGGTCGCTCTATCCGGATTCTACTGTATATGTTTATTTGAAGGAGTATAGTTATCAGAAAATTAATTTTCCATCTTTAAAAATCCTATTGAAATAGACGAGAGATTTGGCAACATAGCACGATTTTAATTCGAGGGTGTTAGGTTGAATGCAGTGACAGTCGCAGATCGGCAGCTGGCTTCCGCGCGTTTGGTGGGGGTCGGTGTCTTCGACCATAAGTCTTCGATTGTTTCTGCTATCCGATAGTTCCGACGTTGCCACCTTTCAATACATACATCTCAATGAATCTTGCTTTTGCGTAAATGGTCGCAAATTTTTCATACTTTCTCACTTTCTCCACAAACATGAAAGTTATACGCGGAAAACTAAAGTGGGAACGACGTCGTCCCATACAACCAATGCGATCAAGCAAACATTGACGTAAACTTTAAAAACTAATATTTAATAAACGAGTGCGGTAACCTCCGTTTTCGTTTTGCCAGTGTATTTAGGAAATATACCATAACTACTACTAAAATTTTGATTAATATTTATTCACTCCAATATTTTTTTAGCAAGAACCTTAAGGCAGGAGACTCACATAGGCGCGTGAATTTGAGTCGATTTTCATGATTTTTTTTTAACGAATAACTTTCTCGATATTTTTTTAATTTGGCATATTGTTTATTTATATTTTAAACTGCTACGAGAATTTTTTTTTTAATGAAAAATGGCCAATTTATTGTGCAGTCTTCGGGAAAAAAGCAGCGCGAGTTGTTTATCGATGGGGCTTCTAGTCCTTCTTGTATTCATTTGAAAAAAAAAATTCCAATCATTTATTAATGTTATAATTAGTCGGTGAACCTAGAAACAAAAATAAAAAAATAAAAATCCGCGGATTGAGATACTTTATTAAATAAACCGTGCAATTTTTACTACATTTTCCAATAGTTTTCGCCTCGAAAAAATTATTATTAAAAAAAAAAAAATTTAAATAAGAAGGTTCACATAGAAAGTAATGGTATAGAAAAGATGTGTGCAAAATTCAGCGCGATTGATGAACAACTTTTTGAGTTATCTGCCTCACCAATTTGAAAAATATAGTTTTGAGAAAAACGCGTTTAAAGTTCTGACGGCGCGTGAACGTTCAGTGTAGGAGGCTCGCGTTTACACGTTGTAACATGAGAAATACTTTGCATTAAGTTTTATAATTTTTCTGACGTATTCTTAAGATCTTATACTAACATTTTATGAAATAAAAAAAAATTGATTTTTTGAAAATTCTATATGAGTCTCCCGCCTTAAAGAATATTGAATTGTAAAAATGTAACTAAAGATCGGAATTCCCAAGCAATTTCTCTTTCTCTTTATCGTGATAGTATGGAACATTTTCATTTCTCCATTTTGGCTGGCTCTGAGAAGGAAGGGAATGAGAGAGGATCGACAAACTCTGAAAGTTCGATGTAATGGGGCACAGTCACGCGCCGGTCAACTGGGCAAACTTTCGCAATATTGGTTCGCCTTCGAAGGCGCGGTGAATGAAGAAGCCTCTCCGAGAAGAACAAGCATCCTTAAACGATTGGCCAAAAATGAAAAGAAATGACCACCAAGGAGAGAAAACTTATCATTTTTATTCTCTTCGAAGATTATTGCCTCACGTCATCGCTAGTAGTAGAGGTCGTTTCGAATTCCAAACGACGCACCAACAAAAATATTACATGGGCAATCGACGAGGGTTAAAAAAGGGTAAAAATAATTTATTGCTGTATGATTAAACTAGTTAAACTAGCTAATTTTACCCATATGGCGGTATAATTGATGGGACATTCCAGATCAATATAACCAAAGTCTGATTCTCATTCTCCGAGATTCGTTGTCCAATTTTTTCAACGCCCTCAATAAACAAGCAGTATTTGTTTGCACATTTTTTAGTAAGTTGCTATATTGATGGGACATTCCAGACCAATATAACCAAAGTCTGATTCTCATTCTCCGAGATTCGTTGTCCAATTTTTTCAACGCCCTTAATAAACAAGCAGTATTTGTTTGTACATTTGTTAGTAAGTTGCTATATTGGAACGATGTTTTTAAACAAAAATCCTTAATCATCACTTTGCACAAATCCTAAGTGAAATACCGATCAGACAGCGTGTGAGGATTTCAGCTTGAAACAGAGTAGAATGCAATTTTCAATTAATTGTGGACTTTAACACTCCATACTTGTACGTCCCAGTGTCTACTACAGCGTGAAAAACTTAGCCATAAAAGATTCAAAGCTATTGAGGATCCTTAGTTACCTCGATAGAAGATTGGAGTCCAGCGCAAGTTGGTTTGTTGAAGAAGAAGGTGATTTTCACAATTAAAACTAGCAACGCAATGAAATAACGGATCGAATCGTAATCATGTTTATTTCGAATCATGCCCAAATTCATTTATTACATATTAATTGCTAGATCGAAGACCACCGACGTATAGATCAATTAACGTTGACAGGAATCTGACAATTAATTAAATACATTCACTGCTAAAAAATGATAAGACAAGGTCCATCCATGAAAGGAACATGTAGTTGCCATGCAAGTTTTCTCATTAAATCAATTGCGTTCTTATTCCAATTACTGATATTTTCGTTGCCTTAATTATATTCGCTATCGAATCCTATATTCTCATGCGGCACCGTGTATGCTCTTCGTATTAGGAAAATGCCTGGTACATGGATATTTTAATCCTGAAAGCGCGAACTGTATAACCCGGTACGAACTGGAGGCAGGGGCTCGTAGAATTAATTTAGAATTCGTAGAGAAGCCGAGAAACGAGAGCGAGCGTGCAATTGTGGAGAAAAGCGCGTCTCTATGTACAGCACTAGTACCGAGTACCGAGGAGACAGATAGCTCGGTATATAATTCCGCTCGAGCGTTACCCGTTCGGTGTGTCGAGACATATGTACAGGGCATTTTATACAAAGCGGACTGATTTTTTGGCCTGGACAGTTCCCGACACATTGAAAAATATTGTTGGAAAAATAATATTTAGTAAAAAAAAACCCCCCTTTAGTCAAAATTGGGAACTGTTTTGTAATTTTTAATTCATGACTTCGGTGTTTATTTGTTCTTACTTTGGCAGAGTTTGAGCAATTCGTACCTACTAAAATACGTTGAAACAATACAAATAGAGACTTTAAAGAATTAGAGAATCAATTTGTTAACATTTCTAAACGATGCTTAAATGCTATCGTTGAACAAATTTGTTTTCTAAATTTGTAAAAGCGGCATTAAAATAAATTCGGGTTGTCATTTATTTTTCCATATAACTCACCATGAACTAGAATTTTAAGAAGAACTCTGAGTAAAAAATCTACTGTTTTCACATGGAAAAGCCCATAGATAACTACGAGGAGGAACAAAAGTGGAAACAGACAGACAGAGATCGAGCAATATAACACCTACTCCAAGAGGGTGAGGGAAGTAGGTGTGGGTAAAGAGAAAGCGAGAAGTAAAGGCTCGACAGGGAATAGGTGGGTACCGACCCGTTGGCCTCGCCGCAGTGGTGATATTTCAAAGGGTTGGTAAACCCCTCGTCGATACACGAGAGCTATACGAACGAACCCGGTCATCGTCGACGCCGTCGTCGTTCTTCTACTTCTCCTCCTACTCTTACGCCTTCACGGGCTTGTGTGTCCTCTTGTCGTCAACCATGGACCTCGTGCGAACGTTCATCACGCCTTTCCTCCTCTTCCTGCCACTAAATAAATTAACCCATCCTATCATGTGTATTTGTATATATATGTGAAGCATTCTCTACTGATACAACCACTTTTCTACGAAACTTCCGCATAAATCGTTGAAACTCCGACAGTTCGTACTATTATTCGAAAAGTAATTATTTGAATTATTGTACATTTTTTCATTCGACCGTTTGAATTATACTACATTTTTCCAAACCAAAGTCTCGAAAGACACTTCTCTGAAAAATAATTTATAACTAAATAACTGATTTTCTGTGAATTGATTTTCCGTGAATGAACCATTTTTGGCAAGATAATTATCAATATTATATCATTGATTTGTCATAGTTCCATTGTCCACAGTTATGTTTTAAACGAAATATATTACGATCAAATTCGAAGCTTTACCAAATCGTTTATGCTCTTTAGTATTTGAATGCAGAAACATATTTTTCGGCAATAGCTCAAAGGTTTTCATTTAAAGCCAAATCTCCGAGAGTTATGATATTGACGATGGTATCGATATAGTGAGAAATATACGTATACTCGTATAGTAGTGCAAAGGGAGATTCTCTCGTCCCTGCGGTCTTGTCGTTTCTACGTGCCAGTAGAACGATCCACGGATCGGCTCGTGTCGCTATTATGTAAAGCGCGTTGGCAGCCAAGAAAGCTAACGTTGAACAGAGGGAGAGAGATAGAAAGGGAGAGGAGCTGAAGAGAAGTGAAGCCTTCAGGATTCTGAGCAAGGACTGGATCTCCTCCTTTGCCCGTCCTTCCCGATCTCTGTCTCTCTCTCTCTTTCTCTCTGTCTCTCTCTTTCTCTCTCTCTCTCTCTCTCTCTCTCTCTCTCTCTCTCTCTCTCTCTCTCTCTCTCTCTCTCTCTATCTCTTTCCTTCTCTTTCTCGCTCGCTCGCTCTCGGTCCTCCTCTCTCTCTTAGATACCTGGTGACGTAAGTACCGTGTTAGTCTAAGGGGTTACGTTCCAGGCAGCAGAGCTAACTAATAGCCTCTTAGCCTCAGCTTACGAGGATCAAGCTCTACCCCCTTCGCGCGCTGATCTCTCTCTCTCTCTCTCTCCCTATCTCTCGCATGCGCTAGACTTCGCTTTCGTAGTCTCGGAGAACGTCCTAGCCGCGCGTTAACCCCTCGTATGTGTATGTCTGTGCACTGCGATACCCCCCTTAATCCGCCAGAAGCTTGCCACCACCGACCTCAGCCATGTGTTTCCCCTTTTGCCCCGCCTCGCCACTCCCTCACGGTCCCGCCATGCACCACACGCAAGGATCAGATTAATGCTTCACGATCGGTAACTCTTTCACTCGCGGCTAGAACGGCGTGCTAAAGAAATACAAGCTAAAGTTGATACAGAAAATCTGGCGGGCATCAGAAAAAAGTTCACAAGTTATTTTTTGTGTGGCCAATTATGAATTTTTTAGTCGGTAATAATTAAATAATGGTCCAGTTGTGTATATAACTTATTCATAATTCATAAAATTTCAATTGTGGAAAAATCGAACCATCAATAATCTGAAAAAATCATTATTTCAAGGATTTCCATTTATATGGAATTTTATATAAAAATTGAAAAATGTTTATACTGGTTTATCTTGTGCATTTTTTATATCACTTTATCCCGCCGAACCGGTTGAAAAAAATGTCCCACCAGATGGCATTCGGTAGAATCCTCTCGAACGTTACTACTTCTTGAACTAAACCACGAGGGAGGGAAAGAGGGAGGAGGATTGAAACAGAGAGAGAGAGAGAGAGAGAGAGGGACAGACAGTCAGCCAGATGGAGAGAGAGAGAGAGAGAGAGAAATACATAGGGTTGCTTGAGCGTTCATATACTTCTCGAGGGGACATATTCCTCTCGAAGTCGATTAGTAGTTGAGGCACGTTCGTTATTAGCCATTCGCCGCGACTTTCTACCTCCCTTCCTCTCCTTTCGTCTCGTTAGCTCTTTCGCCTTCTTCCTCTCTCTCTCTATCTTCTCTTTCGGTTTACCCCGTGCGATCCTTGAACCGCTGAAATCAAACTTGGTGAACCGACGCCGTTCCACCGACCACGTACAGGGGTCCGAACGACCTTCTAACCCGAGAACAGTAAAATCGCCTTCCCAAGCACAAAAGCCAGAAAGACAGAGAGAGACAGAGAGAAAATGTAGCACGAGATGCGATCGAATACCCATCTAGGAAACACTCACGTATCCCTTGCTATCTCTGTCTCTCACCCCGCCCCTCTTTCTTTCTTTCTCTCTCTCTCTCTCTCTCACTCTCTCTTCCTTTCCTCTCTTTCCCTCCTCTCTCTACCTTGCTCTTTCACCCTGTCATTCTTCCTCTTTACACAGGCCCTCCAGCAGCCCTAAGCGTCCAGTTAGACCATTTTCCATGACGCTCACGAACTTCCATTAGTTAGTCTATAAATTCAATGCAAAAGCCTCGGAAAACGATGCTTTGAAACAAACTCGATGTGTGTGTAAAATGTGCAGGTACAATGCACACGTATGCAATATATACCTACACGTGCGCGTGCTTTTTCGTGAAACTGCAATACTTAGAATGTTCGTAGAACTGGATTACGGCATTACCGGCCGTATCAAGTTCCCAATTAACTATTCATCAATGAAAAATACTATGATGAAAGGTGGGTTGTTATTCTGTTGGGTGTATAAATTATATATAGTTATAGATTGAAGAAATAAAACGAAATTATTTACATTTCGCAATGGTAAACGAATACTTAATTACTGCGATTATAATACGACGCAAAAAAAATGAACGACAAAATATAAAAATCAATTACATACAAGGCAATGGCATTGTTACCCTTTGTTGGTAACCAAAACTGTAATTCTAATTTTTCTGAAGCGGTGGATTCTTGGCGTCAAAAACCCGAACGGCGACTCTTGGCTAAAAAATATGGTGTTGCATTTTCTCATTTTATCCCTGAGATAATAACCGATTGGGAGAAATTTAAATGAAGTACAGAGGTAACGTCATCACACCGATGGCAATATATGTTGTGTGGAGTATAAACGACGTCCAGTGCTTTGACAATAAAGCGCAGTAACAGTGGGTGGTAATATAGCTCGGAGCAAACTGCCACTAGATGTTTGTACCGGAGTAAATGAGGCTGGAGAGGCGATTAGCGGCTGAAAGCTATCGGAGATGGAGGGAAAGATCATTTCACGTTCGTTCGATGGCGGTATGCTTTTCTCACAATTTTAACGAACGTTCGCACCAACAATACCGTTTATAAGAAGTCGTGTGGCTATTCTACTATTTCATATACACCTATAACCCTCTATATAATAAAAATATCTTGCTGCTGTCACCACCTTTGTTGCCGTGTGCTGTTAATGTGCAGATTGCTGGGGGTTGAATGCAGTATATCGGGTCAAATAAAGTATCTGATATGCAGGGGACTCCTTTTGATCCCACTGTTTTCCAAATGGTCGCAAAAAGCCAAGCGACCCAGGGCGTGTAACGCCCACGTTGGATAAATGCCTCGAACAAATAGGGACACGATTCATTTATTGGAAGATTCTAAGCAGAGAACCAAGTTTGTTCCTCAAAAATGCAGGTTTGATTACTAGACCATAATTATACTATTCTTAAGAAAATCACATCAGCCTCACAATCAGATGCAAAAAGTCTTCGTCAAGATATTGAAGTAAAATAACCAACTTCAGCTCGGATCTATTGATTCTGCACAAATTGTGTTTTGCTTTTTTAAAATCCGGAACCCAAATGATCCCGGAATGGTTATTTTGGTATATTTACGAATGAAATCGAATGGGTATTTCTAGAAGAGACAGGAATTTTTGTTGTTGCAAAAGACTAAATGAATGCCTAAAATTTATAAAATACTGAAAACGAAAAATCATCGAATTTTCCTGGAAAGCAACACCTTAAAAAACATCGTCCGAAATGCTACGGTTAAAAAAGTCTACCGTGATTTAAACAAAGTTATTACCATTAGTACAAAAAAATGTGCAAACTTCCGGCTATTTCTGAGTGAGTTCACCAAAAAATTGCTGGGGCGGAAAAGAATGCATTTCATTGGCAAAGCCCTTTCCATTCTAATGGGATTTAAGTCGTACTTTCAACTGACACACCTTTGTATAATCCGTGGTCTTGCACTATATACAAACGCACACACACATACATATATATATATACACATGTATAGAGAATGTATTGCAACGAGATGTTCATGGAGATCGCGTTTCTTGTAAGCGAAACAATGTTTGAATGCTATGCAATAGAGGAACAGTATATATCTACCTATATATCGTCGAAGAGAAGGCACCGTGACAACCCGAGATACACGACGCTCTGTGTAACATCGTAGACACGTACTCGTAATTCGTCGAATTTGTCGGTCTCTCTGGGGTTGTGGTATCCGAAGGGAGTCTACAAGAGTCTAATAAGGAGGCAAAGCGGAAGGAAATTCGAATGCGAAGGACAGGCAGCGATCCTGGTGCTAAATTAAACTCTACTAAATATTACGCAAATGTTCCAAGTCATAAAATAAAAACAAAAAAGTCACAGTGCAAATGAACAATACAATTTCGAAAAACACTATACACCCATTCGGCGAGTCGAACTTTATTTCGGCACTTTCGGGTCGATAAACTGTTATCAGAGAGTACATAATCATTTTTCATTTGTCAAGGACAAATAAAAGTGGTGCGCTTGTCAAATTGCCCTTAGGAATTAAATATTCGTATATCCAAACATCGTATTTTTCAACGAGGTTTTATCCCACTCCAAATGTCCTCTGTACATCGTACAAGCCTCTCGTTTTATCCGCGTGAGCATTAGAGAAAGCGAGAAAAATGAAGCGTTTTGAAAGAAAACGGTCGTATAAAATCAAAAGATATGTATACATATATATACTGGAGTTATAACGTGCCACGTTTTACTACCCATATACTTTGGTCGAGTTGATTTGGTATATACGCGCAAGTTGGCGCGATGAAAGAATAAACGAGCGTTGCACAAACACTCAACAGAGGGCGCTATACTGACGTTCCTGGAATGGGGGTCGGGCATGGAGGGGGAGAATTGGCTCTGGGAGAACAAAAGGGGAAGCCCCGGAGGCGCGGAGACTCCGGAAGCAACCCACTAAATATGAATCATAAAAGAAGCATAAAGATAATTGTATGCTAATGGGACCGGGCGTATGCGCGGCGTCGCGTACACTCCGCAAGAGCACGAAGCGAACGAGCAACGCCTCAACCCCCTCTTAGCCACCCTCGCCATCTTACCAGGACGTCTACTGGCGTCGGCGGTACAAAACTCTCTCTCCTCCACCCCCAACCCCTAACTTCCCTTACTGTTATATTGCCTATATAATACGAATATATGTACCTTCCATATATAAATTCAACCTTACATAAATTTGGTGTGTACATATTACGCGGAGCGTAGAGCAATATCGTTCGGCATATACTATATATGTAGTTTATATACATCTATGTGTATTTATATATATATATATATTGATCAAAATAGAATGCCAGTTTTCCGCGTGTGTTCTCTGTTTCGAGACTAGATATCGTATGTCTTGGCTAAAACATCGGTTAAACATATAAAATACAAGCATAAGGGGTTCGGACTGCGAAATTGAAACTTTTATATTGAAGAAGATAGATTTATTTGTTTCCGATAAAATTTGTATTTGGTCCTGTTGCATTCCTAGCAATGTTTATTAGGAATTTTGTCGACAATGAAGTGCGATAGTCCTTGAAGACTGTTTTTATGTATGTATATGACGTCAGATCGGCAATCAGAACCCCGGCTGGTTTTCGATTTTGACACAAAAAATTTCCCTCGTAGGAAAGCAAGCTCATGAAAAAAGCAAGTGACGAATTTTTTTAAAAAATTCCGCCATTTTGTTTTCAGTTATGAATTTTTGAAAATTCCTTGATAAAAAAATCAAATGCAAGTAACTCCAGAACAAGACATTTTAAGTAACGTTATAAGTACATCAAACTGTGCGTTGTGAACTGCTCTATCAGAAAAAACAACGAAAAAATTATTCCCGAATTCCTCGATGTTTTTTTTTATTCCAATCATAAACATCAAGTATGACGCTACCTATTTTTTCATTTTTTTCGAATTCCTCGTGCGATTTTAAAAAAGCTTGCCTTGTGTCATTGTGGAAGCTCTATATTTACTATTTTTTTCAATATTTCGAAAATGATGGGAAAATCGAAATTTCAATGAAAGTCAATCGATATAGTAAGACATTGAGATAGAAACCATTTATCCTTGACAATCATAATTTTATTCATGAATTTTTTGTTTCAAGATTTTGAGTCATTCAAATTTGTCTGAAGATGAAAAATCGTTCACAATGAGATTTCCATAAATGCATAATTTGATTAACTTATAACCGTACTTATAATGTCTTATTCTGGAGTACTTTCATTTGAATTTTTTTTTCAAGGAATTTTCAAAAATTTATAACTGAAAAAAATGGCGGAAAAAATAAAAAAAATTTCGTGCTTTGCTTTTTTCATTAAGGACTATGAGGGAAAAAATGTTCTCAACGAATTTTTTTTTTATAATAATTTGTCCACCCACTGTACCTATTCGTCAATACGCGGTAGATTTACTAAAACAACCAAAAAGGTCGCTTTTTTATACTTTTTTCAAATCGATGTGGTAGATAAAACAAAAATTCGTTTCCTAAAAATTACGAAAGGATCTTATAGGACAAATTTTCAAGTTTTCAAAGCTGCCGTTCATTTTCTATGCGATTATTGGTTGCTGAGATATCGATGAAAGTCGGATATCTCAGCCAAAAATTGACGTAAAGAGATAAGTAAAAAAGCGAATTGAAGCTGAAATAATAGGATATCTGGTCCATGTATTTGTTTAACTAAAAAAATTGTCTAAGCCCGTGGACCAAAATAAAACATAGACAAAATTTGGCAAAATTTCTTCGCGCTATTTCTTATGATTGCGTAGTAACCGTAGCTCATACAAATTTTGGCTGGGAGATCTCAAAACTAGAATCTTGGAGCTTCAAAATGCTTTTAATTTTATCTTCATATGACATTTTTTCACTGAGATACAGTCTTTCAAACATCACTAAAAAAATTCCAGTTTGTGTATAATAATTTGGCCATCCTCTGTACATCAATTCATTTTTCTTATAATAGTGATAGGTATAATAGTTCGTTTAATTGTAAAACGATCGTTTTTATTTCTATTCGATGTAACCGTATGAATAAATTCGCCTTTGTTACGATCTGAGAACCACCGCCAGATACACTATATACCTTTCTATCTCCCCCTAACCAAATCTCGGCTCGCTACAATCCAACAATCACTACTTGGTATTCTGCCTTCCTACCCTCACCTAGATCTCAGCTATGTTATCCAACATCGATCTTCTCGACGACATCCTGCAACGGATTGTACACCCCTCCTCCCCCTCCCCATTTCAAAACCCAATTCGATGTTACCGCGCTCGAGCGAGAATCTATACCGAGTTAACTCTTAACAAAGAAGCACCCGCCACTTCCGGTCAATACATGCTAAATGCGGCATAACCTAGGAAAAAGTATGGGCACGAACCGAATATGAGGTGCACATATACACATCACGTTTCTTCAACATTAGCCAATAAACTCACACTTTATCGTACTGCAATGATTTTTAGGAAGAACAAATTCCTGAGTCTCCTGTCTTAAGGACAATATTTATCTAATTGTAATTCATTGAAACTAAACTCGTATATTGTGAAGGTAATCTTAGAGTAGGTAAATTGTGTGGTGGTAATAAAATTCTGGTTCTATATTATTGTATTGTAGGCAATGAAAATTATATTAAAAGCAGACCCGTCTACAAACTAATCGTTTAATTAAAATAATAGGTTTTAAAAAGAACTCAATACAAAAGTATATACAAATTTGTTTGCCTCGCTGACTTGAGAGCTCATCAACGACGATCCTTAGTCCGGCCTCTAATGCTTATAGTCCAGTGCTTCAAGTTTTAAAATCACCAGATTCGGTTGTTGAATGTGAAATCTTAGAGTTTTACTGAAATTGCTTTATAATAACCTAAGAAAAGGAACTGAAGGAGCAGGCACGAAAAAAATTAAGCTAATTATTAATTTCTTAATAGATTCCAGGAGTCGCAAAAACACTTTTTACGTACGTTTGAAAAAAGATACAGAGCTAAATGGCTAAGTTGATTATATGGCTTATAAGTAATTAAGAATTATTCGATAACAAACGGTTTTCGAGGGAAATACTTACATCACACTTCCTAACTATCCCGAGATTCTAAATCCCAAAAGGTGCTTATATGTTTATTTTACATAAACATTCAATTTACGGCTAAAAATAACACTTTACGAAATTTAAACGTTACATTCTTGTGAGAAATTTCATCAAGAACAATTTATCATATAACTATTTTTGCTCTAAATCTATTATTAAACGAGGTACCTAATTTTAAAAAAAGCTCAAAACAATTCGCGATTTACCGTTTTTGATTTTTAGCTCGCTCTCTTAACCAATTTTGTAGTGCGCACCTTTTCAGTTTCTTTTCTTATCTTATTACGAAACGATTCCACGAAAAAAAACTACGTTGTTCTGAACAAAAACGGTATCGAGCTATAGGAACTGGACTATTGATCTTGCCCCTTTCTTCTAGAGTGGTGTCGCTTCTCTGTTTGACATGTAAGAATCTCAAAAATATGGCCTACGTAAGCAAAGTGCAGACCGTCAACACTCCGTCTCCGACGTTCCCTCGAAGCCTTTACCGCCACGCAAGCGATAAAGTCTGCTGCGATTGCATGGTGCCTTATCGTAAAAATTATTCTCCCAATATCCATACAATAATGATTGCATATACCATTTGCAATCATTATTGATTGGCGAAATTTGGTTTCTAGTTGGACACACGTGAATATTAGTACACTGCGGTAAGTTTAACACGTTAAGCGCCAAGACTTTTGTCTTCCTTTCCGTTTAACCCGCGATATCCGATTTCACCGATATGCTGCCGGCCGGAGATCTGTGTAAGGTTACGATAAGACTGCATGTATATCATCAGATATATTGCTTGTATGTATTTATCGTAAACTATACTCTGTATTCTTTTAGAAATGCTTCCTCTTAAATCAGTTATCTGCGGTTCGTGTTCGAGCGCAGTTAGAAGATATTTCTCTTAACAATAAATACTAAATTGTTTTTTTGTAACAGGTATTATTTACCTGTATCCTTTTAAGATCTTCAAATAATTATATCGTCAGACGACCGTGACCGATGCGGTCTGAACGAAAAGTGTAGTGTCAGTTGCCAATGAGTGACATGGCGCTTAAGGGACCATTCCCGTCTAAAATTGTTTGAGAATCGTTTTTTTTTGCATTATCCAAAAATATGAACTTTCATAAATATGCTGTTAAATTTTGGTCACGAAATTCAAATTTTTCCGGTCGCTACAACCTTTCTTAAAATTAGAAAAAGAGATTTGGCGTGAGACCTGCCGCGGAAAATCTCGTATTCGAAACTTTAAACGCGCTTTCACCGTCTTGAAACATCGTGTTTCAAAACGGTGAAAGATTTTAAACGAAAAGTTTTCAAAAGTTACCCGTCTCAAATTTTGCCACATAATTCTTTACGGCATTTCTTAACGTCGTACGGAAACGTTTTTTTATTTGAAAATGTTACATTTTTTTAAAACGAAAACCTGTCGAAAACAGGGCCAAATTTGACAGTTGATTTTGAAATGGCCACCATTTCGTTAAAATTCATCGAAAAAAATCCTCCGTACGCCTTTACAGTGTTTCATACTGGTTAATAATCTTTTTGGTCTTTTCTTTCAGATAATTTTTTGAGGAGTAGGACTTTCCACCGTCAGGCGCTATTTTTTTAGGCATCACGTTGAAGTTGCCAATAAAAATTATATAAAAAATAAAACTAAAATATTAAAAAATATTTGTATGTACAATATAAGTCATTGGAATAAACGAAAAAAATCGGACTGATTATCGAATTTTATCTAAAAAAATCATGAAAATCAGCAATTTTCAAGCCGGTTACACTGTAATGATCCCTTAATGATCCCGCTTGAGACTGATGGCCAGAATAATAATTTCCGAGTTGCTGAGAAAATTAAGGTGCGGTACAACTCCTTAACGACGATTTTCCCAAAAATTCATTGGTCGTGACAGAACGGCGACACACCACGCAAATAGAAGCGTTGATGATGCATCATAAGAAAAACTATTTGACGAAATAACTTTGAACATGTTTTGGCACGTGGCTCGCAGGAGGTTTATACTTTGCTCACTTGCAATCGATAACCGTCATAATTGATGAAAAATATAAAACCTTAGTCATAAAGCACTAGAAGGACCCAGAATGAGATTTTCGCGATTTTAAGTGTTTTAGCGAATTAAGAATTTTCATTATTTTTTTAACATTTGGCAACCAAATGTGTCTCGTGTTACATAAAATATGGGCTACATATATAAGTTAAACGCAAAAAATGCACATAGCATCTTATATGCCCTAAATGTATACATAGCATGTTACATCTTTGGAATACGGAAATACCTAAAAGAAACACTTGGTCCGACCGAAAAGGGAAGAAGGATAACCCTCGAGGCTGTCTACGCCATAAAAAGAAATTAAATTCTAGATCAGCCTCAAGATCCCTGATCGCTGTCTTCAACCCAACCCTGTGTACATGGAATGCTACACTACATATATTCACATAATACAAATATTTCGCAACCACTGTCATGTACAAGAATATTGGACTAAGCCGGGGTAAAATGCAGCTCCTGCCATACGCAGGATACTGCATTTAACCCCCTTACCATAAATGGCCATAGAAGACCAGCTCCTCAAACCCCTGGTATGCATGTACACACGTAATATATAAGACCGACCGATTTTATTCTCTCTCGTTTCACTTTCCACGAAGCAATCTCAACGTCAACCAATCTCGGGGACGCCCATCTCTCTGCCAGCAGCGGGTGCAAAGTTCGCGCGATCTCCACGCTTCGTTCGCCAGCGGCATTTTACCTCTTTCCTCCGTAGCGTTTTCCGCACCAGGCGCTTCCGATCAAACAATCTATCCGCGACGACCGCCGAGCCGTATTTTATATCGTGAAGTTTGCTCGACCTGTGCAAGGCGTTCTGGACATATATATATAACTGGGAACTCTCAGTTTAAGAGTCCCGCCGGGCACTTGAAACTTTTTTAAACGTCCGAGGGAAATTATCCAAAGATCGTCCATCCACCCGCCCTTTTTATCTCTCACTCTCTCTCTCTCTCTCTCTCTATCTTATACGTCCCATCAGTTCCCACCACCCCTTCGAGACACTTTGCAGGATAGTTTTATTCGAAAGAAAATCGCTCAAAACTCTCTCTTTTTGTATATATATATGGAAGGTGGATATTATATACGAATTCGCAGGATTTCCGGAAACCTGCGCTATTACCGATTTTACGAGTATGATGCAGAGGCCGCATGAGGCATTTTATGGCCACTCCTATTATCTGATGGTTGTATCGGTTTCGGATAAATACTTAAATGGAAGTTGTAAAATGAAAAGATTGAAAATTAATACAACACAGTCTTCATCAAAAAAATCTAACGCACTCTCGCGGAGTGTCGGTGATTTTTTAGGCGTAAAGAATTTTTATTTTCTAGAAGATTTTTACCGAACAGTCCGTATATCATTCCCTCAATACAAAATTTGGATTCTTATACAAATTTTTAAAAAAACGGAAAAATTGTACACACGAATACATTTATCGCGTAAAGAAAATCACATAATCTTATTTATAAAAATGGAAGAATGTTTGTTTGTTTGTTTGTCATGTATACGTTCCTATACCATTCATCCGATTGCGATAACAATTTTGGTGAGTTGTAGCTCGCACTCCCGCGAAGATTACTCAATTAGTAGAATAATTTTATTTACAAACGGGCGCGTACGGTACAAAACAAAATTAATATTTATTTTTATATATATATATATATATATATTTATGTATATATATTGAAACGGCAGAACGTTTCAATATTATGTTATACTGGGTGACACGACGTTTGATCAGTAATTTTGAGTGTTGGTGAGTAGAAATATATTGTTCATAAACTTTATTTTCGTTCAATGTTTTATTTAATCTCGTGCCGTTGATGTTTGATGTTCTCGTTTTTATTTAAGTGACTTAAATTGCAATTAATTAATTAATATTTACGTAATATAAAGAAAATATATAAAGCTTTCTCGAATTAATGAATTATAATAATAATCTTTACTATTATTTGAGATCCACTGTCTAGGTTTTCGTTAATTTAATTTGCACGAAGAGAGAGCTAACCGCCACACTCTTTTAACATTTAAAATTGGTGCGTCTATCATTCTTCTACAAAACATCCATCCACCACGACTTTGCAACGGTAAGAAAAATTCAGTGAAAAATATGAGCAACAATATCATCGAACTTATAATTAAAAATGGGAAACTTAAAGGAGAAAATGTAATATTGCCACGTATCCCAGTGATACCAACAGCTATGCCATTCGAATTCAAACGTTTGCAGTTTCCGACTCGGATTTGCAGTGACCATCAACAAATTACAGGGACAATGGTGTGCGCTACAAGGGTGTGGATTACATTTTAAAAATTCATGCTTTATACATGGACAGCTATGTGTGACGTGCTCACGCGTAGGAAAACCTTCGAATTTCTTCGTGCACGCACCAGACGTAAAAACAAAAAATATTGTGTATCCAAAAGTACTTGAATAAACATAATTTTAAAAGAAAATTATTTCACTGGCATTCGCTGTAAAATAAATTATGACACAAAAACGATATTGCAACGCTTGCCGGGTACCGCTAGTGAAAACTAAATATTTTTTCAACCAAGTCGTTCAAAATTTGGCAAAAGATTAATCTATTGCACAATCGTGTTATTTATTTAAAAATAATGTGAATATTTTCACTAAATAAAAAACAGAACATGAAGACTGGACACCCACTGGCATATTGAAAATAAAAACGAATGAGTTCGGAAGAGATTGAAATGCAACGGAGATGAAGAAGACCTCGAACAATCAAGATAGTGAATATCCTCCCCTCCTGCCCGTCTATCTTTCTCGTCCGTGTGCGTCAAGCTTTCAGAGTCTTATTCGAGCCCGATAAGAGTTTCATGAGAGCTTCACTTTCATGAAACTTCTTGACCGCGCGTGAGAGAGATGGCTCTTCGAAAACGCATCGAGCCTTCGCAATCGTCTCGAAGCTTTCACAGGTCTCAAATTCCATCGTCATCTTGCTCTCTCTTTCTCTATCTCTTTCTTCTCGTCTAGATGCAGCATTTTTATTCTATCAGCGACACCACAGAGTCACTGGATGTGTAAACCATGAGCTCGCTCTTCACAAATGCGAGAGAGTGAAAAAGCCTTTCCACTTGAAGGATGGTCGATGCCACACCTTCCTTCGATAACGAATTCATGAATGGGGACGAAGACATTACCAAAGAGAAAATCGAATAGTCTCCAAGACCTGTTCCACTGAGCGGAGAAGCTTGGATTTGAAGTCCGTCGAGCTCCCCAGCTGTCCTCGCATCAAGTACACGGAACATCTATCTAGATGAACATACACAGGTATAGTTCTATGACGAAGCTTTTGACTAAGGTTGACTAACTGAATTTTCCAGACAGTTGATATTAGCCCACGTCCCGTACAGACCGACGTGGAAACCCTTTGACGATGAGCAAACGACCGACGAGCTCGGGAACTTGCCAGAGAGCTTTGCGACGGGCTGAGAATGTTTTGAAGGGTCACTGGACCAAATGCAGTATCACATTCTCGACTATAATAATATATTCTGCAACCTGAATTATACGACAATCTTAATTATTGCGGTTAAAGCACTTATCGCGAATATTTTACGAAAACTAAGATCTTTTACATTAGTCGAGGTGTGGTCGAAAAAAAATGATCGAAAAGGGATTGATATTTAAAACCCGAGCCTTCAAAATCTTTCAGATGTTTGGAAATAGATAACTTTTAAAAATACACAAATACATCAATGTTTTTGGGGCAGTTTATCTAGATACTCTCAGCGTGTGAAGACTATTGTACACTGAAGAAAGAATTCGTTAAATATCGACAAATCTGTAGTTCGATATGGCGAAATAAACATTTAATTGTAGTTTTACTTGAAAGAAATGTAACTAAGCCAAATAAAGAAGATCATTAATAATATGGTAATGTTTGTACTAAAAAAATTCTCTTTCTATCAATTTATTAATAGTTAATGAACTCGTATACCAGTGACGGCTTAATATAGAAGGACGACTCACGTTGGCTGGCATGAAGGCAAGCTTCTTAGTGCGGTTCACGAGGACGTATGGACGCTGAAGCTTAATCTTTTGATCAAGTCTCGGAACATATTACACCCTGAACAGCTGAATCAACGCAAAATAGTAGAAGGAGGACGTGAAGATTCCTACTTCTATCCTCCGTCACGCTGACATCCGATCCTCAACTCGCTCTAGCTTGGATATCAACGAACCCTAATCTCCTTTCTCGCTAAGGCTGTTCGCACACGAAACTACGGACAAAACACACACGAGTTAGTCGGACACCAAGCCTGACCGTGATTGACTAACGGTTACGTGGTGGTGTGAGACCGGCTCGTCCGTACGACAGCAAACAGCTAACATAGTTTCGTGTGCGAGCAGCTTAACTGATCATCCTTATCACCTATCCGTCAGCACATCTCGTCCCAATGTACTTGGTCGCACGGTCTTTGCTGAACGCATCGACAAACATACACGATGCGCATCTTACGATCTATCAAGGTACAGAGGGAAACTATCACATTCATTAGATTATTGATTATAGTTATTTTGCAAAAATGTTACATTCAGTTGACCGTTTTCAGTTAAATAATAAAGACATCTTTCCTAGCTAGTTTACCGATGGAGTCGGATATATTTTGACAGAAATACCGACGGTCTACAAGGGTCATTAGGGATATAAAAAGGTAGGTAGAATATTAAACTTTCAAATCTATTATGTACAGATAATATGAACAAAGAACAAAGAGCGACGCGATGACTATCCTCGCGATGAAGCAGTGCCTGTTAATATTTATCCACCTATGGTCACTCTAGGAGTGAGTTTGATGAGCCATAATGTCATCAATTATATCTCTTACGAACCTCCCTAGCCGGTCTATACCGCTTGGTCAAATTTACCCACAGGTTTCTCTATACCATTCTGAATGAGTAACGAGAATTCCTCTCTGCGATCTCATCGGGAATATGTGGTTAATGCGGCTTGTCAGTCGGTGAATGTTTGCATAATTTCCGCTTTGGGACTCTCGACTGTGCCTAGAAAATGAATGAGGAACAGTATTTGTTCGTCGATCTATCATTTGTATTCAATTGACACTTACCTTCATACTTCATTATATTGTACAATAAAAATTTCATACGTGAAAATATTTCTCAGTGATTTCATTAGTTTTTAAATGAAGCAAAATCGCAATAAGAAATATTTTATGAAAAAGATCAAAATAGTCGTCGAAACTAGAGGGGATTTCATATTTTATTTATCATTATGTACAATAATAATCGAATATCCATCAGGACGAAAACAATTGTGATACAATATTTTACGTTATTAAATATTTGTTTCTTGATTCTATCTACGTTCTCATTCTTATGTATATTTCGGGAAAACGCATGAATATTTACAAATAAACAAACAAGAAATTCTCCCCTACTCCGGGCAAATGAGGATGTAAAATTTTTGCGGGTGGCTCGCATTATATTATTATAACCATTTTTGTTATTTTACCCAAAAGTTCATCAATCACAGCGCTTAGGTATTCGTGAATGGAACACTAATTGTGAGCATATTGCGTGCTGTGCCATATGCTGCAGTAGGTGAGTCTGAAAAGCCGTTTGTTTTTCTTCGACTTGCAATGCATATTTTTTCATCTAGACTCGCGGCAATTTATTTTGGTCCTTCTCAAGCTTTGCCCAACAATATTTTTTCAACTTTTGACGACATGTAAGAATGCACAGTCATCCGAGCTTATTTTCCAAGCGATCCCTTACGAAAGCTCAAATTCCGTGTTTTGTTTTAAGAATAAATCAGTCAGTGACATTAAAAATGGCTAATTTATTAGTTGTTTTTTTATGTGGAAAATATCGCAAAGCTTCCGAACGAACATTTCAGCTCGAGTATATGAGTATATATAATATAAATTTACGCATTTTTAACCACAGAGAAATCCTCTCGTTGCTCGTGGAGCCACAACAAATGATGTTTATCAACATTTTAACCTATGTTTTTGTTCATTTGTCGTATATTTACGTGTATTTCGCAAAGCAACTTTTGCAATTTTTTGGCGTTTCTAAATATTTGTTTTATTAATTAATTCTTGTTTTCCATCGACGACACAGACGACATTTCATTCTATGTATAGCCGCCTTTCGTAAACGGATTGGAGATGTTCGTAAATACTCGTATTATTCTTTTCCGAATGACGAACAAGTCGATGATTTTGTTTCTCGATTCTTTTCGCGACGCCAATAATTGCTACCGCGAAACGACGAATGTCGAGTAATCGATCCAATCGCACCGCAAAAGTCGGCCGTACTAGTTAGTTGAAGAGATTAAAGCTAGTCCGAAACCTTAGCTATAATTTTGGCATTGATTGCGGCGATGGTGGTGTCGTCAGAGTGTGAATCTCGTCGAACGATTTTTTTGCTGCATTCTGAAGATCGTCCATACCCTTTCTCGTTTTTGTTGTAATGTCGTCAATCTGACGTCGTGTCTGATTGAGCAATTCGTCTGTCGATTTGACGGCAGAACTTGCAAGATCCTTGACCTCGACACTCATTTTATCGATAACCCATTCCATCGCCTGTCTTCCCTGTTTCATTCAACGATTATATTTCTACCAAAAATCCTCGTTTTTTTTTTTATTTTTGAACTATTTTTGTCAGTATTATTCATGCCAATATTTATAATCTAAAAACATCGTTATGTCAAAATATTGTCAAAAGACTTCAAAAACGACTATAAGAAAAGAATCAATCAATGCTGAAAACAATCTTTCTTGTAATAATTGATGGATTTTATAAACGTATGATACATTGACGTATTTTACCTTGCCAGCATTCAGCGATATCTTAGACGTCAGTAGGTCCTCCATGTAATAAGTGAGTGGTACACCGCGAACCATTACAACAGCTTCTTGTGTAAGGTATGTCTTTTTGTCATCGTGGGGGTCGGGCGAATACCTCAGTGTCTCGTCGACGGCGATGTAATTGCAGAAGCTCAACTAAACATTAAAATAGAAAAATGCCTAATTGGATTTTGCCTCGTAAGGACTGAATAATTTTCTGACAAATATAAATTTATCCTCTTAATCTTACAGTTACAGTAAAGAAAAGAATTATTCATAATTCCAATGAATTTTTAATTATACCGCAATCTCATAATTCGACCAAGCTACAATGCATTCCATAATTTAACAGCATCCGAGATCCTACGACGAGCGTCTCTTCCCGTGTATCAGGTTACAATTCGTCCTCGTACAAAATTGCAGCGAGTTCACGACGCCGAATCAGGCTTATGACACATTGAGAAGGAAGAGGGGAAGATTTTGCATGTTATGTGAGAGAAGCTTTTGCGAGAGATGAGTACCGAGAGTGCATCATAGAGAGAGAGAGAGAGAGAGAGAGAGAGAGAGCAAAGGGGGATTTTCCGGTTGAATGCATAGTGCAAATCCAGTGAATACGAAGAGAAAGGCAAGGAGAGAGGGGCGAAGTCCCTCTCGCATTATTATGAACGCATAGGATAGAGAGAGAGAAAGAGAGAGGGAGAGAGAGGGAACAGTGGTCGCGAGACTGGAACAATTGAATCGCGGGGGTGCAATACGTTTCGTGGGGAAATTAACGCCCGCGGCATTGTAGGTAGAAGAGAAAATGGAAGGGGTTGAATGAGAACACGCGAGGGTGTCTCGTGGTACGGGCGACAACGACGACGACAGACTCGAGAGCCAAACCTTTCACTCCCTCCCACGCTCTCTTTCACTCTCACACTCTCTCTTTCTCTCTCTCTCTCTCTCTATCATCCCTCTCTTCATTCCCTCCGCATATTCCCTCCATATTGGCAATCAGTGAAGCCGGCTGTGCCATTACATTCCCCAGTATTCGGTCTCTAATATGAGCTTTCTCTCGTCGAGTCCTATGTATGGCACGAGGCACGTCTATTATAACCGCGAGAAAATTAGAGACGACTTAATTTTCAGGACTTGCTCACTCCCATATTTACGGCAATTGAGAAATTACAAATTCGTCGATGGTCGAGTAATCGATGCGTTATGTAATTTTACCTGTGTTACGATCTATCGATCCGCATGGTAAAATCAAATTTACAATTAACACGTTAAGTGTCGCGCCTGGTTTCCTTTTCGGTACGCCTGCGATAATACTGTTTTTGTATATTTTTTTAGATACTTCTTGTATGTATTTATCGCAATCCGTACTTTGTATGATTTTAGAAGTTCTTTCTCCATGTTCATAATTATTATAATAAAGAATAGGAGTATCGAAGAATTTCGGAAGAAATTAGCTGTTCGTGTAACAAATTGTTGAGATAAATAATGTCCAGATAGCAGTGTTGTAACTAAACCTGAAATATCTCATAAAAAATTGGAACAAACCTGGGAGAGTGTCCAAAATTCGAAGATATTACAAAAAATGCTACAGTTTGGACGATATATTACCAGAAATTTGACGAAAAAAATTATAACAGTCAACGGTGATTGACACAGCCTGAGCAAAAAGTGTAGTGTCAAACACCGGTGACCGACGCTGCCTGAACGAAAAGCACACTGTCGATTACCGGTGACCGACGTGGCGCTTAATGTGTTAATCGACGAACTGTTTATGAAATGTCTAATGAATTATTTACAACGATTTGAAATAATTGTACGCCTGATTTTATAATACAGAAATTAAATTGAGTTACTTTCGTTCATTTACGTTGATAGTTGAAAAAGCTACCCTCATCACTCGACGATTTTCTCATTACTCTCAAGATTCGTGTTACTCGATCGCTCCGAATGATTTAAATCCACGATGTAACAGAAAAAGAAAACATCTTTTTTATGAGCATTTCTTTTTCATCGACCGAATCTTTCTCAACAACGCAAAGTGAAAGTACTTCTCCAGGTATAAAACACTGACTTCATTTCAACCGAGACTGCCCGAGAGCCTCTCGTATAGCATCGTTATCTATCCTTCTTTCATTCGATAATTATCATCCGCACCTCCTCATCCCCCTCATCTTTTCTCATTCCAATTTATACGGGAATTTGTCCTTACGTTCTCGCAAGTCTCAGTATTTGGTATTCCACTCGGATAACCCATCGTCGCCGAACCGGTGAATTTAATCGCCCTAACGCCAGTAGAAATTTCTCTATCTCTCTGTCTTTCGCAAACTCACGCTTCCCCTATGAAGAGCCTTGACGACGCGAGGGTGGGACCACCGAGCGAGGTAAAGCTCAGCGAGCGCCAACTTTAATTGGCACGACAGCTCGTCCAGTTGTCATTCCCTTAACGACAGGAGAGATAGAGAGAGCAAAAATGCAGAAAAGGTGTGATAACCACCGTTACGAAACCCGGAAATAACGCAATTTTCCTTGGTGACGACGACTTTAGAGATTTCAGACATTTTAAGAGGATTCTTTTTACGGCACACATTGTTTTCACCCTTTTTTAGATTACGACCGGGGAATCAAAAATTGTTAAACAGCCAGAAAAAAGAAGGTTGGCAAGATCATCATTGGAAAAAAGGAAATTGAGTTTTAGTGAATCTATTTCGATAGTAATCTCAATAGGGCCTAGGAAGTGTGAATATACATTATAATTTAATTTCCTAATTTAGTTCATTAGCTTGACAAAATTTAGATTTCCACGAAGATTATTCAAATAAGATAAGTCCACCATTTCGATCCCTCAATATCGTTTCCGATTCTTCGACGAATCAAAATTCGGTTATACCATAATAGATTTCAGGAAAGTTTTCAGCTCAGGCTGACAGATGCTCGCTGTCTCGAAGCAAACCTACCAACAGGTTCGAGAATTTCCTCTCTGCTCGCGCCCGGTGTGTCGAGAGAACGCACGGGGTCAAGCCTTTCCCACATAGATATACCGGTGTCGCGTATACGCAGAAGCAGCATCAGCACCAAATGCCCGTCGTTCTACCGACTAATTACTCTTCTGCCAATTAACTCGCCCACTGAATTCAACGTTCTATTATCTCGAACGATACAGCACGATATGTGTGTGCGTGTGTGTGCATGCGCCCGTGTGTGTAACGCTTCTAATGGGAGCATACGCCATCGCGACGACACGTAGATGCATCGTGATGTGGCCGGTGTCTTTGAAAGTTCGGTGAGCCTCCTGAGCGAACCGGACGACGATTACACGTCAATTTGAAATTGAGCCTGACATTATTTTAAATCGATTGGCCTTGATACTATCGACGTTGAAACATTGGAAAAAACATTTCTTTTTCCGATGATGTAATATCGAAGATGAATAATGAATGTTTTGTTTTCTTGTTGATGTACTTGTTCTCGGGGAAAAGTCAATCGAGTGAAATAATCAGATTGAAAAAGTAGGAAGAGAATCGAGCGTTCGGGGGTTGCGGACGTCGCTGCACTGGTGTCGTCGAATTATATTAGAAATTATGGGTTGTTGAAGAGTGGAGATAAAAGAAGGAAGAAAAAGAAGACAAATAGAATTACTGGTCGACAAAAAAGTGAAGGAGCTAAAAAGATGTGAATCTTTGCTGATGGGCACACTTTGTAGTTCATAGGATTGTAAAAACGATGTGGCTTACGGCAAAGCCCGTTATATATAAGAAGGATGGAAAATGGCACACTGGCAGGAAATCCGGTGGTCGGTGCAACGGGAAATGGATGTCAACGCGAAAGGTCATCGACGCATCAGGTCACAGACAAATGCGAAGACATGACCGTAACTCCGCCACGTAAATCCTAGTGGATTCGAATATTAAAAGGCTACCGTTCATAAAAAAAATCCGTGAAAATAAAACAGAATTACAATGCCGGGTATATCTTTTTTCCTTCTTTGCCTGAATATAATTTTCATAAATCGCAGACATATTTAGACAACACAAATCGAAATTAATTTAGCTGAAAATCAAGGTACTGATTTTTTTAGTTTGTAAAAATGTAAACCTTTGAGTGCTGAGTTGCGCGACGCTAAGCGCGTGCTGTGGGCTGCCCACTTTTTACGAGAACGCGCATACGGCTAGCTCTGAAATTTCTTTGCAACATGTGTTGATTGTAACTGAAATAATTTGAGCAGTGACTGCAAAGACCTTAACAGAACCATTTATTTCCCTTAACAATAATAACATGAACATCATAAAAAATAATAAATTATAACTTTTAAATTGAAAATTTTATAATTTTGCTATGTATGGTAAATCTCGAAGCAGCGATACATAGACCAACGGTTACACCGATTGTATTAAGTACATGACATTACAATACATATGATGAACGATTGGAATTATTTCACATCGAGTGTCTTTCTCTGGAAATGTAGCATCAGTATTTGATTTAATACGAAATTCCTCAATAATAAAAACACCTAAAAATGTCAAATCAGTTTGGCCACGCTGGTCCGAATATTCGCAGCGAATAAAGTTAGTGCTTACCGAAGGAACAGAATTTATATTTATATTTATTCACCTTTACATATATTAATTATTTCTGAAGAGATTTTATCCCACCTCATGATGAAAAATAAGACAAGAAGACGTATAAATGTGGATCAGAATTATTTCGAGTTATCAAAAGATGAGCAGACAAATTTAAATTTGGCACAAGGAAGACGTGATACAAATAATAAAATAAATCGAGAAAATGTATTCAAAATCAAGATAGTGACAATTTAGTAAACAAGTGCGCAATAAATACACACAAAAGACTAATGAACAACTCTGACAAAGCATTGCAAAAACGCACACTTAAACGCATTCGTACTGTGTGTTTTATATCTCTCGGCTTACAAGCATCAATCGCATGTATGCGTTTACAGTTCAGATTGAATCGTTGGTGCGAGACCGCATATATGCGTCATAGCCCAAATCGAATGCTAGCTGAATACGCATTTATTCGTTCATAGCCTATGGAAAACACGTCTTTGCCGAACGCATATATGTGTTCATACCACTCAAAGGGTTAACCAACAACTCTTTCGGAACATGAGAAATTATTTCGGGATGCAAGCAATCCTACTGCATCTAAAACAAAACACTACAAATTCTAAACTTTGATACGACTAGCTGTGGTCTACATTCACATCGCTACCTGTACTGATTAGCCGACCTCGTTAAAAATGATGGTTACACACCGGGATGTTGAATAAAAGACGGATCGAAAAAATCGACAAAATCGTTATCCAGTATTTCGCGAGAAAAAGCTTTCAATCCCTTTTGTTAGCGATCCTGCATTTTTCAGTCTCATATGCGTATGGGATAAAAGGATTTTTGTATTGTTCAGATTAATAATCGAGGCTTCTCTCTTCTCTGCTTATTTTTTATGAAGAGAGTTTCTGTTACTATTTTCTCCATGTTAGATCATTTATCATTCTCCATATATTTTTACGATGAAAGAAACGCTGGGATTTATGAATGCAACATAACCAAATGTTAACGTCACCACCGAGTTATCGGAACAATTCTGAAAATCAACCCCGATCCGAAAAAAATGACAAATTGTGAACTTTCGATGACTCAGTCAATTTCTATCGTACGTCCATAAAACGAAAAGATGAAAAAAAAAACGTTTTACTCAGCTCGAGACTGTCTATACTCCATCGCCATTCCTTACACACTTATACTATATTTATATTCTCATATACTTCTCGGTGTGAAGATATGCTTCTATCTGCTTGCTTTCTCACTTTTGCTAGCATAGCGTTAATTGAAACTTTTCTCATTGTCGTTTCGTACCCCTAGCATACTTCACAAGAGAACTGCGAAACCCATTGCCAGTGTTTGTCCAATGCCTGCGGGAGACCTATCTGGTCCATAACGCGCGTCGGCACGGCCACCATATTAGCGCGGCGGCTATTCCTCTCCTCGCAGAAGTATATATTGGTACATGCCGTACATTTAATTGTCATTTTCGATAGTTAAACTGCGTTAGCCGAAATTTTTGTTTTTATACACATGAATATAGTTTTCATAAAATGCGATAAAATACCACGAAAATGGCATAGATAATTTTATGTTTGTTTACATCGACAACCGAAACGTATCAAAAAATTCTGAATTGAAATAGCCATAATACTGCTAGTATAAAATTCATTTCTGCTCGATGTAGCCTCGCCTCGACCCTCACCAGCCCGCTCGATGCTGCCTATTCTTGATTCCTCAAAAAATTTCGACTCGGGATTACTTTTGTTTTGTCCAACACACTAAACTAAGGTAACTTTGTGCGTACTAACTTACATATTTCCATATTTTCGTTTTTGGTGGACATGAAAGCTCTTTGACAATCTTTCAAAACTAGAACGTGGTGTTTTGAACATTTGCAATCATCGCTATTTCGACTTTAAAAGTGAATAAAATAAAATGGCAAATCGAAAAAAACCGTTGCACAATCAATAATATTACAGTATACAGGTAACGGAGAAACTCCGACGGCGTTTTCGGGTAAAGTTGGAAAAATTCTCTCTCTCTCTCTCTCTCTCTCTCTCTCTCTCTCTCTCTCTCTCTCTCTCTCTTTCTCGCAGAGGATTGAAGCATCGTTGAAGAGGGGCATCAGTCATGAGTAGGGTTTAGTTGAAGTATCGCAACGTAAAAATCGATGCAACGCACAGAGAAACTTGCTATATATTATACTTATATATGGGGAGGCAGTGGCACAGTGGTAAGGCTCGTGACTCACACGCAGTGGGCCAGGATTCGATTCCCGCCGGTACCAATAGAATTTTTCTGTGTGCTTTTTCTGTGCTCTCGGTGGTTCAGAAGCCACCTAAGAAAAACTTTAGGTCCACAGGAAGAATACAGGTGTTGGAAATGCGTAGGCATTTGACATGTGCATTTCTGTAAGGAGAACATGTAAAAACCCACAAGGGTGTACATGGGAAAAACGTATAAAACTACTTATACTTATTATATTAAGGGAATATGTTTGACAACACAGAGAAATACATGTATTATTGCGGTCGTAAGAGACAGGGAGAAAACTGACCGCTTCATCGGTTTTAGCATAACGCGAATTCTCATAACGAGTAACACGAGCATCACAGTATTATTGAAAAATGAAACTATCAACGTGAAATGAAATACAAAAATAAAGAATATTTACACAGGGAGGAAAAATAATATTCTCCCATGAGCTCGACGCACACATTCGGTAATATTCAAGAGCTGCTGTACTGCAAAACTAAATTTAAAAAAACATGGACACGAAAAGCATAAACACGTTTTATATACGTGGATTTAAAGCACAAAGAACATTGGTTTCGCCATTTAATGCTTTATATTAAAAACTGGCCAATGGGCAATTATGAATCCGATTGTTTACTATTAAATATTAAGGGGTCACGTACAGTTAGAATTTTCAAAAAATCGATTTTTTTTACATTTTCTAAAAGTAGCACATTTGAAAAGTATTCTGTGAAAATTTTAGACGAATCCGACTGTTGGGTATGGAGATATGTAACTTTGAACGGAAATTTTTCTGCTGCATGTAAACCGTACTGAAAACTTTGAATGCGTTTTTCTCGAAACTATGTTTTCGAACACGGTGATCACTGTACCTCGGAAACGGCTTTACCGATCGACTTGAAATTTTGCTCACTTTTTCTAGACATAATTGTCCTCCGGATGAACGAAGGATTTTTCTATGCGATTATTTTTTTTTTTTTTATAGCTGAAAATGTGAGCAAAATTTGGGTCGAAAACACAACTTTGACTTCCAACATCCACCATTTTGTGAAAAATCATAAAATTTTCAAATCCTTCGATCAACCGGAGCATTATGTCATTAACTAATGATCCCTACTTTTATTTTGATTTCGGACGATCCAGTGACGAGCTGCACTGATCACCGCGGAGGACCTTTTTTTTTGGGACCCCTACGTTACGTGCGGTTATGGAAAAATTTCTGCATATTTTGCAATGAAAAAATTGTATTATTTACTTAAAATATATGTCTTTTGTATGGAAAAAGATTTACGATTAATTATTTAAATGTGTCCCCAAAAAAAATTCGCAAAAAACCCCTTTTTTTCGAAGTCCTAACTGTACGTGACCCCTTAAACGATTTCAGGAGGGATTTGAAGAGGAACAATTTATTTTTTACATTAGAAACGACCTTGTAAAAGAATATTATCATGATAGTAGGAAGTTTAGTTAAATGGAGTCCATCTTTCACCCTTCCAGGACGGAGTCATTTGGAAGTTCAACATCCAAAAGAAGAGTATGTGCTGTTGCTTCGCAATAATATAAATCCCTGCGAGATGTTACGGTTAGGAGAAGAAATTCTTTCATTCGCTATCTAGGAGCATATTGTCATAGGTGCTAGATTTTCAGACGTTCGCTGGAAAATTTATATAAATGTATTAAATTTCAATTGCAAAATTGAAAAAACGGGAGAGTTCGCAGGAGTGAACTTCCTTCCGTTTTCAAAACGTAACCGCGGTATCTATATTATTGCAAGAGAACAGTGTACACCGAGATTCGTCTCCTGGATGTTTAACTCTCAAATGACGTCGCTCTACAAGAAGGAAAGATAAGAGTAATCTTCGTTAAACTGCTGCCACGATAATAATGTTATTCGAGCAACTCGTTTCAGTATTGTTTTTACAGCCGTCAAGCCACTATATCGAATTTTAAAAGGATTTGCATATTTTTCAGAAAAGCCGCATTCTCTCCAACTTTGATAAACTTTGTACTTTCGAACCGAAATGTGCTAAACCTACAAACGAGATATATATTAAGTTTGGGAAACAACTCTAATTAAGAAGTTCACTGTTAAACAAATTTGGAAATTTTTCGACGCGTTCGATTTTACCGAAAATTAAATTTTAAAAGGTCTAAAAGTCTAAAAGCTCAAGTGATATAAAAAGGCTTTGTAAATAGAAATTAGCATAGGTACTGCTTCATCGTACTAGTTACATATCCACAAAGCTCCGTCTACGAGGAAACTATTATTCTAAATCATAAACAGAAGTGCCTTTGTATACACGATAGAATATCACAAAAAAGGAAGCTGGCAATAGATATTCAAACAAACTTTAAAAACCGAAAGACTTTTGTTGAGATCAACGCATATACTAATTTGATTAGAAAGATCTCTTTATCAGATTCGGTTCGACCAAATACGTCAATTTTCTTTCATCCCTAGCGCCATCTTCGTCTTCCTGGCATGTTGCAGTGCCAAATCCGGGATGAGAAGGCGATGGAAAAGTGAAACGAATATGCGGGAATTTCGACGACGAAGTAGTGAAAAATACTCGCGTTTGATAATCCGGCGAAGTGTTGGCGAGAGGGTTCCACGAGTGGTCTCACAATCAGTCGTATTAAGGCACTTCAAGAATTGAGTTGGTGTGCTTGGCTCGTGGTATAACAAAGCGCGAAAGAGGTAGAGAGAGAACGGAGTCGCGAGTAATTAGCATCGCCGCATAATTGAGAGGACTTTGCGAATTCGAGCCGGCGACGCGAGCGGGGCATTGTTTCTCCCTTAACCTCAGCCTCACTACTTCACCTTTCAGTATTCGCCATTTGTCGGTATTTGCGGCTCACCAGTGAGCGGATAGGTATATGTATAGTATCAAGACAGTGAAACAGAAGGCAGGGGAGGGAATGACCTTTATACAGATATATCCATGTTTATATATATATATATATATATATATATAAGTTATCATATATATGTATATATAGATATAGGTGAGAGAAAGAGTACGATGACATATGCACGCGGCAAGCATGACTGGTTGCACCACGTTGCACCCTACGGTGCTCTCCAGTCCATTCCCATCTCTATCACTCTAAGGTGACATCCAGCCATTCGCCCTCTAATTCTTAGTCGCTATAGTCTAACCCTATTCACGCCATCTCACCTTCAGATATGTAAGGCCGGTGCCACACTTTGCGTTTTCGCCGGACCGGTTTTGACGGATGCGGTCATCCGGTTTGTGACATACTATAGGTTCAAATGAGAGGTGTCACACTAGTGCGGCGCTGCCGCATCTGTCGGATGCCACCAGGCTTTTCGCAGCGGATCGCCAGATACGTGACAAAAACACGTTTACAATTAGGCTCATGCCTGGTGTTACACTATCCGGTTGTGCCGCATACGTTTGATTCGTTCAAAATAAAAATTCATACATTATAGATCAAATTTTTCACTTTTACCTGAGTGTTACCATCAATCTTTCTTCTATCCTTATAGATCTTCTGAACTGACAATGACTGGTCTCTATCGAAATTGACGGTTTCAAAATGTCCAATAATTGATCGGATGAATGGCTTGACATTCGATAGTATTTTTAAAAAACTTATCTTTAAAATTACGGATGTTTGTATACAATTTTTCAAATCATTGTCTCAAAATTGTTCCTACTCATGTCGATACGTTGATTGTTCGAAGGAAAGTGTCCGCTTAAACCGCATTAATGTGTCATGTAGTAGCCCTCCGGTTAAATCGGGTCCGTTTTAGCCGGACCGGCACTACACTGGACTACACTAGACCGGCACTAGACTAGTTCTATATATACGCAAAAAACATGCACACACTATCTTGATTCTATATTTCAATCGACTGAAAAAGGTGTCAGCTCCGTCCAACGGATCTCCTGTTCGTCTATATTCAGGTACATATGTACATGGCACATCAGCATAAAATACACGATAGCTAAAAACGCTACGAATATATGTATATATCCCGGTTCATCCATACAGTATTTCGTCGAGCGAGTGAAATGTGAGATGGGGAAGAGCGGCTAACGAAAGCTCGGGAGTACGCACGTAGAAAACGCTTTCTTCACCACCGAGCTTTCGCAATTTGTTGTTTTTATGATTTAAGGGTAGAGCGCGTATTATAATTGAGTCTTATGTAATTGCGTTTTCGCTGCATTTATGTGTCTACATATATTTCTATTGTATGTATTAATATATATACGCACATATGTATATTTATCTCGCTTCTTCCCTCAACAGTATGCGCTCCTTTCGCCGCTATATGCACCCACTTCCGAACCACTCCCTCCGGTAATCTCCATCAACTCTCACTTGCCTTGGGGAATCCCCGCAAACAAACTGATATATATATAGAAGCGCGGAGTTGCAGACCCCCGACCTCGTCATTAATAACCACGATGTGAATAACAAAAATAATAATAAATAAGAGAAATAATAAAAAATATTACATGTTCTCTGAGTCACCTTTTTATGAAACATCCGTCGAAATTAATCGCTTCCGGTTTATTAAGTTTCTCGGGGGGTCTACGATCGCATCGTCTAACTATTTTTAGCACTCACCCGTATTATCATTCCTGTTTTAACAACTTTCCTACCCCCAAATTGTTAATAATTCAAAACGATCAGTGTTGTAAAAATATATAAAAATATTATTTACGTTCTGCTTCAAATTTCATTTGCCGAAACGCGTTCGAGATAAACAAAAGCTCACTCTCGATGCTGGGGGAACGCAACAGTTTCCATTATTTTTGTTTTATCCGCCGAGTGTACATTTTTGTCTCCCCTCGATCGGTTCTTCTTTACACACCCATTTTGTATTTTTCGGCAAAAAACAAACAGTGCCCATGCGGGACAAATATTCTCGTCACAGACGATAGAACTCTCCAGTGGTCATTGAACCCAGCAGTGATTCTCGACCATCGCACCCTCGCATTTTTTTCGGTCTAACAGTCGCTCGTGATCTCTACTGCCAAACGGGCCGATTTAACCCTTTAGAGCGTTCGGTCCCATAGTGTGCATACCCACGATTGGTACATTCGCATAGCGCCCTCTACCTGTGACTCTTCTCTTCAGTGAGGTATTTGCATGAAACGTCCATGTTGTTCCTCGCTGTGGGCATGCTGTACATAACTATGGACCATGAAAACGGCCGACGAATAAAGCCAAAATACTGAAACCCACTTTCCTGCGGATATGCAAGCATTGTTAGAATGTTGGTTGGACAGATCTACAACAAAGCAGAGGTGGCCGTACGCGAGCCACGGGTAAATTGCTAAAAGATATTTTCCCCCTGGGGATTCGCGGGAGATCCGGGATACGTAACGATCCCACCCCCGCCCCAACACAGCTTCAGTCTCTCTCTCTCTCTCTCTCTCTCTCTCGCTCTGTATATATATATATATATGCATGTATATGTGGGCGAATGGAACACATGGACGTGGAGGTTGGGGCATCCACCATAGGAGTACGTAAGCGTATACATGACACGTTGTACACATCTACCTATATAGTAGATACAACGGATAAACACGAATGGGCCTGGTACCAGTCGACCTCCGAACCGACGAACCTTTCCATCGCCACGCTCTCCAGGGAATCGTTCAATTTTAGATTAAGCCGGGAGATCTGGAGGGGAAGGGAGCCAGAGGGAGTGAGAGAGAGTGGGGGAGGGACGGCCAGAGAAGGAGAGAGGCCACATGGTCAAAGATGGAGATAAAAATGTTACCCCTTAGGAATTATCCGGCTGGAATTGTATGCACCATTTCATACGCCATAGAATGAATAAACAAAAACGCTGACTAGAAACGAATGAAAGTGAAAGATTCGGTAATGGAAACAACAGGTATGAAGACAAAGATTTATCGATTTGCGTACAGTGGAACCTCGATTATCCGAACTAATTGGAACCGGACATCGTTCGGATATTCAAAAATTCGGATAATCGAAAATATATTTCGGATTTCCGGGAAAATCAACGCATATAATATAAATCGTATCGAAAATTCTCTTTATTTGATATCGAATAACAATGAATAAAGTTTTAATTTTCATACCACCACTACTTATGTAGTGAAATCACTATTGCGGCTTTAAAAAATTATCAATGTTTGGCTGTCTCATAGTAGTTATGCCTTTCTTGGCCACTAGGTCTCGAATTCATTTAAAAAACAGCAGCTGTGGGAGACTATTTTCTGGTTGTGTAAGGGGCGTTTTATTGTCGACAGGATTTTAACCTTCAAACGCTAACGATAGGTCATTCGCGTCCGGGCTAAAATTTTCCGTTACGATTTCTCGTAGACCCTTGCAAATAAAAAATTGGAACCGGGGGTGGAGATGTTTAGGGAGAGGGTAACCTACGGGGCAAATCCCGGAATTTTTCCTCATTTTGTTTATAACCGGCAAACCCTTAAAATCGACGAAAGACACGAACAACCCATCGTCAGCTTCAACGTAAGTAAAAATGAATGTTTTTTTTCGAGCAAGGTACGTTTATTTAATAAGAAAAAGTGTATCTACATTGGTCGTGAATTTTTTTTAAACAAAATGGCGAAACGAAACGGCCGCGAAGTAATGTATGCGCTTCCGCGGCGGGGAAAACGAGAATATTCCAACGGAGATGCCTTAGAAGAAGAGGAAGTCGTAAGTTCCGAAGAAGAATGGGACAATTTTGAAACTGAGAATGAAGATGCACATTTTTAATCGGAAATGGAGCAGCGGACCCCAAATTCATTTTTTAATACAAATTTAATAAATACTATTAAAAAAATACCTTTTCTTACGCCTAAAAGGTTTTCCGAATATCCCTTCCTTCATTAAACACATATACCGGAAGTGAGGAAATATGCATTTTTCAGGATGAAAAATAAAGGTCCGATTTTAACCTCCGGAATTTCACATTTTTTTGTTCTAAAATAGCGTTGTTTCAATGAAGAAATGCCGCTGGATTTTCCAATTTATTAAAAAAATCATAGGAGATGATATTTTGCATGAAATTGTAATGAATTTTTTTTTCGGATGGAACAAATTATTATTATTAAGTTAAGGGTTCAAAGAAGGCTCATGATTTTTTTCAAATTTTTTCAAAAATAAAACAATTATAAAATAAGTGAAAGACACGAACGACCCATCATTAGCTTTAACGGTTGCTCAAAAGATCGTTAGCCGACGAAGGTTAAATAAATTTAATTGTAAGACACCGATCTGTTATCGCAGTATTATCGTTGAAAAGGTTTTCTTTGGGCGTACGTGATTTCTCCGACAAGATCTACACGCGTGAACGGTAATTATATTTCTTACTTATAACTGCTTGACTTCTGATCGTCCCCTGACCGACTGTCATATACCCGTAGTCATGTACCCGTCATGTACCCGTTCTATAGGCGTCTCACAGTTGGGTTTCAAACCATTCAAGGGCGGTTTCGTGCATTCTTCAACTCTACATTTTCTACAGTTCTCAACACTTTTCGCCGACGCGTGGCACGTTCACTGTCAGACTCTGATGGATATTTCATCATATTCTCCCCATTCTTTTTCAAATCAGTGATTGTGCATAAACGTTGTGCATAAAGTGTGCATAAACGTTCAATTTTTCGTTGCAACGTGAAACATTACGTCTGCGTTTAGTTCTACTAGCCGAAGTCATCGCGAGAGATACCTTCTTGTGACTCTGAATACTCTTAAAACAGGGCCTCAACGTGGGCGCAACTGACAATTAGTCGTGGGATGAAAAAAAGGGGATATCTTAGGGCGATACCTTATTTGAGAAAAAAGACCATCATTGAATTCATATAATCGAACGTTCGGATAAAGCGCCGAAGGGTTCGATAACCGAAAAAATCGGATTATCGAGGTTCGGATAATCGAGATTCTACTGTATTGTAATATTTTTTTTTAGGGTTTTCTCATCGTACAATCGGATATGTTATCCTGTATCGTCTTCCGTCACGGCACCATTGAATCATCCTCAGCACTCTCGCAAGGATTGCTTCGCACTAAGAATCTGTAGATTCGGAGCCAAGAGCGTGCGCGAAGCATCGTCGATCGTTCATCATCGGGCTAGCGATGCATCAGCCGATGGCATAGTTTCTTTTATTTTCCCATGCTACCTACATGTTCTTTTGCAGAAACCTTACTGCGTGTACACAACATCACGTGAAACCGGTAGTAAAAATGCCGCTTTCTGTGCACAGCTTTGGCCCATGGAACCGATAGAACCCAGGCGGTAATGCGCGCATCAATAACCTATCATATCCAGGTTTACCCCCAGTCTGAACACCCTATCCCCAGCCCCCAACCAAGGAACTCCCTGGGCTTCTTCTCTTCTTGTCGTTCCCGTTCTCGCTACCTTTCAGAGTTCTGTTTTCTCGCTCGAGAGCGACCAATAGAGAAAGACGAGAGGGAACTGAAGCATGGGAAGAAGAAAAGAGACAAAAAAGGTTAGGATATTCTCGTATCAAAAAGCAGCAGCGTTTTTTGTGGATATTTTTTGTTTCTCTTCGAGTACGTTCGGTATCGTTCCACATCGGGTTCCAGCGTGTATAGATACTTTATTATACATACGTATACCAGTAAATATATTTTAAGTAAATGCATTACACTGTATTGTATGTACCAAAGTAGTTTGATATACGGGGTAAAAGTGTGTATTACACGTACGTGCTACAATACTGAGGACTATTTTACATTATGTAGGGTACTAAATACGCTTGGCCATCGATATTATCGGCAAAAAATGCTTTGACGATGGTTGTGCACGAGCTGAGGGACTCCTTGTACTTTAGGAGCATGTGTGAGTCGGCGTGAATTTTTGTCGATACGACATTCGCGTACTGAGTTATAATAGTGAGCATTAGACGGTATGATGATTTATATTACGAACAAAATTCTGTACTTGTAGAAGTAAGAAGGGAAATTGTAAATTTTGGATCCGATTTCTCACGAGAGATTGATAACGAAAATATACTTATATGTTGGTCCCCAAAGAGCTTCTTGCTTTCGAAATGAACCAACGATTAATTTCAACACCGTGTATATTTATATTTATGGATACAAATTGAAAAATCGTAAAAATGTTCAATTTTAAACACGTTTGACTAATAAATTGTGAAAAATCAGGAGCGACTATATTGCTGAGGATTCGTATCCACTCACTGGACAGCTTTTTACTATCCTGGGATTTAACAATTGTTGGCATTTTGAAGAAAAATAAGACGTACATTCCACCAGCATTGACTGCATTGAAAACACGAGAAGAATTATCCACTGTGTTTGGACTTCATGAAAAAGTAACCATGTGCAGTTATGTGCCAAACAAAAAGGCAGTGATTATGCTATCATCAATGCATGAAGAAGCAAAGAGTGGTGATGGGGCAAAGGAAAAACCCGAAATTATTGAATTTTATAACTGGTCAAAAGCTGGAGTGGAGATGATGGATAAAATGCTTGGAAGATATACTACAAAAAGATCAACTCGAAGGTGGCCTCTAGCATTTTTCTACAATATTCTCGATGTCGCCTGCCTTGCAACATATGTTCTTTATTGTGAGAATAATAAAGTGCTTTCGAAAAAGTATTATGAACGACGATTATTTTATCGGCAATTGGGCAGAGAGCCGTGTACTCCATTCGTCGAAAATCGTTCGCATAATGCACAAATTATGAGGCATTTCACAACGAAAGTGGCGATTGAAAGTTTTTGTGGTCGAGCTATAAGTCCATAAGCGCAACCAACAGAATCTGAATCTTCGAAACTCCAGGCACAGCTCGATTCAACAGGAAGGAAAAAAATGACTGGTGTATGCCATGTTTGTCTCCAGAGCGAATTTAAAAAACATCGCAAAATTCGAAAATCATATTCGGTGTTCCCTATTTGTGATGAACATTGTATTTCAACCACGTCATGTAAGGCGTGTGCGAAATAATTAAATATACTTGTTTTTGTATATGGCAGTGTGTTATTATAAATAAAAGAAAAAATAACTAAAATGGAAAAAAACGGAATAATGTTTTTTTTACCTACTATCTCAACTATTATTTGTAATAAAAATTGTTTAAATGAAGGACATTAGAAACGATATTGTTGATTATTTATTTAAAAGTCAAGTTACATAAATAGTTTGATAAACGGTCTCTTTAGTGTGTATAAACCCGGCTTTCATACATAATGACGTTAGCGAGGACATAGGTACCCGGGTACCCGGTCATTGACCGGAGGAGGTATCGCGTTTGATAGTTAATAATTGTTATTTAATGATTGATTACAAACAATTTTGACGAAAAATTGGTATCAAACTACTTCAATTTTGAGGATCCGGGCGGTCATAAAACTTTTAAAGGGAAGCTAATAAATTCTACCTTGGAAACTGAAATGGATACCCGGGTACTCGGTTACTAACCGGACGATTAAAAAACCTGTAAAACTTCGAAAAGTCCTCGCATTCACGTGATCCAAATGCCATTATGAAGTTTAACCGATTATATAATAATTGAGGTACAATAAACAAAAATTAACGTCCGGTGGCAATTAAAGTTGCACCTACTACTTTGCTAATGGCCAGAACCATTTTTGCCCATTAGCAAAATTGGTTAAATTTTCATTTCGTCGAAAATAACTTGACAGAATGTTCTAAGAACCGTAAATTTCACGTAACCAAAGCATACAATATCCTCGTTTCTAATTATTAGGAAGTTACGCGCTAAAATTGAGCCAACTTGAGGAGAGACTGTGCGATAAACGTTCGGGGACAATTAAGACGTTCAGCGCCACGGGTGTTTTGTTAACCTTCCCGTTTAGCTCGCAATATCCGAGGCGGCCTAAACGAAACGTATATTGTGGGTCACCGGTGATCGATGCGGTCCGAACAGAAAGTACAGTGTCGGTCACCGGTGATCGACATGGGGCCTAACGCGTTCAAGTTGCGAAACAAGGATTCACTACAAGCGTTTTTATTCTTTGTCGAAAAAGAGATATTAATAACTTGACGCGAAAGGGTGAGCAAGTTAGAAAACTTTATACGTGCAATTTTGCTAACGGGTACTAAGATTAAAAAAAGATCGGGTCACGTATTTGTGCGAATTGTGATTTTTCGTTGCAGCACCATTAATATCAATTCTTATCTTACAAAACATACATCCATCATGGCACCTATAATGTTAAAGTAGCGTTTAGACTTATATCAAAATGACCTGAAGATTCGGAGTGAGAGAAGCATCAGTGCATCGAATAAAAGTGTACGGTAAAAACGAAAAAAAAAAAAAACGTCTGTCAACTTTGTGACGTCGAAATTTTTGAGGCAAGCGTAACGCAACGAAAAGGCTCAGGGAGGCATGATTTTAGGGAATGGAGAAAGGATCAGCGGGGGATCACTCAATTTTGCTAATGGATGGTTTCGTCCTGGTTATGATCGACGTTTGCCAAAGCCTAATAACGCTTAAGAGGTCGCCCACCCGGCGTCAAAGCACCTCTCGGCGTTGTTCCCTAGAACGGGAGAGTCTTCTCTGCCTTTCCCCCTGACCTCTCCAATCTCTCTCTCTCTCCCAGCAACGCTCTCGTGTCCCACGCAATCCCAAGGGGATGGAACATGGCTGGTGACGGAGAGCGATACACTCACCGGGACCCTTTACGCTAATCGATTCAGCTTTGTGACGCGAGATAGCTCGCGAGCGACGCCGTGACGCAGTCGGATAAAAAACGAGAGAAGAGAATGAACAAAATTTAATAAAAAAAAAATATATATATATATAATTATTTACGTGGGATGAAAACAGTTATTCCGCTCTATTTCGGAATTCGAGTTTACATTACGCAATACCAAACATACGAAGTACAAACAAGTAATTCCATAAAGAGACATATACTCGTATGTGTATATGTGTATTTTTAAATGTCAGATTCTACGTTGCTAAAATCGGGTCACGTGAAATTTTTAGAGACGCTACATCACGATAGCTTCTTGAAAGAAACACGATTGTGCTGGTGCACGAAGGGTATTACGACCGAGTTCATGTCGCGTAAAATTTGGCAAATGATCCTCGTATATGTCAATCGAACACTTAACCCGTATTTATCAAGTTCTAAAGTTCAGTTGAATGAATGAAACGACACGAGGTGAACTTTAAGAGCTAATAATACAGTAATCGGTCTATCCGGTACACAAGGACTATCGTTTGCCAAATTTTACTCGAAATATATATGTGTAAATATACATGTACGCGATATATATACCGGGTGTTCGCCAACTATCTGGATATAGAAAATACCTAGTTGTTGTAATACGTAGTTGGCGCAAGTATAAACAAAACGATATTTTTAAATTGTTCTACAATTAAAGTTGGCTGAAATATTAATTCGGAAAGTTTGAAAGTTTGAGCCAACAATAGCATAGAACCTTTTTGCACAGTTTTTTTTTTGTAGATTTTGACAAAATAACTATTAATAAATGAACGACGAGTCGACATAGGTAAAGGAGAATAATTTTGGTTAACAGCCAACCGCAGGGGTCTCGAGTTAGCTCATAGCTCCAACTTTCAAACTTTGAAATTAATTAATAATTAATATCTCGGGCAATTTGTATCGCAGGACAATTTTAAAAAAATCTTTTTTACGGTAACGGTTAGTAACATGGAAAACTACTCACGTTTCTCGTTCTGAGGATCATATTTCTGTTAGATGGGTCGACCTCGCTTCGTTCACTCGCGAAACACTCCTTGTCATTTCCAATTATCTGTAATTACAACGAAGAAGTAATAAGTTTTCAAAGAAGGAATCTTACTGACAATGAGTGCATAATAACGATGATGAGATAAATTACGTGATTGTGATCTTTTTAAAAATTGTATATTGAGAAATAAATTCCCGATGGACCGCTCAAATGAAATGTGTACATTCCAGTATTAATTGTACTTCAAGTACCGTGAAGACGATGTGCAACATTAATCGAGCGACCATTCGTGCGAGGAGAAAAATCCCGAACAGTCAACGAGAGCAACGAACTGCCGGAGCGTTCTACCATATTTATCGTTATTTTCTCTCGTCTGAAAGATTAACCGTCTCGAAGAAAATTGGATAACATTATTTTGTTACCAACTGAATCCATCGAATATAACCCTATAAAAATGATATAATTCCCGCGCGATAACACAATGTCCTCATAAAATATCGGATTAATCTCTTGTCTTTCTCGGTACTTAAATTTTCATTATCGGTCAGTGTAACGAAAAATAATGGAAGTTCTATTTCAATTCTCATATCCACCGAAATACTGCTGGAAACTATTTTTCTCCAAGGAAATTCAAATGCATCATGAATTCAAATTGGCCTTCATTAAAAGCTCTCATAGCCGGGCTACATAAAAAAAAGTTCATTCATTAGTCAGACGACAATTAGGTCCGGATGCCGGTGACAAATAATAGATAACCGTGTAAACTTTAAGTACTGGTGAAAATAGTAATACATATATATGTACGATTGAGTTTAAGTAATAAATGAATTTATGTACAATTACAAAAGAATAATCACAATAGGTGTAACTTAAACAGTGAATGATGTGTAAATCTTTCGCTCTTTCCTTGATGACGTAAATCATCGACTCTTTCCTTGTTCCTTTACGAACTTATTTTTTCGTGGGCTTCGGCCGCTCCTCTCATTTCACGCGCACAGATGACCATGCACGCCTTAGCATACGCCCTTTATTGCCATTTCTGCATATATATATATGTCGTTATATTTACGTTTACTACCTTCGTACATCTATAAATAAGCTTCGAACGTCGACGCCGACCATGAGAGGGTGCTTTTGAATCGTGGAGCGAAAATCGGTGTATTTCGGGTACACAAAATTTGAGATAGCGACTAGAAACAGAGATCGGGGCCGAGAGGAAGGAGGAGAGACACTACAACACAGAAAGTCCTGCCGGTGCTCGTTGAATGCCTCCGCTCTCCGGCTGCGTTATTAATAACGAATTACCATGAATAATTAGGCAATTAGAAAGACGCTAATTGGTCGTGGCAAGCGGGGCAGAAGAGAAGAAGAGGGATGGGGGAATCAAGCAAATTTACATATATATACAAGCGTGAACGCTAAGTACTCTTGAATTATTGTTTTCGTACCGATCAATTATTTATATTCTAATTATATGGATGAACGGATCAGCGTCAGAACGGAGAACTCTCTCCCCGGACTGTAATTACCGCCCGGTGCAATGGCGAACTTGCTTCCCCTCTACCTTCGACTCTCGACATATTAGGGTCCGTTTTTTTATTATCCCTCAGAGCACCTCGATCGGGTTCGCGCCTCGACGCACGATCGAGTAGGTATTAAACTTTCCCTGCGGCGCCCTCTTACAGCAGCTCAACGCGTTATATCTATGTATATCGCGTTCTATATACTATAGAATTATTTTTTCGCTCTCTTCCTGTCTGCTTCTCTCGTCTACCTAGGACAATGGTAAAAGTGAATGAGAGTAATAATATTTTTTAAAAAAAAGTGGAAAAAAGAACGGAAGGGAGAATGAGAAAAAAGCTCTCCGGGCTCGCTCAAACTAGGCGGTGAATTCTCTCGTTCTGCCTCGAAAGGATATGGAGAACCACACATCCCCTTGATGCTTGGATAGAGGAAAAGCCACAGCGGAAACGAACTCGACAAACAACGAAGCCAAGAGGGAATGGGAGATGGATAGAGGAGGCTAAGGGGTTGAAAAAAATACAGGTGGAATAGCAAACGCTCGTTCGAGAAACAAACACGTTGGCCGGAAGCCACTCTTAATCAATGCAAACTCGGTCTATGGAGAGAAGAGGGTTCTCCGTTTCTAGTATTTTTAGGTGGAAGTAGGCCCGATGTGAGAAAAAAAAGTGGTACGTCGGTTGGTCCGTTGAACAGAAAAACGGTGATCAGCATACTTTCATCGCGTTTGAGCAAATAAATTTTAACGAAAAACAAGGCGAAGGAGGGAAGAAAAATCCTCGAATCTTGGGGATGGTAAAATAGACGCGGGCCAACTTGTGCGAAATATCTTTGGGTACAAGAGGCAACGATCTCTAGGTTCAGGTCAACGAGGGACATTCTCCGGGAGAATGTGCGGTAGCGAAAAACGAGAAGCCAGTAAGAAGTATAGGAATTGGAGGTAAAGAGAAGAAATGGAGAAAGAAGCGTTGACTGGAAATGGGCGGGTGGCGAGCTGCACCGGAATGGATAGCTGAATGGTTACGTATCTCAGAGATAACAGTGAAATAGCTGCTCGCAATTGCAGCGAGTGTTCTGCATATATAAAGCTATTATATAAATGTCTTGAGCCAACATGTTTTTCGTGGAAATCGAATGTAGTTAACGAACCCGTCGAGTTTGTTTGCATATAGAACAATTAAAATATTGGCTTTTTCGAAAATTGGTAGAAAATCGAAAAGTCGATAAAAGGCGGACTATTTAAAAAAAAACAAATTTCAAATATTTTTGAAGAATCTGAGTTTAACTGCACGTAACAGCAATTTATAGATTCATCACAACAATCTTCAAACTTGTCAAAGAACATATCGATATCAATATTTGCCATAGTCACGTGAAATTTCACGATCGTTAAGACGACCCGTTCTCAAGTTTCTTTGAGATTGATATTTTGAATATTAACGAGTTAATTTATTCCTCTGCGTCACTTTCTGACATGCACATTAATGAATAGATTCACGCTCGAAAAACGGATTCCCCTTGTTTTTTTTTAAATCGGATCATCCAAGAACAGATGACAAACGCAGAATACCGTCGACGAAAATAAGAATATCAGCCAACCAAGAGTTCAACAACCGCCAACTATCTGTAAAACTTTAGTATAAAAAGGCCGCCTTTTCAACGAGAAATCATTTTTGCTTGCACAGTCTCAGCCGCTACAAGTCCAACGAGTCACTAACGCCACTTCAAATCCAGCTCAACATGAATCCGCGGTAAATTCTTGACCGTTAACTAAAATATTCACCTAAATACAAAGATGTAACTCACCGCGAGTAAACTCGTATATTGTAAAATATATCTTAGAGTCGGTAAATTATGCGGTGAAAATAAAAGTCTGATAACCGAACTCGTGTATCGAATATACTCTTTTCCTATTCTTCACCAAGCCTGCAAGAATCACAACTGCATCATACCAAGCTTCATCAGGTCTAGTCGAAAATGGCGTTGGCAACCTAGTAGCCCTAAAAGGCCCTCCGCACTGATCTCATATTAACACATAGACAAGACTTTTGTCCCTGAGTAACGAACTTAATTGCCCTGATTCGAAAAGAGAAGTCGAACGTGTTTACGCATCCTCAAACTCGGACGAGTCTAGCAGGAGTCTAGCAGGTCATCATCACCTCCACTCGGATTGTTATGTGATTTTTACATATGATTTCGAACATCATTATATTCGTGTCAACGTGTTACCCTACGGCCACACTATGCTCCTCGCACTGCTACTCGCGCTACTCCTCGCCATGCAGAGTGCGATTGCGCGAATATGTGGCCCACATATTCCTCCTCTTATTGCCGGTCCTTTGACTCGCGCACCAAAAACCTGCGAAAAAGGGAGCGGTGGGCACGACGAGTAGCATAACGAGTAGCATGACGAGTAGCATGACGAGTAACGCCTCACTACGTCTCTGCCTACTTCCCTCGTCACTCGTCGAGTGTGTGGCCGTAGCATTTCGTGCGGGAGTCAAAGGACCGGCAATACAAGGACGAATATCCCAGCCACATATTCGCGCAAGCGCACTCTGCATCGAGCGGTCGTCATGACAGCACGTAGGAGATTTTGGGCTAGCAGTCATGTCATCTCATCATGCCATGTCATCTCATATCTCCCCTACTTTAGCTATAATCCATAAAATATAGCTTGATACCTGCGACAGCCGTCATCAATTCCGACTCCACTTTAAATATGCAATCTAATATTATTTTTAGTTATTTAAATAGATTACTTTTTCATAGTGAAATTTTATCAATATGAATTAAATTAAATAAATAATAAGTAATTCAAATTATTCTCGAGACGTTTGTTCAAGTGTTGTTGTCCACTTCGATGGCAGCTGTCACAGTTATTAAGCTATATTTTATAGACAATATAATATGTAAAGGCAACGTTGACATCCATTGTCGAAAGGCGAAAACCGAATGTGGAGTATGGCGAAGAGTAGCGCGAGTAGAGCAGTGTGTGGCCGCCTACGGCAAGATCGCGGGGCAGGACGAGGCGGAGTGCGAGGAACATAGTGTGGTCGTAGGATGAGAATTTATAAAAATAAATCCAACAATTGAGTAACGCATTATCCTTAATGTAATCGAGTCGTTGGAGTATAGAGAGCACAAAGCGTGACGCGCAAACGTAAGCAAAATCGTGCATTTATTCGTTTTCAAAACTATGATAATGTAAAGCTTCGAGCGATAATACATGTCTGTTAATATGTGTAAATTTGCATTTACACATAGACGTAGACCCGAAGCCCGCAAAGGCGTCTATACGAGAATACTCTACGTCACTATCACCTGAATATCGGATTTTCGTTATAACGTTCACCGAGTCCCACCGTCCCTCCTTTCTTCTGCCCTCGCACTTTTGCTTGGCTTGGAAACCAGCCAAACTACGTAATGCTAAGCGTAACGCGCTCGTTACGAAAGTTGATACGACTGAACGCTATTTTGTAATTTTCCTCCACGGACATCCACTGTCGAAATTCCTGCTTCAATTCGTATAATATTCCAAGCCTCCGAGCCACCAACGGTTTCTTCCATGACAATGGCCACGAAATGTTTTCTCTCGTTCTATCTCACGATGGGACAATAACACGGGGAAAACTTTCGGATATACGGATGAACGAGTTTGTGACGTTTTCCAACACACCAGATGGCGAGGCAGTCGCTCGGTTAGCTTTTTCAGTCGCACGGGATGTTATTGCTATTAGAGAGTGAGCGAAATGATAAGAGCCATGGAATTCTCGAAGTTCCTTCCGCTTTTCAATTAACGTATTAAAAGGTGTGGAAAATCGGATGCAGATTTAACACGCGGTCTACATCTATCATTCTTTGCAAAATCATTGACTTATCGGACACGCAAATGATTTGTTTCTTTATATTATGAATTATATGGAGTGATTGTGACTTATTTATCGTTTGTCAACTGCTTTTTAAGACGACCATTATTTTTCAAGAAAGATAACTGCATTTTTTCATCGCACTTTTTCAAGTAGCCTTGGTAAACGATGAAAACAGGGATACTGCAGAACAGTACACCCAGTTGGGAGAAAATCGTATTACAGTTTTTCTTACCGGCGGAGTCAATTACGTGTTACCTTAAATTCTCGTAATATCTCATCAGTCGGTAAAAGGCATTACAGATCATTTTATTACACGAGGTACAGATATACCAAAGAAATAATATAGTCAGAACACGATACGTCGATCGATTAACCATCTCGCGTGAATTTACTTTTTATTTAAATATCAATTCACCGAAGCAAACAATATTTTAGTTTTTATTATCGCAGTGCATCGCATTATGGCAGTGACTCAGATTACCCCAATGTTCTGATGCGACATCATCGTATTACCATATTGTGGAGGTGAAAAGATCAGCAACTTCGGAGCTTCCAGTTCATTTCGACTCTCATCGAATCTCAGCAAGTGTACGCTTATATCGTTGCTTTCGAAACAAAAACAAAAACAACCTTGAGAAATAACTTTTTTTTTCCCACTACATGAACACAAAGAATTTTGGCAGCGAACGACTTTCTTGCGATTCGACATTGAACGTGACCTCATGACGATCAAGGCGACAATAAAATGTAAGTATTCACTCGATAAGCTTTGTAATCTAAATATTATCGCGAACTATCTATACTCGTCATAATGTATCAAATTTCTGCTTGCTTGTCCATTGTACCAGGCAGCTTGGATAAGTTTTGAATTCAACATTATGACCTTGTACCTGTCATTTGGTCTGCCGATATAGAGCGAATGCACTTTGCAAAAGAAATTTCATAGCTAGGACTCGTATTATGTAACCTTGTTCTTAATTATGGTCAGTCTTACAATACTCACAAGGGAACACTGGTATATCAATTAGCAATCTAGTTTCTTTTGTCCAAATGAAAGCAAAACGATGATAAAATATGTGAAATAAAGAGGTTAGGAATTTTAATGTCCCAATAAAAACTATGGTTAAAAAGTTAGCCCATTGAAATTAACATTAAAAAATGTTGTTTAAAATGTAAAGCTGGTAATAAAATTGCGACGAATAAATATATATTTTAAATAACGAACCGCCTGTGCCCATTTTGGAAAGCCAAAATCACTTGTAACGAGTCTGTGAGTGTGAAGAACACCATTGACGACTTTCCTGTCGATTACATCCGTCCCCCGTACATTGGTGTTCATGGGATTTGGATACTTTCTCAGAGCAGCCTGTGCCACCGTTTCCCAAGGATGGCTGAAAAATTAAAAAGCACGTTCACTCTCGAGATATTTAAGAAAGATATCGTATTGGCATTTCGAATGATTTGAGGTTAGCTTTTTATTCTCGCACATGATTCTCTCACGATACGACACTTACTTAAATGTATGTTCGGATGTCCAAATCTTCATAATTATCGCGATCACTGTAATAAAATAATACGATAATTTAAATGCCACACGAGACTCCGAATTGCTCCGTCTTCCCGAAAGGAAGAATACGTCAATAGATTTTGCGCTTTCTGATGCAAGAGGAGCGAGAATCGGTGATCAACGACGGCCTCGCCAGGAATAAATCCCTCTTTTCTCCTCGTGCGTCGCAGCCACAATTTATGCACCTATCAGCGTACGCGCTATACACGAATATACCAATGACGATTGGCTCTGTGCGTAACAACAATTTTATCGTGCAAATTTATTATCCAAAACTCTCGAAACCGTTGTACCGCCATCTTACGGCAATTATCAACGTTGTGTGGTTGCTGTCCGTCGGTAACTGATGACCAGACTGAAAATAGCAATGAAAGAATACGGAAAAACTGTGGATCAATCTGCTGCACAACAAGTTGACAGCGAAACTTTTCGCTTAGTTAAATAAATTCGATGAATTATATGCATTTTGCGATTTCGTTGTAATTTCATGATTGAGTTGAAGAAGTACATTCAACGCTAGTTCGGGAAAGCCCCCAAGGGGCCTATCATAGAAGGCAAATAACTCTGCAAAGTGGGCTGATAACTTGCTATATGGCATTATTCAGTGGTCGTTCAATTTTGTTGTGGCGGCTTGTTGATCCATATTACCCGGCAAAATTCTTACTGGCGATATTATTGAGTACCACTTTCCGCCTTGAGAGAAAGTTTTGAAATTACAAATTAACAATTTGGTATAGAATTAATGTACAGCAATAACTTAAATTTGTGACGTTGTGCATTCTGAGTTGATTTACCTTGTCTCTTTCATTAGTTGAGCCTCGGATAATAACGTTTTTATTATAAATACAATGACGACCGTAAGTATTTATTAAACTTTCATTCATATTTGGAAGTTATAGTCAATGTGGAGTGTAAAGTATCTCAACGAAGTAAAAATTTAAACTAAATCATTCATAACGATTATAGCGAGAATATCGGGTTCTAATTATATTTAATGAAACGTTTGAAAAAATACTTTTAATTACAATATTCAAAAAGTGTATGTATTTTTTCACATTGTAATCGTCGGCGATTATAGCAATAATAGTCAGCGCGTTCATGCTGAAATATTCGAATTTCATATTGAAAAATTAAAAAGAAGAAATTATTATTTTAATGTCGAAGATATCACTGTGTCCTCTTGAGATTTTATAATTACTTTTAACGTTATAAGTTACGAAATTGCATGAAAAGTCTCATGAATGGAACTTTCTCATGATTTTTCAGGTTTTCAATTGTTTCAAGTTTTTACATTGTGCGATACATTTTCGACGCGACTCCGTTCACGCAGTTGTGTTGCTTCTCACAAACCAAAACTTCGACATAGCTGTCGCTGTTTAGTATCCTCGGTGGTCTGATTGTGAGCCGTGTTCAAGATTTTTTTTAGCTACAGTTGGCTCATGTAGATTTCATTTGACAGGTGGAAATTACTCGAAAACGGGTTGCTGGAACCAAAAATAAATCTCTAAATTACATTTCACATTTTTTTTCTTTTTCACCGTCGATGACAATGACGTGGTTCTACACTAACCGTCGTATAGTACACGACCGGATCTTGAGTCAACTTATCTAGGTCGTAATATCAGCTGTCAAATCTTTGGAGTATGGAACGAAAAATTCGTATCGAACGATGCGACGTGGCTCATATTACAAAAACAACGAATTATTGAAATTTTATTAATTATCGTTAAGAAAAAGAACTTGTAAGGAATTGTGATAACTTCAACAACAACAACAAAAAACATGCCGAATTCCACGGAGAATCATAACCCCAAAGTGCGACGCAGGAACGTCAACGAAGAACCGAGCAATTCTCCGACGAGTAGGGAGATTTTCCAACAGATTGAAGAAACAGAACCGAGATTGGGGAATTCTTTTGAAGCAAGATCCAATGGGGTACGCGTACTGCGCGTACCCCAACTTACCGATCATAATTCATCGCCTAACGAAGCCAATGTTGAGAATGACATAACGGTCAATGAGGAGCAGGATTCCTTTCAGGAGGATCATGAGTATATAGAAACCGATACAAGATGTCAACGATTAAAACTTGAAGCAATTCAGAGGGTCGTGGCTAAAGATCCTTCCTTGGACGAGTTGAAGCGTTTGGGATGTGGAGAAGCAGGCTTAGTCGATGGTAAACCATAAAACGACTTTTCTTGAAAGCATCATTATTAATAAGGAACTTTTTCAAAGGACTACCTATAAATTTAAATATACGAGCACAAATTTGTCATAATCTCGAGAAATATAAAAAACGTACTGATATTAAGCCTTGTCCGCGATTCAAGAATAGGTGCGTAGTTTTTTTTCATTACGAACAGAGTCCGGATCCTTGTTATGAATTTGATTATTCTTTATATTTGTCATTTATACATATACATATAATCGCTCCATGATAAATTTACATTCACCGATCATGCTAGTCTGCATATTGTTTACGTTATGCAGAGTTTTTTTTAGAACCTTTTTAATGAAAGTAAGACAGATCCACAGTCGATAAACAATTCCAAAACCCATAAGGTTTGAGTTAATCGGATGATGAAGTGCAAAATTATCCCCATGCACCTATCTTGTTCGGTTATTGATCGGAAATAGTAAAAGGATATCTTTGGATATTGCCGATATCATTAATCCAGGTCATCGTTTTATTCACTTCAAGTTCCTTCTTGATAGTAAAGCGAGATTTTGCCGTGTTTTAAGTCTCGAAGTCACGGAATTGATCTGTAGATGATACACGAAGGAAACTGTGGCCGAGACTCCTGGGGGTGAATGAGGATGACGTGTCCATGAGCAATGAAGAATTGGACATCATACACACCCGCGTGCCTGATGATGTTTATCAGCAAATTTTGAAAGACGTCGCTCGTAGTGGTGGACATCTTCCAATCGATGCTACAGAAAAAGAGCTGGAAACTTTTCAGGATGAAATGACTCGATCAATATGCTGGGTGCTTCATCGACATCCGAGATTAAAGTAAGTCATTTTCTTTCAGCCGAAGGATTTATGAAATTGGTTCATCACTTTTATTAATATTGGTCCCTGAAGCGAACCTCGATAATGTTTGTTAGAGGTTTGATTGTTAAAAAAATCAGAAAGTACACCATTTCGAAAACAAAATGTAAACATTCATCTGCTATGCTCCTACAAAAAAATATTGAAATGATTGAATTATCCTCAGTTACTATCAGGGCTACAACGACATAGCTGCCACAGTTCTCATAGTCATGGGGTTGCAACGAAGTTTACAAATCCTCGAAAGAATATCGCTTGATTTTCTTGAGAGATTTATGGAAAGAACAATGGAAAAAGTGAATCAAGAATTATTTTACATATTCGCTCTTTTACACCGTGTACATCCAATGCTCCTAGTACATCTAGAAAAGTGAGTTTTTCGTTACTCAGAACGGTTGATTTTTAAAAACTCATCAACAAAAATACATACGTATGTGGGTGTCTGCACGAAAAGCGCCCATTTTAGCGATCTTACAATTAGTTCCCGAAATAGTCTGGTTTTACGAAAACGGTCAGAACAGTTTTTTAATCAAAATGATTCACCGTCTTCTGCTACATCGAACACAGCTATTGTTTTAACGAAATCTTTATACGAGTTTCGAAAAAAGTTTTTAAAAAACTATGTTGTCAGCGTAGACATTTTTTAGAAAGTTTTAGAAAATTTAATCGTAGAAAGGAAAGTCGTAGACAATTTTAAACAATTATTCCTTTTTCAAAACTTACGTGGGATTGACTTTAAATTTTCGTAAATTTGACGTTGTGTGGCCAAAGGTTTTTATGCAAAAGTAGACGTTTTGAAGACTCGCTCTTGGCATTGTGTGCGTCAACTTGAATTTCCTAAAAATAATTGAATAATTTTATTATTCAGTTTAGGTCTTCTTTATTTAAAATGTTTGAGATTTACAATGTCTGCCCTTACCACGCGGCACCCGCATATGTACGCTATCATAACGATAAATATTATTATTATAGTGTCGAGCTGTTTCCTCATTTCGCATTGGCGGAATACACTACGTGGTATGCTCATAAATACGCCGAAAATCGCAAGCTCTTGCACAGGCTTTTCGATTTCTTTCTCGGCAGCCCGCCGCTCATGCCTCTCTACCTTAGTACGGTTATCGTAGCTTACAGGGACACAGAAATCTTCAACACGACCCCTGACATGGGACATACTCACAAAGTGCTTTGTACGGTAAGTCGCAAGATGCAATATTTATATACAAAACCACACCATAAAATAATGAGAAAAAAACTCCTTCATAATTGTAAAAAATTGTTTCAATGAAAGGAGATTAAAATTAGATTAGAAGGATGTTTAATATCGCACACCATTCTAATCGATCTTACTTTTGCAGCTGCCTGATGATCTACCATTTGAAAAATTACTCGTGGATGCGAAAAATCTTTATCTAGAGTACCCGCCAGATTCTATAAGAAAGGACGTTCGTGAATTCGATCACAAGCGTCGTTGCAAGGAGCAAGAATGGAAGTCAAAAGCTGAGGCGAGCAGACGCGAGCGGGAGCGGTTGCGACAACTCAAAGTTGCGGTGCCAAATCGTACGAGAATACCGTATCCTCGTCTCAGAAGCTATCGTACCATCACTGTCGTTACTATTCTTGCTATCGGTATATATGCTTTTTTTAAAACTGGCACGGGACTCAACTGACACTAACTGAAAAAGCGAAAAGAAAACTTGCCTTATTTTCAAGTAAAATCTTTTTCTACGTCATTTTATCGACAAGCAAAATTTTCTGAAAGATTTGCTATTTTGTCAAATATACAAGAAAGATCGAGCGAGACTATGGTAATACTCGTCGATAACTTTGGAAGGCAAGGTACATCTTTTTTGAAGTCATTTTCCTTTATTATTTATATTTATTTTTATGAGATTTGCTATCATTCCTGAGATGTCTGCGCTGGTTAACCTCTTTTTTCTTTTTGTATATGAAAATCCATGGAATTAAAGCGAGAAAATAGAGAAATTTATAATATAAGGGTGCGATAAGAAGCGTCAACAAAGAATAATGAGACGAAAGTCAACTCACCGAGTTCGAAAAATGGTTAAATGAAAAGTTCTTGGAAAAAGTTGTGGGAGAGTGAGAAGCATTGCTCATGTGTCTATAGTGTAGAATGTATATTTATGTCTTGCAACGTAGAGCTGAAAAAGAAACAAACCAAGAATGTTGTATGTATTTATTTGAGGCAACAATACATATATATTATATATATACATGTTTGCTTATATATAATATATATAAATTTATAGATTATGTATTATGTGATAGGGGTGGATGAGTCGATTGGTTAATAAAAAAATATTGATTTTTATACCATGCTCTTTTTTAGGCACTCAATCTTCAGTGTCTAATTCTATTACATCCCTTAGTTAAGGCAGTCATTTCATGTGAAAGCTCTTTTTGGTATTTTTGTTGTTTGTTGGGAATTAAATAAACACAACTGCGAACTTTTCACCACATATTTGCTAATATTTTGAGTACACATTTTTTTCAGATTAGAATAGTCGCTCATTGCGAAGGTACGCGTTTTCCCCAAAACTGTATTTTTCAAATTAGCTTCCATGATAACTCGGAAACTATTTTTCCGAGTTTGCTCAAATTTGTATGGTATATTCAGCACATCTATAGTTCTAACGGGAATGGCAATATTTGTGATAGCTGCCATAGTTTTTTTTCGTAACGAAACTTGGAATCCATTTTTTTTAAACCGTGTCAACAGTCCAATTTCACAGAAATCATAAATATTCTAATTCCAGTTAGAACTATAGACGCGCTGAATGTACCACACAAATTTGAGCAAAATCGGATACATAGTTTTCGAGTTATAAATATTAATAAATATTTATAACTCAAAATATTAATAAATATGTGGTGAAAAGTTCGCAGTTGTATGTTTATTTAATTCCCAAAAAAGCGCAAAAAGGAGCCTTCACATGGGGTGACTGCCTTAATATACGACGAATTTCGAAGATGCCGACTTCGATTCCAAGATTCCTAGTAAGACAGTTGTTCACTTAATGTCAAATCCAAGCAATACTCTTAAGGGTAGAGTATAGTTAATTCGGTCAAAAACACGCCCATTGTCAAGAATTTTTAGACGCGTTATTGAAAATGCTGGATTATTTAATTAATTTGTATGTAATAATACGATGTCTCAACTATAGTTTCCGAAATTTTCGTTGAAAAATATGAATAAATAAGCTCATGGCAAAAAAACTTTGCGGGCACCTCGACAAAAAGTTGGTTTGCGGTGTACACGATCACGCGTCACTGAATCATCCGAAACGAAAAAATCAAAGTGCGTTTATTAGGTGATATGTTTCCCGAGGTAACGCGGCCGAGTTTTTTTTTATCGATTTTTCTATTTTTGGTAGCACTTGGAAGTCAAAAACGCCATTTTCGCCAACAAAATTGGCACGGTTTTTATTGTAAAACAAAAAATAAGTTTAAAGAACTCGACCGCATTACCTGGTGATTTCTGTGTAGAAATAGAATACAAAATTTTTAAAGAATCGTTGCACTACATTTTGAGTAAGAGTGTACACCGACTTTGAGAAAGGCAAGTCTCAGAAAAACGTTTTAAAGTTAGGCAGGTATAGGCAACCGGTATGGGGCAACGGACGCTCAACTGCTCATAACTTCGGGAATTTTTCTCTAATCGACTTGCAATTTTTACACAATATTCGTAAGATGTTATACATTCATTAAACAAATTTGTTTTTAAATGCGAATTTTTTTTTTTAATACTATACTCTACCCTTAAATCATAGCAGTTTCATCCCATAATCGCAAATATTTGCAGCACGCAGAGATTAGAATCCTACCAGTAACCATGGATAAATATCAATATCGGTATTTTTATTTCGTAATCGAAAAAGCATATTAGACAAGCAAGTGACTCAGATATTGCAATATTCAAAGGGATTTTTCCCGATTACCGTAAATAAATGTTTTGAAAAATTGCAAATTATTTTAATCATTTTGCATTTGTCACTTATCGGAAACACTAACGCTTGTTTTCAGCTTCAAAAAAATCAATCGTTATATTTAAAAAAACTCTGAACCCGTATGTATCATTTTTGTTCTAGAATATTCAATATATAAATACTTCAATCGAATAAAATCTAGTAGATGTTTTAACCTTCGGCATACCAAGTCTAGTAAAATCTGTGATACTATCTAATGACAAATTCAATATAAATTGAATACAATACTTTGACGATAATATTTTTCAGGAAATATGAGAAAAAACTTTCGGAAGTGCTAACATATGCACAATTAATCGTGCTGCCTATTAAAGCCATTATTTTTACGGCAGGTCTTAGATCGTTCGGAATGAACTATTTGCAGCTTGTTGAGACGAAATATAATTTAATAGTAATATCACATTTATTCAGGTTTCCGTTGATCATATTTACCCAATCATCTATCTATTTAGAGAGCCTCTGTGTACATCAATTGTACTAGATATTTGTTCAAATAACGGTCCTATAAATATATTTACAACGACAGGAAGTATTATCATATTTCTATGACGGCCCGAGCATGAAAAATGTCTTGAATATCAACTAAACAATCACTATAAAAATGCTTATCCTAATAGACTTTGTTCGGTTAATCTACATTGAGCGCTAAAACGACGAGTGGCGAAAACACTTGGAGATCACGATTTACGCGATGCTTAAGAATGTTCTCTTTTTCGACGAAATAAAATTCATCTACCAAATACGGATAAACCAAATAATCTTGCTTATGCGCGAGGTCCTAAAACAGACTTCATTTTTGTTTCTTTTTTCCTCCCTTTGACGGCTAAACTTTCGCCGACCGCATCGAAGGCTTCAGTAACGTTCTTACGTAATCGAGAACATCGGCATTTCGGAGAATCTCCATGTGATTGACGCTGGGAAAAGCTCGATGATATATTGGTTGTTTTTGCTTTCCCTGCCAATGAAGACATCCCTCCAAGCTTCTTATATTCACTGTACCGTCACCATTTCCCGGTATCAACTGCGGATAACCGTCCATCGTCATGCCTGGCTTGTAATACAGTCTGGAGATTAAATTATTTGCGTTAAATGTATTTTTCTTTCCAATCACGTGCTCTACTGATATCTTTGTTGTTTTAATATTACCTCTCGACCGTGTCGACACTAACACCATGAAGGCAATGAATCTCGACACCCGGAGCTCTGTAATCCAATTGATATTTTTCTGTATCCTTACGGAATTCCCAACCATTTGGCACACCTATGTCACTGCAAAGAACATAGAATTCTATTAATGATACCGCGAGACATTTTTCACAGTTTCCCGACCCAAAACAAGACTCGATAAAATCGAATCTGAAATAAACTTTATTTGGACTGTTTCATATGGGAAATTTTCTAACATGAAGTATTGCTGCAAATCCAGGAGTGTGTAATTCTTCGTTTGCGATTGTACCAAGACTTCGTTTTCTTTCCAAAATAATTTCGACGGTAGAAGCCAGCCGAGACTCGGACAGGTGATTTGTTGATCCTTCAGAATGCTTTCTCGCAGAACGTAAGCACCCAGATCATCGCCTTTTTAATTAAAAAAAATAAACGGTTCGTAAACGGATATCAAAGAATCAGCGCGATTACTTTTTCTCAAGCGTACTAAAAATACATATTTACCGATGGCAAAAACTTTGAGAGCTTTGACCGAACCGCCCCAAACTGCCCCAAGAGTCACGAGTGAATTGATGTACTGATTTTTCCATTTTGTACTCTGACCTTGTAGGAATACCAGTGACATTGGAGCCCCCATGCTGTGAGCGATCAGAGTCACTGGCTGGGCGCCATTTATTATGTACGTCTCCTCAATGAGTTCTTTCAGTTTCACGAAATATTCCATATTTTCGTCTGAAAATAATAACCTGCAGCTTTGTGAGATTGTAAAAAAAATGAGGCATTTTGGTTTTTGGAATACTATGAATAACGACTCCCAATCAAATTTAACGTCTATAATAAATTCATGAAAGATATGTCACTCTCTACCAACAAAAAAACGGTCCAATGTATAAATTTTAATATATACTTCTTCTTTTTAGCTTCTGCTTGATTAATTTCAAGTTTACTGAACTTTTACTTTCATTAGAGTAAGATTCTGCTTCGTCATTCTATTATTAGCTCAAGTATCGGTGGTCCCAATAAAGATTTCGAAAAAAATGGATTCGAAAAAAACACTACCGATTCTCACCAAATTCTACAGCAAACCTTGGGCGATATACTCCGAAATATAATTCTCTTAAATATATTTTGATTCGTAATTAACTGTGATAATTCTCCTCGACTCAATTTTTCAAGTATTTATAAAATATAAAGTCACCTAACATCAACATTTCGAATTTGTGGGTTCGTCGGTCTCCGTATCATATTTTGTCTCGACTAAAAAATAATAATGTCTCATACTCGGAGCTTTTCTGAAGTCATAGGGAGCTCCACGAAGTGATAAATTTCGTACGTAACCCAGATCAGCGACTAGCATATTTGCGATATCCTTGAAGTAGGCTCCCGGGGATGCTTTGCTAGGATCCAAATATTCGACGACGAACGAATCGCCCCAGCCTGGTGCTCTTATGTCGACGCCATCAGGATTTCTCGTTGTACGAGTTGAATTATCGTAAACGAGTTTCATGTTGTCAATCTGTGTACGTAAGGACAATTGTATCACGTGACATTATCCGTATGGTGTATACGGTAGGGCAATCGGATAGATTGTCGGGCAATGACGAAGCACTTATTATTGCGCCGTATTCGAGAATTAATCGTGAAAAAAAAACATATCAACCGAGAGGCGGATGAACTTACCCAACAGTCGATTATAACGGGTACGAGAAGCTCCAAGTTCAGCCATATATTGAAGTAACCCGACGATACTTTTTCGCAGAGATAATGAACTGCCAAGCTCTTGTTCAGTCTGGCCTCGATCTGACTACCACCATCGCCTGGTACTGCAACCATCATGATTTTGTGATTAATTTAATTATCGTACCAACCACACACAATGAGAACAACAATACAAATAATAATACCGAATTAACAACAACAATGAACAATTCTTACAATTATTCATAAGGCCAATAATAAATACTTACTTAAAATAACGGGTGATTTATTTCTTCCCTTTGAACGCCCGGATAACACAAAATTGGTGGTCGTCAGAAGAATAATAATAATTAAAGCAAGCACGTAGCGCATAGTCGTTCGTGGTAGACAAATTATTGTTTCCACCGTGAATGAAAGTTATCTAATACCGACCGAGACTTTTTATAACACGTTTTGATCGATTGCTTTAAATATTTGTTCACTGATGAAGCGCAGTAAATAATAAGCGTCGTTGGTAATAATGCGAGAGGTTCGTGAAAATTGTAGAAATCACATACGCGTTGGTAATTCGATAAAACGCAAAAAATAGACGATGTACATATATGTAGACATATATAGATATGTTTAAATGTCGAGCGAAAAGCGCATGTGAACGCTGGCACAGTCTCGTGGACACTGGCGCTTACCGTCATCGACCACATGCCCACGAAAACAGCTGGTGACGTATGACTGACCGATAGTCTCAGCTGTAGGAGTCTTCTCGCATCGACAGATCACCGAATCGACCAATGACAGCTTAGAAATTTTATGTTTTCTCTGCTTGAGTGACGAAACAGTATATACGAGCAAAGGGCTCGGAATGTAAACAAAGGCCTCGGATTTGTTATTTGTCACGAGATATTACCAGTTCAACAACGATTCTTTCGTCATGCATTCTGCGCACTCTCGGACCACACTCTCTACCACAGATTACGCGTTGACTGTGTACACTGATACAGTTCGATACAATACGCGAGTCACAAATAACAATAGCAAACATATCGAATTGACGAAAAAACAAAAAACATTCGAACGATATAAATGGCCGATCTTAGCTCGTACGAAGAATTGTAAAACAAATTGTCTACCGAGATAATAGAATATACCTCTATAGGTATCTGCTATTGAGTTTTAGTAATGCCGCATTGAGTACATGATAATGATACTTGGTGTTGAATATTTATTTTTCTTATAACTATAGAATATGATAATTGAATTTTCCTATCGTATCACATAGTATTTCGCCAAATTACAGGACGCATAAATTTTGCCTTTTTCGAAATATGGCGCGAAAAAAGCAATAGGTTTTTAGTCATTGGTACGAAAAAACAAAGCATGACATCATAAAAATCTTGGAAACGTCAAGATCACTAACACCCCCGAGTCTGTTAAATCGATGGGCGGTACCGTTCACCGATAGACACGCGAGAAAGCCTTGACAGATCGAAATGAAGGAAAAGCAGAAGCTTCCCGTCGTACATTCATACTATATGTAGCGTTTGAATTCTCGCATGCGCCAGGCCCCTCGTGTACACTGTCAAGCCAAAAATCCTCGGTAGAAGAGAAGCTCCCGGGATTGAGACGATAGAGTCGCGCTCCGTCAGTCAACACACACGCGTCGCCCTCGCCTGCGTCAGTGAAAAAAGAGATACAAGAAAAAAGTAAGCCGCGAGAAATGGCTGACGTAAAACAGGAACACAAATCCGAGGATGGCGAGAGTTATGCTATGGCTAATAATACGGATCCAAAGAACATGCAGGAACTGACGCAATTCGTAAGTAATGAAAAACTTGGATGTTTTGTTGGGTCCCGCGAAATTGAACTCGTCCCGAAGTATGCACGGTGGAATGTACTGACCTGTCGTATATACGATTTCACGAGAAATCTCCCTTTATTTTGCAGGTACAGACGTTGTTGCAAGGGATGCAGGACAAGTTTCAATCAATGTCCGATCAGATCATCGGAAGAAATATCCTTTTCTCACATTTTCGTAATAGGCTCGATTTTTTTGTCGGACTATATCGCGATTACCGGGTATAACCTCGAAATGTTTGACTGTCATTGCGCGAAACGACCCGCGCATAACAGCCCCCCCCCACGACGGGATAGTACCGTGGTGTGGGGGTGCATCGGTGCATGTCGCGTCGTCATTCGTTAGGGGCTCGTCGTGGGGGCATCTTCAAGCGATAACCGCAAAATTTGAAATAGCCGAACGCCTCGAGCGATGATCCTCCGAGGTTTCTGCCATATTTCATGCTAATGCGTACGAAGCTATGCTGAAGCTGCATGGGGTGGTTTCAACGTAATTTATACAAATTCCTATTACAGTTTGTCGCTATTAATTACCAAAATTAAACAAACGTGTGTTCCTTAACGAAAATTACTAGACGAAATGGGCAACAGAATAGACGATCTCGAAAAGAACATCGCCGATCTCATGACTCAGGCTGGAGTCGAGGGAACTGAGAAATAAGAAGGAAAAGAAGAAAAAACAAACAATCCGGCCGATAATTATATACATTGCACAAGAGATTAAATCACGATTATCGATGACGACGAGAACGCAATGAAGAGACGATTATTTGATGCAGGAATGATCGTTCACGTATTATATACATTTAATCGAATATCAGAAACCCATTCTACGAATAAATGTTAAACTTTTCTTTTACCTTTTTTCTTTCTTCTTTTTTTTTCTCGTTAAATATCAACTTTGGCATTTTCATTTATTTGCTGTGTGGAATATGGATCGTGGCTAGGCGTACGATATACTGTGAATTATCGACGAGGTGAGGGACTTTTGGTAGCTGGGAATTGCGGGTACTGTACGAAGTTCGATACGTCGGGGCTTACGACGATAAAATCGACTCTTGAATATCTTTTTCTACAATATATCAAAGACAAAAAGAGAAATTTAATGAGAACGATCGATGCTCGCATGCCGCCCCCGCCTTCACATCGATTTCAGTCGTGTTCTCACTGATTTTCCTTGTATCGTTGATTCAGATTCCGTATCTTCAGAGCTCTTGTCGTAATCCTCGACTTGGACAGATTCCGATGAATTTGTAAAACCAGTTTTCACTGAATCCTAGGGAGAGACAAAATTGCTTTTTATTGAAAATATAAATCTTCGCCTTGTTTTCAGTTCTATTACAAGGAACACGTAATAGAACTCAAAACGTAAAGAAAATTAGCAATCTTACAAGAGATTCGGTGGCTCGATCGGCAGTTTTTTTCAAAGACAGAGGCGAATTCGCGAATCGATTTGCCAGATTGGTCAGCGAGTAAGATTGTCTGAAAGACGCTCTTCTCACTGTTTCGAGACGCGCTACAGAATCTGGAACGTGCATCACTTCTCGAAATTCCTGTGAAAATTATTCAATGTATTTATGTTTTACCCTCGAGTTCTGGCAGACTCTCGAGAGAGTTCGAGTTCTAAAGAGCGACAATTCTTTCCACTTTCTCTTTTTGTTTTTTAAATTATAAAAAAGATATCATATCATTGCGGAGGGTGAAAATTGTATTGGTAATTATGCTAGTACGAAATTACCCCGATCATATCTCCTCTGGCTATTTGAAAGTCCTGTGTACACATGATTTACGAACTTAATTCATCGATCGACAATATCATAGGTCGAGAAATGATTGTTACGTATCTTTAGCAGTTTACCTCCAGGTCTTTCGCCTCGTCGATCTCCGCAATGTCCTGATAAGCCTTCGTCAAAAGTTCAACAGCTTTTGTGTGAAAGCTGAGCTCTATTCTCACGAAATTGCCGAGTACAGTTTTCAAATCGCGAAGTTTACGCTTTTCGAATGTGTCGATTTGTTCCTCGAGACCTTTTACAACTCGCGTTACTTCAACCGTTGCTTTCATAAGATCCGATTCTGCCTGAGACTACAAAAAAAATGGAAAGGAATTGTTAAGAATCACATATTCCATTTTCTCCATACATTTTCATACTATCTTGTCTCATTTAAGATACTTTTAGTTTCGAGTCTTAATCGAATAACGAGTCTGTAAGATACAAAATTTATAAGGATACAATCATTTTTCGATTTCGTGGATTCTTCTCGCGGAGTTTGTCCAACTGGCTTCTCCTCGTTAATTCACGATCACGGGCTGTGAAAGTATTTCTCACATCTTCTCGCACGTGCTTGCAGATAAGAGAGTACTGTGACAAGGGGGAAATGACTTTGGCATCGAGGCGATGAACTCGAGCATCGCGATAATCACCGATGACCGAAAGTGTCGTAGCGAAATTGAGAAGGCCGTTGTTCAATGATCGACTTATAGTCTCTGCTTCGGCGTAAGCCTGGATAACTTTCGATACTTCATCGTTCTTGTCACGAAGCCTGAAAATCCAAACAATTCGTTCGAAGAAGAGCCTCCCTCTTTATACTTGAGAAACTTGATCAATAATTCAAACTGTGGAAAATATGATCGATCCTCTCTGTATCGAATACATATCCGATCGCTTACCTCGCTGCTTTTCTCGTGAATGCCGCAAATATTGTGCACAACTCAGCGAAATGCTTCTCAACTCCTGCAATTCTTTCTTGAACGAATTTTGCTTCCTCCGAGCTGCGGAATGTCGAATACATTTTTGTTAAACCACCCAGCTCGTAAAATTATGAATTTTTTTGTTTAAGAATAATAGTGAGGGTCTTACCAAATATTGCTCTGGGATCTGGCACGAAGCATCGCTCACTTACGATTAAATTATTACTACTTCTTTAACCGAACATTTTTCCTTTCTGCCTTCGTGACACACGTCAGCCATGCGCACACGTCGTTCGTTTTATGTTGTTATGTTCCATCGCGGGGTAACAGTTGCCTAACGGCAGGTGGGCAATTTGCCTCCAGGTGCGTGGCTATATTACGTTCGCATTAACTCTATTCTAGCATAAATATTTGTGTGTCGAACGAATATACATCTCAAATTTAGTAATAAAAAAATAATACGATATCGAGTACGTTAAGTATATTTTTTAATAATTTAAGGCAGGAGACCCACATAGATGCGTGAATTTCAGTCGATTTTCATGAATTTTTTTTTTTAACGAATAACTTATTCGATGTTTTTGCAATTTGGCATATTGTTTATTTATATTTTTAACTGCTACGAGAATTTTTATTTTTTATTTTTTAATGAAAAATTGCCGATTTATTGTCCAGTCTTCTGGGAAGATCGCAGCACGAGTTGTTGATTGGTGGGACTTCTAGCTCTTGTATCGATCTCAAAAAAAAATTGTGATTGTTTATTAATAATATAACTTGTCTGTGAACATAAAAAATATTAAACAAAATTCGCGAATTGAGACACTTTATAACAAAAACTTTCCAATTTTTACCCCATTTTCCATTAGTTTTTGCTTCGAAAAGATAATTATTTTTGTTTTTATTATCGAAACAAGTAGGTTTACTTAGAAAGTAACGGCATAGAAAGGATGTGTGCACAATATTAGCGTGATCGATAAAAAAACTTTTTAAGTTATCTGTCCCACCGATTTGAAAAACATAGTTTTGAGAAAAACGCGTTTAAAGTTCTGGTGGGACACGTTGACACGTTGTGACATGAGAAATACTTTGAATTCAATTTTATAATTTTGCTGAGGTATTTTTAAAATGTTATACTAACATTTTATGAAATGAAAAAAAAAAAATTTTATTAGAATTCTATATGGATTTCTTGCCTTAACGAATCCATTACTTCTCAATCGATTCATCGATTCCTGTTGATAAATAAATTTATAACTCACGTTCGTTGAATCAAAAACAGAAAAAGGCATTTTTTTATTTAATCTCCGTTGCAAGGCCTTTTACGTTTTATCAACGAGTTACTTGTAATTGAAATATGTACACGTTATGTACAATAAAATTGGATCAATTTAATTGTGTCTTGTGATGGCGAAGGAGTGGCCGGCACCGCTTCCCACAAGGATGGCACTGCCATCGCCGGGAATAAATACTGTGCTCGGTGTCAGGACGTCCCGAGTACTTCCATCGCCACAATTACCATGCTCGTTCCAACCCCACGTTACAAGCTGCGAATCGTCTGAAATGCCAATAGAGATCCTATTTTAAATACGTCTTCTACTATAATTCATTTCCATTTACAAATCGTATTATGTATTTAGTATTTTAATTTTCATTCGTTTACCAGTTAACGCAACATTGTGCTCCGAGCCGACGGATAATTGAGAAAAGCGTTCAAAGCCGAGAATCGTCTTTGGTATCGACGTCACATCTTTATCGTCTTTTCGATATCCCAATTGGCCATATGCGTTTCTACCCCACGTAGTAATTCGTCCATCGTCGCTCAAGACGCTCGTGTGAGTCCATCCAACCCTCAGTTTACACGATCTTCCGGTTTTCACGATATTTATCCTTCTCGGAGTATCACTTCCCTTGACTTTTGTATTATCGATTCCTAATTGGCCGTGTTTGTTGTCTCCCCAGGAATATATATCCCCTGTCTTACTTAGCGCGACCGTGTGGTTTTGTCCGCAACCGACGTCCACAACATCTTCCAATCCTGGTACTGCACATGTATGTAAACTTTAATAATGAAAGTATAAATATCTTTATTGTAGCGATCTACAAGCTTTATTCGGGCTAATATCGAGTCAGCTACTTTAAATCGTCGTCTAAAGCAAATTTGTTCTAAATAATATTACCGCATGATGGTAAAATTATAATTACCTTGAGAAAATCTCTGTATGCTTCTAATCCGTTGATTTTCGTTATCAACCATTCCCAATTGACCTTTATTCCCAGATCCCGTGACTAATACTTTGCCAGCCTCTGTGACGATTGCAGAATGTCGCAAACCCATCGAAATGGCTTTTATCCTATCATCGAGATCCGCATTCCTCCGAGGCTCCTTTAAAGTACCATTTGGGCAATCCTTTCTACCTAACTGACCGTATACATTCGAGCCCCAAACATAGATGTGACCATTACTAGTTAGTGCCATCGAGCTATCCCAGCCGCAAGTAATGTCTGTGATACGTTCGTTTTCAAGACTATTTATTTTGTGAAAATGAAGAATTTCTTCATTGGCATCAAGACCGATACCGGCTTGACCCCTGTTGTTCCATCCGCACGAATATATTCGACCATGTATATCCAATATCAGAGTGTGTCCTGCACCACCGGATATTTTTATTATACCTCCGCAATCCAATTTAATCGCTGTGAGATCGACTTGGCTGGGTCTTGTACACATTTCGGACTTGAATCCTAGTCCCAGTTGTCCATGAGAATTTGCACCCTGAATTTATATTTGCGTTATAAAGAAGATTAATAACGTATATAACTATTAGATTATTTTTAATGTATATGAACGAAGTAAACCAAATGCACTTTCTGAACATTGTTTGATTCTTTTAAAATTTAAGTATGACACAAATTTTTCAGAGGGATTGTTCCACTTCAATGTTGATGATTGTCTTTAATATAATGCCCATTGATGGAATGTTTAAATTAAATTCTAATGTTTCTAATTCTTCATGGACACCGCGTTTGTCTTGATTATTCGGCAACAAATTATCGTTTATTGAAGGACTTCGTACACTTAAATATTTCATTTCATAAAATTATAAATTGTGAATACACTGTTTCCAAGATATCACTGTTTACAGGAGAAATCAATAAAAACTTTTTTTTAAGTTTTTTTTTCTGGGATAACTGAAAGCTTGTGATTATACCAAGCCTATTTATTTAGCTTGTTATTTGGACCTTTTGGTTATCATTTTTGTTGCTACAAAAAAGATGACAAGAACGAAGTCGAATGGCCGGTTTACTCTTGTTTGAAAAAGGTGTTCGTTTTTTAAACAAAAAAAGGATCGGAAATCCGCCTTTGGAATCAAAATAAATGATGTAGCCAATAGTGATTCTTACCGAATACGAAAAAGCGCGAACTTTTTTAGTTCAAAGTCTAAACGTAATTTTGGGCTGCCAAGGTATACATAGCAATAAACAAAAATACTACTTATTGTGTCAAAATCATAAACTTGGTACGATTTTTGAAAAAATTCAATACTTTAACACAACGGGAAGTCTTATTTATAGATTCGTGTTTAAAGTTTGAGAGTACGTATACATATGTGGGTGCATAGAAGAACTCACACCACTCAATACAACACGCTCTCATGCGTCATGCGAAAATCGAATACTTAACCTTAGAAATATACAGGAATGGCATGCTTACCCACGTGTAAAGGCAGCACCGTGACATATCGGCGGTTTCATCGAAATAGTTTAATATTGAAAAGATTAATCAATATTGATACAAACTTTACGAGTTTACTATTTACACTTTTGACAAGAATGCACGATTATTCGAATCTACAAAGACTATATGGATAGGAGTGACGAGACCAGCGGGGACTTCTGTCTCGCTAACTTCTAACGATGCACGCTAGGTGGCGATGTCGGTATCTTTACATACATAGCGTCTATATCCGGCAAAACAACAACAATATTTTTATCATTTTCAAGAGTTTGACGCATAAATTTTCGTATCAAACATCAAGGCATCGAGCGAATTTCTTTGGTTTTTTAGTTATAATACAAGAGTATTAATTATCTCATTGACGATGGAGGAGTCTGTGATAAAGTTCGACATAAAAGAGGTTAAGACTGATCTATTACGGGCTATAAAGGAGTGTTCGCAGCGAGGATTAATGCACACAACTAAATGGTATTTAAAAATTATTCTATAGTTTTTACTAATAACGATTATAATATATAATCGTCCGATTAATTTTCCTAAGCTGTGTCTGTACGGATTGGCGTCCACACGAAGAAGAATATTTCTGTTAATAAATGAATGAACAAACAAGTTATATATTAATACGCGATACGTTTAATCCTACTGAAGTAAATAAATGATAAGAATTTCATTAAAATCACAATCCCTCCTTTATGGTCCTTCATTATAGTTACGAGTTCCGAAAAGTTTTAACAAAAAGAGATTTTGGAATACTTTACCGATCATACATGATCACTAAATCATTAGGAAATATTATAAAAATCGTTCACTTCTTTCTATTTTCGTTTACCTATGTATAAATCAATTTGCGCATGTGGTGATGATATGTATGGATGGCTTTTACGGTTTTTTGTTTTGTACCTCAACGATATTATTAAGAGTAAGATAAATAATGATAATAATAATTATTATTATTACTACCTGTCACAGGCTTGCAGAATTGAATTTTTCTTTGAAAGATGTGAAGTTGGATTTCCTAGATATGACAAATGACGAGAGTATGACAGAGTTTAATGACGAAGAGGATATGTATATACTGGCCAAAAGTTACTTTGATCTCAAAGAGTACGACAGAGCAGGTTATTTCGTCCAAGGATGTAAAACTTCGAAAGCGCGCTTTCTCTACCTCTATTCGCGCTATTTGTCCGGCGAGAAGAAAAAAATGGATGATATGACGGACGTGCCTCCGGATCCTTTGCAAAATGGGAATCTCAAATTATTGTGCAGCGATTTGCGAAAGGATCATTTGGCAGGAAATTTGGATGGGTTTGGTCTGTATCTCTTCGGTGTGACATTGAAAAAATTGCAACTCACGAGAGAAGCAATGGACGTACTGGTTGAATCGACTCACAAGCAACCGATGCATTGGGGAACGTGGCTCGAGCTTGCTGCTCTTGTTACTAACAGAGAAAAATTAGAGGGTCTCAATCTTCCAACTCACTGGATGAAACATTTTTTTATGGCTCACATGTATCTCGAGCTCCAACTTTTGGACGAGGGTCTTGCTCTTTATCGTGAATTACAATCAATGGGTTTTGAAAGAAATGGCTATGTACTTGCTCAAACGGCAATCGCCGTTCATTATCGCAGAGACGTCGACAATGCGATCGAAACTTTTAAGAGAATAATCAAAGATGATCCTTATTGTCTCGATAACATGGACACGTACTCAAATTTGCTTTACGTCAAGGAATTAAAAGTCGAACTGGCCTATCTGGCTCACCGAGCAACGGAGATCGACAAGTACCGGCTCGAAACTTGCTGTATAGTTGGTAAATCATTTTTTATCGACTCGAGTTATCATCTGGAATATTTCTCTTACCAAACTGTCGATCGTTTTTAGGTAATTACTACAGTCTGAGAGCGGATCATCAAAAGGCAGTAATGTACTTTCACAGAGCCTTAAAACTTAATCCGCAGTACTTGTCAGCTTGGACGCTGCTCGGTCATGAATTTATGGAGATGAAAAATACTAATGGTGCAATTCACAGCTATAGGCAAGCCATAGGTAAGTTACTTACATTATTCGTCTAAATGTATTCAGTGGAATAGAGATTTTTTGACTAAAAGTTTTTATTAATATCATTTCTGAATTTGTTTTTTCAGAGGTCAACCGAAGGGATTACCGAGCTTGGTACGGACTTGGCCAAACTTACGAAATACTAAAAATGCCTTTCTATGGTCTTTATTATTACAAACAGGCACAATTGTTGAGACCTCACGACAGTCGGATGGTTTTGGCTCTTGGCGAGGCTTACGAGAAGCAGGACAAGATTCAGGATGCCCTCAAATGTTATTACAAGGCCTGTAACGTCGGTGATATCGAAGGAATGGCACTGATAAAACTTGCGACGTAAGTCTGACTAATTATTGCTAAGAAAATCTGAAAAATTTCCATTATCCAAAGTATTTCCGGCCTCTTGAAAATTAAATTACCCGCACTAAATTAAACTATAGAGTCTTAAATAATAAATCAACCTTCTTTAATCGATCGATCAACAAAGATGAATAAATCATCAATGTTGTCCAATCAAAATTGATGTCTATTAAAAAAACGTGCTTGGCGCCTCGCAGTTTGTACGAGAATTTGAACGAGGATGATCACGCTGCTGCAGCATACACCGATTTCGTAATGGACGAGTTTCGCAATGCTGACAGAACGGAGCTCAGTCATGCTTACAAATTTCTAACAAATTATCACCTCAGACGCGAACAGCTTGATCAGGCTAATCATTATGCCCAAAAGTGTTTGCAATTCGACGAGACTAAGGAGGAGGCAAAGGCGCTTTTGCGAACCATAGCGCAGAAGAGAGTTAAAGTTGAGGAAAATCCAATGGTGGTAAGTTCCATCTCGTTACCGATAATAATAATAATACTAATAATAATAATGATAGATAATGTAATCGCGATTTTTTTTCTCTATAGATCGAAGATATGAACGAGACTGATCCCGTGGCCGACAGAAGTGTTCGTAACGACGCCACACCGGGTAGTCAATTATCACCGATGAATCTTTCTTTCACACCGACTCAATAAGTCCCGCCATACGTTATAAACAAACGGGATTGTATCCATAAATGTACATATATATAGACGCGAGATGAAAACATTAAATATATAAAAAGATTAAATATATTTTTAAGGCTGAACAAACAGAGTCGTTGGTCTGTCCTTCCTGGTCAATCCTTTATTTTTCTTTATATATTTGTAATTTTTATTATCGAATGAACCATATAGTGTTTGAAACAATCAACGCCGCATTATTCCAGATAAAATTTAATGATAGAAGAACAAGAGCATAATTGGCTCGTTATATTTCATGGAAAAGAAAGTCATTGGAGTGAAGATCGTCGCTGAAACAGTTGAGAGTGAAGTTTTATCGTGCATCTCAAGACGATATATATCGAAATTTTGACAAATAAAGAGAAAGTGGGAAGAGAGAGAGAGAGAGAGGAATGCTGAATATTCCTTTTGATCTTACGGCGGTGGTATAATAATTGACCATTTATATCGACGATCGATGGACAATAAGACCTGGGTAAATATACGCCTTGAAAGGAAAATTTTTTTTAAGATGACTTTCGGATCGTACAAAATTGAGTCGAAGGCATCGAAAACGAAATTAACGAAAATTTGGCAAACGACAGGTTAATTTGGGAGGTTCTACGGTCACGGTACAAGGCAATCGAGCTCTTCAGGCACGGCACTTGGCCAGCTCGACCGGAAGTACTTATCCTGGCGGTACACCGAACCAGTGGCAACAAATGACTTGTTGTAGCGGATTTAATGCCGTCATAAATTCTCAGAGTATCGCGAGTCATCAGCAATTCAATCAAATTCAACAACCACCACCGTTACGATACTTTCAAGTACGTGGAGCTTTTATCGGCCATTTAATTTTTAAAGGGTAATATTATGGCAGACGTGAAATATTTATTCGACCGATTTAAATATTCAGGAATAGGCAGGTATCGTTGACACTGTTTATATAAATATTTTTATTTGATACACTTTTTATTGAATTCCGCTCAGTTTCACGTGTAAATATAATAAACATTTAGAACAGAAGTTGACAAAAATGAGACTTTTGCCTTCGAGGCATCGAGGCCACGAGGAAGTTCATCGTCACTTTTTGTAACCGAGAAAACCTATAATATTTTCGTCGTTCCATTCCAGGCGGAATGAAAACGACTAAAACGAAAAAAATGCTGCTAGCCTCAAAAGTTACAGAGTTTTGGCACTTTGAATTTTTGAAAATGGCGGAAATGCACGAGGCCGTCTTTGGGTGCCGAGAGATGGAGGAAGGTGAAAAATCAAATGTAAATTCACACAGGGCTTCAAAATTTTTTTTCCAAAATACGATCTTGCGACCTTCACTTGATAATGCATCGAATAATACTAATGTAGGCGGTAGGTTGCCAGTCGCATATTTTGGGTCTGAGTGTGGGCTCACGTTTTATTTCAGGCCATTCTCCTCCCCTCGCTGTCGAAACTCGTGCTTTTGGATTTGCACCATATTCATCAATTAACCCTTCACCTCATGACTGAGGTGCAAACGCAGCCCATGCGACCTTTGAATTAAACTCCTGAACTAAAGAACTCTCCGGTTTTCAGTCTTCGAATGCATTTTTCATTAACAAAATATGAATAAAATCAGATTTCTCTTACACCATTCTCTTCGTTATGAAAAAAAGAAAGAAACCACGTGTGAGGAAATCTGTTCATCAGCATAGGACCAGTTTTATAAACAAGTGTAGGGTTAGTGCCATAGCTCCATTATTTTTGAGTTGGTAACATTTTTACCCTCTATTCGTTCTGATCCCGTTTACAATGTTATGAAGAAAGAATTATTGGTTTTCGTTAAAAAAATCGATGATAATCTTCGCCTGACCTCCACGCCTCGATGGAAAGAATCTCCCAATCAATACGACAATCGCGCGTCTCTCTTGAGACCATAAAACTTTAAGGCGGGTGGCCACCCTGGCGGGAGAAAATAGATGTTTTTTTATTTTTTAAGACAAAGTTCGAAACGGCCTTAAGAATGCCTCAACTGAATTTTAGTTTGTAATATTAAAAAATGGCGGCGCTGCAGAAATTTCCGCGCAGGCCCTTCGCACAACACGCGCTTATGTTAAGCCATTGGGATTACCGACAAGTTGCATATGAACAAAAAATATATATATTAGCTTATTCGTGGATAATATCGCTACAATGTCACGCAGAATTTGTTTCCGATTATTAGGAAAATTATGATGAGCCGAAGTACAAAAAATATGTATTTTTCACCGTGATTTTTGAGAAAAACGTCAATAAAAAAAGATAAGCTAATTTTTTTCTCAGATGCAAGTTGTCGGTATTTCCAGTGGCTTAAGGGCAGGGTACAGTTAATTCGGTCCAAAACACGCCCATTTTCAAGAATTTTTTTGCGCGATACTGATAATGCTGGATTATTTAATTAATTTTTATATAATAATACAATGTCTCAACTATAGTTTCCGAAATTTTCGTTGAAAAATATGAATAAATAAGCTCATGGCAAAAAAACTTTGCGGGCGCCTCGACAAAAAGTTGGTTTGCGGTGTACACGTTCACGCGTCACTGGATCATCCGAAACGAAAAAATCAAAGTGCTTTTATTAGGTGATATGTTTCCCGAGGTAACGCGGTCGAGTTTTTTTTTAATCGATTTTTCTAGTTTTGGTAGCACTTGGAAGTCAAAAACGCCATTTTCGCCAACAAAATTGGCACGGTTTTTATTGTAAAACAAAAAATAATTTTAAAGAACTCGACCGCATTACCTGGTGATTTCTGTGTAGAAATAGAATACAAAATTTTAAAAGAATCGTTGGACTACATTTCGAGTAAGAGTGTACACCGACTTTGAGAAAGGCAAGTCTCAGAAAAACGCTTTAAAGTTAGGCAGGTATAGGCACCCGGTATGGGGCAACGAACGCTCAACTGCTCATAACTTCGGTAATTTTTCTCTGAACGACTTGCAATTTTTACACAATATTCTTAAGATGTTATACATTCATTAAAAAAATATTTAAAAAGCGAAATTTTTTTTAATACTGTACCCTGCCCTTAACGAAAGCGCGGGTTGTGCGGAGGGCCTCCGCGGAAATTCCTACAGCGCCGCCATTTTTTAATATTACAAACTAAAATTTATTTGAGGCATTCTTAAAGCCATTTTGTACCTTGTCTTAAAAAATTAAAATATTTCGATTTATACTTTCACGTTTATGAATTTTTAAAAAATATTCTACTTTTCTTGGAGTCCAGGGTGGCCACCCGCCTTAATGGGACATTTTTTTGTTCGTCATTTTCTATACTTATTTCCATCGATAAATTAAAACAAGATGCCCTGTATATTAGGAAGCTATCGTGGCACGGTGATACACATGATTTTGTTTTCTTACACACTAATTCTGCCAGAATTAATACAATTAAATGAAATTGAAAATAATGTATATCTATTCATTTTTACAATAGTTTCGTTCGGAATCCCATCGATTTTTTTTTTTTTTTAATATTTAACGGATAAAAACATCTTCGACGCGTCACACAAATAATTTTCATTTAGACTTATTTTTATGCCAAAATAATTTAAACGCACCCATAGAGTCGATGAGCAAGTTTGTCCTTAACAAAAACTCGCTTTCATGGGAATATATAACGAGCTACGTATCTATTTACGTGTTCGAAAGTTTAGCCGATTTTCCAAGGATCGTGGTTGAATCGAGGAAATGAAACGATTATTGGGTAGTGATCGTAAAACCGGTGGGTTTCGATGAACAATGAAAAACTGACGGGCGTTGTCGAGAAAATGCTTGAAAAAGGCCTGACAAAGTAATTACAAGCACCTAACAAAGACCTCCCGTGGTTGCTAGTGGCAAGGAAACATCCCGTTCGTTTCCAAAGACCGCGTCATTCGTATGATTCAGTTTTTACAAATTAGTCCCATTTGTATCCTATTGTCTATCCATTTTGCTTTCGCGAAAAGAACCCGATTTTTCGGAGAAAAAAAAGTGTATCCACTTTGTTAGCTCGAGAACGTGCTTGAAATTATCGCAAAAATTGGAAAATTTCGTTCATAGGCCATTATCGAAAACTGTTGGTCATTCCGTTTAGAAAAAATGCTCAAATTGGCTTAGGTCTAAATAGATAGATATTCGAATATTTTAAACAATTGGATACCAACTGCAAACTCGAAGTTTCTTCGTAGCGATATGCAGTAGAATCAAAAAAATGAATAAAATTGAAAAATAATTTGATGACAATTGTTACGGTTTCGTGGAATTCAATGCGGTCGATTTCAGATCCAGACGCCGGCAACGAATACGCAACACGGAAATCAATTATCAACCGCGAGTTTGGCTCAGCTCCAATACGGTAATCATACGTCGCATCATCAGCAACATTTCGCTCATCTCTACGCCGTTCTAAGAACATCTTCTAACGATTTATTGAGAACGGAAGGAACGAGCCAGTACGGCAGACGCGAAGACACGACGGTCACGCAAGGCTTGGCCTTCAAATCTGCAGAGGACGGGGGTATTTATCATCATCATCATCGTCACCAGCAGCAGCAGCAGCAGCAGCTAGATAATAATCATCAGGCCGATCTCGATACTCGACCCAAACTTAAGTCGAATCTAATTTCGACCGGCGATCGATCGTCGAATCATCACATTTCAACTAATAGTCGTTTTACGATACCTGAAAGTACTCAAAGATCATCGTTCTCGGTCGTGGTCGACCAGGTTAGTCCGCAGCCACGCGTCTTGCCCGGAACTAACGAGCGCCAACTTTCTGGATTTATCAACGCGATCGAAGCCGTACCAGACATGCTTCGCGAGGTTCGACCTGGCTCGATCAACGGTTTCGCTCCTGAGAACCTGAAACCATGTTTTCTCGCCGACGAGCCCGAATTCTCTTATCACGCGAATAAGCCCGAACCAAAGCTCGAATCGTCATTGGAAAACGTGGAGCTTCGATCGGAGAAAAATTGGCCCGAGCTATCGTTGAGAAATTATCGGTCTTACGCGTCGATCATCGATCGTAAGATCGTAGGTCTTACAATCGAAGAAAGTACGTGTTCGTTAGCCGAACGCACGATGAACAAGGATATTACGATCGAGAATGTTAATTCCGATGCGAAATCACGAAACGCGCTAAGATCGTTAACTGAAAAAAGTGCGAATAATTCACATGTTCAGAAAACTTACGCCGACGCTGTACAATTAACCAGTAGACAGGAAATTCCATCACCTTGGCAAATCAGAATTAACGAATCTCGAAAGAACGTAAGAAGGATAAAACTTAGCGAGGGATCGAGTCGAACGTGTAACGCGCGTCAGTCGCCATCTTCTGAAACGATTTCGAAGGAAATGGAGGCGCGATGCGCGAGGCAGAAGCGAGAATACGAATGCTGCGACGAGGAGAATGTTTGTTCCACGATATTTCTCTCTAACTTGCCCGAAAAATCGGACAATCTCGATCCTCGTATCTCTAGGAATTTTGAAATTATCATCGATGACAAAAAGTCATGTTCCATCGGACCCGACGGATATCCGGCTGATAGATTCCCGTCGAGAAAAAGACTGTGCAAAATGGCGGAAATGTTTTGTTTCGATCAGTTGGAAAATGCAAAGTTTTTTCGGGCGTTCGACGATCACGATCGTTCTAGACGCAGAATGTCTTACACCCGTAAGATCGAGGATAGAGCGGAAGTCGCCTCGAGACAGCGGGACAAAATTTTTTCGAAGCGCCAAATACGCGGAGAAATGAAGTTTATCGCAGAACTAAAACTCGACCGTGGAGATTTACCATTGAGATTACAGAGGAATCTCGATTCCTCGAACGGTCCGTCGATATGCGAAGGAATGTGGTGCAAAGATCCCGCGACGATCTCACAATTGAACATCAATGGTATGATGGACCGGGGAGTATTCAAAGTTTTGCAAAAGCTCAAAGAATGCGCCGATGGGACTGGCGCGCTTTACACCAATTCTTGGAAACCCGAAGAAATACATTTTTTACGACGTTGTCAGCGCAACAAAGTGGCTTTATGACCGCCATTTTGTGTGATATTTTTTATTTATTACTCGTAGGTTGTCGCGTTGTTCTCTTAGTTTTTTTTCTTTAGAGTTTTTAAAAAAGTGCATTGCCAAGTTTTCCAATAATCTTAATTACTGGCAGGGCAATGATCAAACTGTATAACGAAAGGATTAGTTAAGTGTTTTGGGACATTGTCGAGATCGCGTACGAGATAAAATGGCGATTGGATAACACAAAATAGATTATCAATATTCGAATGCATTGTCTTTATTTACAATGTTTTAGAAGGCGATACAACACATTGATGTCGCGTATATACAAGAGACCCCCTAAAACATATCGTCGAACGTACATATCACATATAGTTCCTGGACCGTGTCGAAATAAAAAGAAAAGAAAATATAAATCTCCGACGTGAATTCGTTAGGCCAAGTTAGTGGGACAAGGAATCAGGACCCATGGCGATGACTTGTCCATTTTTGGGATATCCGTAGGTGGTATCATGAACTCAGGATATTCGTAATAAAGATGCCTCAAGGGAGTTGGAGCTCTCGGATAATTTCCGTTCTCGAAAATTGCCGGTTCGTCGGATCGCATCGCCACGGAAATGAAAGAACATTCCGGATTGCCACAGTGACAAGAAGCTCCAGATTCGCTTTCCGAGTTCTTGAAAAAGCTGAAAGGCCTACTTTCGGACGTTTCGCCGTTATTGAGTGCTCTCTCGCGATTCTCACGTCCCACAAAGCCAAGGTCGATCTTTTTCGAAATCTTGTATCTTAGAGGGGATGGGAGGCCATCGTTCGTTTCTTCGGTGTCCGCTGCGTAATCGTAATCATGACCGTGATCTTGGTCCATCCATTCGATTATGCTCTCCTGAAGACTCATAGGAACCGATTCGAGACGATTCAAGGCCTCGTGGATAATCGTGTTCATCTCAACGTCTTCGTCCGAATAAGCGCTGTCCGTTTGATTGGAAATCTGTCGACCTTGTTCATCGTCCGCCATGTTACGTCTGTCACGATCGTCGACCCTGACATTGAGGAGCAAAATGGCCCGTTCTAGATTACTTTCTTCTCGATGATTTGTCCTAGCTTGAAAATTCATCGGAGGATGCTGCGCGTAACACGAGGTTCTCTTCGCCCTTATCGTAGCGTCGCATATCTCTTCTCTCACGTGAGAACGACATTTTGACATTACAGCGTTGGTCGTTCGGTTCACACCGGAAACATCGTTTCTTCTTCTCCTCGGACGTAAATAATCCTCCTCCGACGACGACGACGAGGATGTGCAAGCTCGTTGAAATATTTTTGCGATTTCTCGATCGATCGATCGGAGATTCGAGAACTCGTCGTTGGGTCGAATATCTTCCTTACTCGACGACCGAGTAAATAACTGCTTGGACGTTTCTCCGTTCGGTTTCTTCGTCGGCGTTTCTGCTCGCGTTAATTTAAATTGGACATTCGTATCTTCCATCGAGACGTCCATGGGCTCTTCTCGAGGGCGATCGCTATTTCTCGAATATTTCTTTTCGAGGCCGGGATATTCGAAATCGATGGACATGTTCACGAAGGAGGAGCTGTTGGCGCTGCTCCACTGATCGTCGGACGAATCGTCGACGCATTCGGCCGCGGTTACCATCTCGTCAGAAGATTCGTCACTCGTTTCATTCGTAGGTTTGCGAATCGTGCAACTTCCAGTCGTTTCCTCGAATCTATTGAAAGAACATGGATCGGAACAATTGGGTCGAATGATTGTGCCATTTTCTTGTTTTGACGAAGAAATCACAGATGGCGGCGTGACTGGAAGTGGCGCAAAATTTGTACAAGAAATTTGGGGATCGGGAAGACGATTTGCCGAATCGCAAAATGGGGGCTTGGTAGAAATAGTTTTCGAGTGTTTCGAGGATATCAACGAAGACAACGATGATTCCGAGGAAGACGATGTTTTTGTAGCCGAAGAAGAAATTTTTTCTTCTTTATCCGACGATGACTTGTTCGACGTTTCGTCGTTAGATTTACTTGGTATAGATATTTTTACTTCCGGTGACGAAGATTGTGATGTGCCTCCCCAAACGTAGAAATTAAGAAGATGCAAAGGCACCATTATGAAACGTATGCCATGCTCGATTATGCTCTTTGGCTTTTCTGTCGATAGACGAGAGTCGGGAAAACGTTTAGAGTTTCGTCTGCTCGTGAGCTCGATGTACGGGTCGTACGATGATCGTTGAACAGTTCGATGGGTGAAGAGTCTGTGAGGATTTGCGGTCGTCGAAGAGCGAACAGCTTCGCGTACGGTGCTAAGGTCAACATCCTGCGAAACGGAAGAAGACGAAGGATTCGTTAGAAAATCGAATTAAAAAGAAGGCACTCGGTTTTCTTCTATGCTGAGCGTCACAATTTGTTCGATCATAGCTAATACGTAAAGACATTAATACAAATTTTACAGCGAAAAGATGAAAATAGCGCTTGATGAAGATATTAAAAAAATATTATATTTACGGTCCATTCATTCACGTTTTTGCGACAGTTAATTCTGTTTGTTTATTTTTCATTCTATAATTTACAAATGCTAAAATTTACATCGAAATGCGATAAAAACTACACGATTTATCTTTATAAGGAAAACCCCACTGTGACGAACTGAAAAATAAGCTTTTATTGATTAACTTTCTAAATTGTCTTAATGGTTGTTTTTTGGGCTCGATTAAATAGATTCAAGTAATTTGGCATCGAAAAAAAAATTACAACAATCAATTTTTGTCGAAACCACGTTTTTCGAACTGGTACGGACGATAATTCGAGCAATAACGAATTGTTTGTAACTTTAATAACTATCGTTGAGTTTAGCTGTTCTTGATTTTGTTTATTTTTAGAGATATAGTCACGTTTCGAAATAAAAAGTATTATTTTCAACGCTGCACGACAGCTATTACAATTACACAAAATTCCGTGAAAAAACTAAAAAATATCCAACTGTTATTACTCGAGTTATCATCGATACCAGTTCGAAAAACGTAATTTGGAAAAAAATTTATTGTACTTCGACTATAGTTCTTTTTTTTCAATAAAAATTTACTTGAATCTACTTTAATGTATGCAGAATTACATATTATTAATTCAGCCCAAAAAAACCATCAGGTGAATTAAAAAAATTCATGAAAAAGGCTTATTTTTCTGACCCTTACAATTACTGCCTTAATTATCTTTAGCGCTCGATTTGAAATGATAATTGAAACAAAAACAAAATTCGAAATATTCTACTGAAAGAGAAAACAAAAACATTAAAATATGAATAAAAAAGACCGAAATTCACTCACGTGTTTGAGGTGTTCCCTTTTCCGACGGCCACTTTTGTTGCAGCGTTTGGCCCTCGATCTTTTTATGGCTCGAGGCATGTTTCCCATGCAGATTTCACAAAACTGTCTTATGTGAACGATCAACTCGCGATCACTTTAAAATGATTCAACTGACGTATGTTTGAACAAACGTTCGAGATCTTAGAGATATCGATGGAAAAATATACGAAGAGGTTGGCAGGCTCTTCTCGTTTGCACTAAATGTTCACTAATGCCGTTCGAAATGATGTCTCGAAATTGTAAGAGTTTCTGGTTCACATAGACAGGGTAATACGACAGAAGGTAGAGGGGGTGGTGGCGATTGCCGATTGGTCATTTGAAGGACCCCCGCTATACAAGCTACCCAGGAATATTAAAATTCTGAGTTTCCTTATTATGTTCGTTTCCTGATTGGTTCGATTCAATTCAAGAGACAAGGAAGCTATTCAATATTATGGTATACACAGGGCAGGTACAAAATCAGAGGGGACAAACTTTTTCACACTTCTTTTAGACAAAAGGGTGTCATCCCCTAACTTGGCTAATAAGAGGCGTAAAGCGAAAAACGCGAAGAAGAAGAAGAAGAAGAAAATCGTTGTCGCAAATTTTACTCCGGGGACAGTAAACACTTTTGTAAAAAACGTACGTATCGATTTTCAATCCTTCGCTTCTAGTATTTCGAATTCGAGCGAAACTTTGGCCATCTTGTCGTGCAAGCACCAAAAACGTTGTCACCATTTTTAAGAGATTGAGAATTGTTTTTGAGCTGCCACGATAACACGAGAGAGGTACTGCACGAATCCAAAATGGCCGGATTCATCGATGCAAATCTATTTGTTAAAATTCGCTGTGTAGTGGGAAGTTAGGAATTACACTTTATTATATTTGTATTTTGATGCAAGAGGTATCTCACACAATACGTAAGTATTCGGAATGTCGTCTTCAGATTTATCCAATGAGATTCGATCATATCGAGTAATCTAGCCGGATTGCAATATTAACAGAGTCTTTACATCGAAATAATAATATGTTTTACAATATTTTCGAACGCATCGCTGTATTCTCAGAAAACTAAACAATTTCACGAGGTATATAACATACGTCACTATTTTTACTTAGCGAGCACATCGTAAAATGTACTAAAGACGTTTAGTCGTTTAGACTGTTATATCTAGGAAAATGAAGAAAAAAAGGGTTTTCGAAAATTTCATCAGTCTTCAAACTATTTCGTGAAGACAGTAGTTTAAAAAAATTCATACAATGAGAAACTTCGAAAGAATTATAAACATATAAAATATTTCACATATTTTCTAATCGGACGATAACTATTTTGAATAAATTATTTTTTTTTGGTTCAAATAAAAAAATCGATCGAAAATAACACCGAGATGTACCTAATAAGTACGGAGACTCGTTCAAGTCGTTCATTGCAGGTTTAGCGGGAGGCTAAGCCGATGCTTGTTCAGGTAAAGGGGCAATGACAGGTATATGACGTGACCGATATATCTAGCACGAAGAATCGAACAACGAGTTCGAATTCACAAGAGCGAAAATAGAGGTTTTTAATTTCATGAATAAGTTTCGTCAGGTGGGTCGGGCCACGAGGGCCATTTAATACCGAGAAGGCGCCCTCTTCGTATTTGGTCATATATACACGCTACGACCTTTCATACAAGCGACGAGTTAATTAGCGACCATTTAAGTATAAATTATTTAAGTATAAAACTATTTTTGACTCTTTAGCTTTGTTTTTGTCGCGAGATAAATCTCGAAAAACTTTGCTAACATAAAAAATGAGTGTAATTAAAGATATCGAAATGATTCATTGTGAAATATTTGTTTCGAAATATTTAAAAAAACATTACGATCGTTTAATTTGATAATTTCAAGATGAATAATTTTTGTTTCAATTTGAATAAGCGTACTTCATTCGAATACCTTTACGAATGAAAATTTGTGTCAGCTTTACTACGTCACACGATAATTTTCCATCTCTTTGCTTCTTCATGGTGGCTTTAATGGATACGTATGATCATGTATCATTGAAGACTGAAAATGCTACATGAAAACTTGGCGTAAACGTCCAAGAGCAATAAATTTGAGGTGGTGTGGATTTTGCCAAATACATATTTCAGCCGAAATGCAACAGTTACATAACCCTGACTCATTCTTTTAGTTTCTGCCCATATTATTTCATAACGTTGGTTTGGTAACACAAAAAGGCATACAATTATTTTTTCTTTTTCGATTTTAATTTACCTAAAGGTTTCGTATAATAACGTCAACACATATAAAAGGAAGCGTCTTTATTTCGAAACAGGAACAAATAATTTTTCAACAGTAAATAATCTTATTTGTGATTATCAATCACAGATTTATTAACAATTAACAAATGTTGATTGTACGATCGCAGTAAAAGAAGAACAACGAAGTAATGATACAAAGGATCTTACCTCGTACGATACAAAAATTACTAAGTAATATTTGGTCTTCCTATCCAAAGGTGTTTATTCTCGTCTTCAATATACAGACCAACAAATAAATTAATGACCTGGGTTCAATTATAATCCTACTATTTTATTTTATTTTTTTTAAACTTGTAAGTTTATCTCTTGTAATAGAGTTAAATGATCACAGTCCCAGTTTGCCTAGGAGTCGATATCTCTAACGGTAGAATTTTTACGCAAAATGAAAATGAAAAATGCCTTGATCGATAATAAAATATCGTAAAATGTATTTAAATATTTTTAATTCTTTGTAAACAACTAATATGGGGGTGAGACCCATCTTCTCTGATAGGTCCGACCACCATGGTACGATGTCCCTCGTACGAAGAATATGGGTGTGCAATATTGGAGACACGGATGTGTTCGTCTTTCTTTAATAGACATCTCCTTTATTTCTTGTACATTGAGGTGGTGGCATCGGAAACATTTTTATATCGTAGATATATATATATATATACTCATATTTATATATGTATATAAATATGAGTGTATACAAGATTGAGCGTCACAGAGACGCCAAGAGGAGCGCACTTTCAATTTTCGTGTATTTTGCTGTACGATTCAAGGATTATTGTGGTATATCGTCGAGCATGAAAAGCTTTTCACGGGATTCGCGAGGCGGGCAGTTGGGAATTTCCCAGATACATTGTTTCGCGCGCCGACCCTTTTACCTGTTGTCTTTTTCTTCTTCTTCAAAATACGTGGAAATAGATTTCCCACGACTCGGAATATCGAATTACCGAGAGAAAATAGTGTTAAGAATTTGGAAAAATGATTATTTTTCAAATTTGTTTGTAATTATTGGTAAATTTTTACGAATTCGTAATTATTACCGAGAGTACTCGAATTATCAAATCTGTTTCTTGATATCCGTTATTCCATGGCGCACCGATAAAGCGATTCTCTTTTTTGTAATTAATGTTTTTCCACAAAAGCGTAAAAAAAATATCATTATTTTTACCGTTATCAAAAAGTCACGAATATCTTGGAAACGAGATAAAGAAGACCTGTTTTTATGCGGAAGCTTTTTTATAAGAACACCATTGTTGTCATTGGAAAGATACCCAAAGTCATATGCGCCTCGTGTTTTCGTTCGTCTTTTCGTGCGCCGTTTTTTTTGTGTATACCTATACGCGTCAAACCCATTATTTATTCTTTGTGTCTCTGTATAATACCGTGACGTTGAGCGGAGGTAAACGGGGACTTAACGATCATGGAGCATATATCTATATATATGTACATATATATACGATATATCGACTACACGAAGCACGCGACCGTGCATGCACGCGAGTTGCCGAGCGTGCACGATACGCGGGGCGAGCGAGTCAGTCGTTCGTTCGCTCGCTCGCTCACGCACCAACGATCGTCGTGGCTATAATCCATGCTATATACGTATATACACACATCGCGCTATACTAACCTCCAAACACAACACAGTGAGTTACACGATTCGTGAGATACGAACACGCACGTAGCCGCAGGCAAGCACGCACGCACGCACGCACGCACGACCATCCGTATTAATTTAACTCGGGGCTCGGGACGCAGTTACAAGTTTTACGAAGCAAACGTAGCACACGGTTTCTCCACCGTGGTTTCATCTTTATTCGTCGAGACTCGAGTCTTTTCAGTTTTCACTCGATATCCACGCCTGTCGGATCCTCCAACGATAATTATTTTTCTCAAAGATAACTTGGGACGATACGACCGAGTCGGATATATTTGGTACGTTTTTCTTGTTATGAATAATATTATTATTATTATAAGTGAAGATGCTTTCGTTGCAATCAGTTTCGTGGCGTGCTTGTATAAACGACCGAGAAAGAAAACGAATATTGTAGCAGTTAATGACGATTAAGACGTTCGGACGTACAATTATAGTGATCGATTTACTATAATCATTTATAAAGCTTATTATAACTTTCATTAGTTATCCGCATCTACCGGCTAAATTGCTGAATTGCCTGCATGTACTGATGAAGAATTCTTTATTTGTACATTCGAATGGAATCCATCCTCGTTATCACGGAGTTGATATATTAGAAACGGATAAATGAACAACAAAATATGGACAAAACCTTACGCATTACTTTTGTAAACCCTGCGCGATTTTGAATTGCCTCGACTGTTTTAGTTTCGCGAACTGGCCACAAAAGCATTAGCGCCAAGCGGCCATTTTGGATATCGGAGTAAACTCGCAAGACGACGTCGGACGTCAGAGTACCGAGAGTACCAACAACGATGTGTTGGTACGAGTGAGAAAGAAAACGATGTTGTCTAAGCGGTGTCTTTTTTCGTGGTGAAACTAATAGCAGACACGTTAAAATCATACGATATACGGGATAAGCGACAGTAGCAAGCCCTCGCAGATTCACGTTCACATACGCTTGTAATGTATAATCAGTAGTGGACATTGTTGCTGTGAGTAAATAATCGGTGGATGCTCCGAGTGAGCGCGCACCGAGAGGCGCTCAGTATCGCGAAAAAGCGTCTGGATACGTCGCATAGTTTGTTGTTTTGGTATCGACATCACCAAATTTGATAAAAAACAGAGAGTTTCTTGAAGCTTAAAAATGTCGAGTCAAATATGCCTCAAGTGGAACAGCTTTTTGAACAACATCGCGACGAGCTTTGAGAGCTTATGGGAAGAGGAGGGTCTCGTGGATGTTACACTGGCAAGTGACGGACAGTGTCTCACGGCGCACAAAGTTATATTATCCGCAAGCAGTCCGTTCTTCAAGAAAGTCTTTCAGGTGAACGAAGTAGATAAATACTAATTAATAATTCTATGTTTGTTTTCATGCGTCGTTCGTAGACAATCGGAAAATGTTTTTTCTACTATGATCGTATCGAACATCATCGAATTCGTAAATTTAGAATCTTTGAACACTCGAATACACGCTTAACCTCAAAGTGCAAAATTCTTGTTTTCTCGAAAGAAGCTTTGCACTTTGTGCTAATATTTTCAAGAATCTCCGAAATTGGCATTAATTATCTTAAAAAAAAAGGTTTATTGCTATAAAGATTCATTTTTTCATGATAGTATAGTATGTATTGGGCAATTCTAATTAGAAAAATGTCCATTGCGCTTGACACGCAGAATCGTGAAACCTCTGTAATTTCAAATCGAGTTAAATCTTTGATTAAAGTATCGATAATTAATGATTTCAATTATTTTCGTGAGAGGTACGACGATCATATCTCATATCTGTTCCAATACCGCCGTACCTTTAAATGAAACCAATATGAGGAACTTTGATAGGGCATTAGCAGACTCGATTAAATAAATAGATAAATTTGCAAATGTTCATTTGTTTCTCTATTTCAGACTAATCCATGCCAGCATCCAGTGATAATACTGCAGGATGTTCACTTCAGCGAGCTGGAGGCGCTCCTAATATTCATTTATAAAGGCGAAGTAAACATCGAACAAAAAAATTTGCCGGCGCTATTGAAAGCGGCAGAGACTTTGCAGATAAGAGGTCTGTCGGGGGGCGATATATTTGCAAAGGAATCATACAAGAGATTGATCGAATTGGAACAAAATGTCGATGACGACGAGAGCTCCAAGTCGCAAGAGACGAGCGAGCTGCCCAAAAAGAAACAGAAAGTTGGGAAATCGCAGAACAATTCAATTTTGGAAAAAGCCCTAACGCCCGGCGTCTCGAGACCTCCGAGCGTCAGTGGATCGTCAACGAGTAGCGAGATATGTACGAGAGACGATGATCTGACGAATAACGATTCGAATACAGTTCCAAATCCAGTTTATCACAGGCTGGAGATGAAAGTGAGTTGATATTTTTACATCGTACGACGTGTTATGAAAAAAATGATATTTTTTTCATCATCTTAAAATAATCTCTTCTCCGTTCAAAGATTGAACCATTCGAGTTGGTGGTTGACGATCTACAAAAACAGGACATTAAGGAAGAATTGGAGAGATTGGACACCGGGCAGGATGATGTAACCCAAGGTAAGTGGACATTTTTCGGTTTTCCATTATCGTTTTTTTCTTTTTTTTATTGTTTTTTCGAGGGTATTTCATGTTTTACTTTTCTGATCGTATCGCACACACATTTGTTTTTTTCTTCGTACTTAAATTTTGTTGCATCCATTCATTTGTCACCAATCGGTACAAACAACAAGCACAAAACAAACGAAGCGCCAAGTAGACCGGGCGTCTCGAAGCCGATGCACTGCCGATCTACGGCACAGGTGGTATGGAAGCTTTATTCGCTGTTTTTTTTTTCTTTTTTTTTCGTTCTTTGTTCATCAATGTCGGCTTGTTAGAATGTTATTCCAAGTTTAATCAAGTCACGACGATGCAGCGTCGGATCATTTTCGCCTCAGTTCGTACACGGCACCTCCTCCGCTCGGTTCTTCATGCCTCACTGATCGATTGATTAGCCATTAGATGTTGTTTCTTTTTTCTTTTCTCTCAATCATAATAGCCCAAGATATATTATCATTGTTGTTAAACCTGTTAGTTGTTAAAACTGTCATTGAATTGCGAGTCGCAAATAGGTCGCATGAGAAAGAGCATATGTGGGTGAGCGCTTTTTTTCTTTTCAATCTTCGAATGGCATTTATTTTAATTTTCATTAGTCAAAGTTGGATTTCGCATTGTTCACATTTCTTTCTGGACATTTTGTTGTGGGAATAACGTTGCAAAAATTGTCCATCGGCTCATTTGGAAACTGCAATTCGTCATTAACCAATGGTACTCTTTCCCGCAATTCCCAAAACAAAACAAAAAATAGATCCGGAGAGTATCGTTATTTTAATAAAACGTTTTTCTTTAAATAACAAAAGAGTATATATCATGTGTGTAAATGCCAAGCACCATTTTTGAATAAATACACATATAGAGAATTATTCGTGGGAAATAATTGTAGCGTATTTTGGAGGGAAAGAGAAGTACCATTTGGAAAAAGGGTTGCGCGGGTGGGTGAGGAAATAGAAAAACAAAGTTTGAAAAAAGTGGGATTCAAGTAATACTGACCGTGGCGATTGCGCCCGATATGTGTGTGTGGCAGGGTCTGGGGACAGCCCTACTGGGGACATATCCGGTTTGTCCGGATTATCGGGCCTAACGACGATCTCGGATGTCAAGCAACAGATTTACGCTTATCAGCGGCTGCCCTACGCCGATCTACTGCCGAGCCCCGACATAATATCAACATGGGCAACCTCACGACCCATGGACCATCTAGCCTGCGACCTCATGAAGATACTATTTACCCCTGAGGAGAGAATATTGTGTAATGTCAATGGTAAAATGGGCAAACAACAGTTCGACTGTAACAAAATACACCTTATTAGAGAAGTCTTATTGCACTTTAGCGGTTTAATGCCAAACAGTGTTGAATGGGAGGAGGTGTGGAAGAACTGCGTTACGAAAATTGATACTAGCAACAGAGGCTTGAAGAGATATCTGTTTCAGAGGCGCTCGGTATACACCCAATGACTGGGACGTTCCAAATCAGGAGTCAAATTCAAACGTTTTCACTGGTTAAATTGAAAACGATATATCTATTAATTTTTTTAATCGATATTTCGATTACCATCGATTGGTATCGATTATTATCAGTTGCTATCGACTAGCACCGATATTGTCATTACCGTCGATTCGTACCGGTTATTATGGATTGGCGTCAATTGTTATCGGTCGCTATCGCTAATAACAGATTGATAGTTCGATTACTATCGATTGATATTTCGATTTACCGATCGTTATTATCGGTCACTGATTTTTACCCCGTTTCACGAGAATAATTAAGCCGGTCCGTTCGTGCGTCGATCAAGAGACATTACTCCTACGAGTAAATCGTGCGAGCGGTAATAAAAACGTTAAACAAACCAAAATTATTTCGTGACGGGATTCGAACATTATCGGTGTCGAAAGAGAATCTCGCCAATGGCTAATCCATGATTGGCAGGGTTTTCAACGCTGGCAGCGAGGCTAACGTGATAGAACGAGGCATAGAAACGAACAGACAAAAGTAGACGTTTAGGTCTGACGGACAGACACAAGTAGACATTTAGCCGCAGTCAAGTTATTTATACGCTTCCATTTGTCTCTTCTTCTTCTTCTTCTTCTTCTTCTTCTTCTTCTTCTTCTCTTCTTCTTCTTCTCCGAGACAAATGTTAATTCTTTTTAAGCCTTCCGCGAGTTTCGGATCGAAAGACGCGCGCTTTCACACGCGGTTATAATGATGTATGTGAATATATATGTATATTTGTTTTTTTTTATTCGTTGAACCGAATTGGTTTACCAATGTTTCTTTTACTTCGTTGATTGAACGAGTGATCCTAAAATTGGGACCTCTCGGTTATTCCATTCGTGAAAGAAATCTTTCTTTCCAGAATTTATTTTTATTTTTCACCAAGTGGAGTATTTGCGTTCGAAAAAGAATTAAGCGCGCCGGTGTCGAGACAAAAAGCGCAAAGTGATCAAAGCAAGATAGCCTTAAGAAAAACAAATTAAAAAATGATGATTTTCACATAATTATTCACTGGTGCTGTCAGTCCGTGGTTAATCGACATTCTCTTCGTTCTGCTGCACGGGAGAACAATTTAAGGCCCAAAAACACATTCCTCCGACCCTCGATCAAACATCGATGGTCGTCGCAATTATCATTTAACGATTGATAACAATGGTACAAGAATCGGTGAGGTCTCATTTCGAGTATTTTATGAGATAACTCAAACCCAACAGGTGCCCGTTTACACATAAACAAAAGATGAAAGAACCCGCACAGACACATTTGAGTGTGTTTGCGTAGGGTTTAATAAACACATTAATTTTAAAAAGTGTACCCGCGCAGCATCTGTAGCGTTTTACCTGTCTCGGAAGAAATAATAGCTTTACGGCAAGACTATGTGTATAGTAGGTACGAGAAGAGAAAAAAACAAACATAATGTGCTTGTAGAATTATTTAAACGAGAAAAAAAAACGATGTACGCTTATCGAATGAGCGTGAAATACCTATTACAAAATACATACAAAATGTACGATTCAATCGTGGTGCCCGAATCGTTTTTTTTTTTACAAAAAAGAAAGACGATTACATGATTCTTCTTCGTTGGGACGATTTTGCAGGCTTTTGAAAAACCGTACACTCGATGTTGGATTTATTTGCTTTCATGTTTTTCGAAAAAATTGAGAAGCAAGTTCAATTTCACCACGATTGAATTATTGTAAAGATTATAATTTAAAGCGAATATACTATTGTAGATGGAACACACGACTGGTCGAGAAAAAAAAACACAAAAAAAAACAAAATATAAACCTATTTTACATTTTTAATCGTCTATTCAATGTCCTCTACGAAGCAATTGTTTCGGGTGCAGCTGGGAGGCTAACGATTATAAACGTGATAGTTTGACCGTCGGTCGATTTTTTTATTCAGTTTTTCAAAATTAAAGAACGCGAAGAAGCATTGAAGCGCATCCATTCTCAGCCAAAAGATAGATCGACAAATAATTGATTGGAATGCGCGAATTAAAATTTTCCACTCATTAAACATTTTTAACCCTAGAAGCCTAATCTGTTTTGAAGGTACATAAAACGCGTGTGCTTTATGTACGCTTTACAATCGTAGATTAGGCTTTTAGGGTTAATCGGCTGCTTAAATTCCAATTGACTCAGACTTTTCATTGGAAATCGATACGCCGAGGATCTTTAACAAGGAAAATAATATTTTCTTGGAATTAGTTATTTTTTTACGTTTAAGTTTCAGCCGATCGAACGATCGCGGGAACTTCGCGAGCTAAGGTAACGATAATTGCCGAGGCGCGAGATTCTTCTGGCCGTGTCGAGGCGACATTGGGAAATTCATCTACTTTCCCTGAAGATCGTGTCAATAACACCGACTGTCCGGAATCTGAGAATTTTTCATCCGCGACTGACATATCGTCGCAATCGACTTTTCCACCTTTCGTTAATTCGGAAAATTCCGAACTCAAAGACGAATCTCAAGCACCAACGACGACGAAAGGAGGACCCGTTTATCCACCATTTCCATGCCCATTCTGCGACCGCGCTTACACCAGCTGGGGTTTTCGCAGGAGGCACATAAAGGCCGTTCATACGATATCACCCAGACTCAATTGCAAGTGGTGTTTACAGGTTTGTTTTCATCCGAAATGGTTGAAGGGAATAAAATTAACGAAATTTATGTGTACTTGACTGTCGCCCAAAACTATTAATTGTAGGTGCTCCTACTACTTTACAAAATTTATTGCAGAACAAAATATATATCGGCATTAAGAAAGCTCTGGGAAAATTTAACATCGACGATGAAAACGTAAAAACGGTTCTTCCAACGAAGAACATATTCGGCATTTTCAAGAAAAAAGATTGATTTTTCGAATCCTTCGATTTCGAGAAAAAAAAGATTTGCCTTTCAAGGATATATTTTTGCTTGAACTCCACTTATTATTTAGTGGAACAGGGTAAATCGTTTGGCACATCTCCACTTATGCAGAATGAAAAGCAATTTGCGGATGGCCAAATTTAACTGCATATTGATGAAGTAAATGACGAAAATCTTATTTTCGTTGTTGCGATTTTTTGTTCACGTCGCTCAGGTTTTGCCAACGCACGCAGCCTGGAGACGGCATGTAATATCGGCTCACAATTTATCAGCGAGCGATGCTCACAACGGTCTATTGATCTTGGAGGAAGCTCACATGGTACTTCAAATAACTCATCCGACCAGGCTCGATACTCTCGTCAACATCATCAAGCAGAGCTCCCAGCAAAACAATAATCCTCGACAAGATTCGGATCCGCATCCAGATTAGCAATTTCCTAGGACAAAAATGACACAAAAGTGGACTCTATTTTTTTATTTCAGCAATGCCATTTATCATTCGATTTATTAAAGGCTGTGAAACTTGACAAATTTGATGAATTTCCATTCGTGAATTATTCACTAAATTTGGTATTATTCGATATATGCCAGATGATATTATACACTGTGATTGGTTGTTAAATACGATTTTTATTTTGTTTCAGAATATTGAAACGAGCGAAAAAGTATTATAGAAAATTATTTGTTATATTTGTGAAAAATTGTATATTTTTTTATCGATGGCCAGTACGTACAATTTTTACGGATCTTCACGTAATATACATATATGTTTTTGTATGTTTATTAATGATAATAAATATTTTATGGATTACGGGGATGATAAGCATTATAGATAAATCGAATATATGTTGTGCGGACATTAGTATTTATTCTTATTTTCTAAGTACAAGCAACAGTGTTCTCTCACGAACATCTCATCAATATAATCTAACAATATTCGTCTACTCAGACGATTCGTTATTAAGGGGAGTGGCCATCCTGGCCGCCTAGAAAATGGGGATATTTTGTAAAAATTCATAAACTCGAAACTATAGAACGAAATATTTTTATTTTTCAACACAAGGTACGAAACGGCTTTAAGAATGTCTCAAATAAATTTTAGTTTGTAATATTAAGAAATGGCGGCGCTGCAGAAATTTGCGCGAAGTCCCCCGCACGCTTATGTTGCACCAGTAAAATCACCGATAAGTTGCATATGAAAGAAACAATTTACTTATTCGTGGATACTGTCGCTACAATTATACGTAACATTTTTACGATAACTTGATTGTTTTGTTTTATTGACTTTTTTCTCATGAAATTACGCTGAAAAATAGATATTTTTTGTTCTTCGGCTCTCCATAATTTCCCTGATAGTCGAAATAAAAAAATCTTACGTGACATTGTAGCGATATTATCCACGAATGAACAAAACATTTTTTTTTCATACGCAACTTGTCTGTGATTCCACTGGTGTAATATAAGCGCCGCCATTTAAAAAAATTACTAACTAAAATTTATTTGAGGCATTCTTAAAGCCGTTTCATACCTTGTGTTAAAAAATAAAAATTCTTCGTTTTATACTTTCGAGTTTATGAATTTTTAAAATATATTCCTATTTTTAAGGCGGCTAGGGTGGCCACCCCCCTTAACTGATAAATCAACGATTTTCAATCTATCTATCTTTCAGATATATTAAGTAATAATATACGTTATGAGTAATAGTATTCATTGCAAAACGAAGAACAATGATTGTTAACAAATTATCGTGTCATGATTAACGTAAAATTTTTGTGGTTTCGATCTTGGGAGTACTTATAGGAAGCGTTTGGAGTTTCCGGATCGCCAATGTTGTCAACGATCCAATGAATAAAGATGCTCTCTTTATTTGCAGTTATATTTTTGTGTTTGAAGACCTTGATCTGGTCCAAGTTAACCCTACAACGCATGACGGGTCTAAAAGTAGAACTGTCCTCCTGAACTAGCGAGCTATGTTATTGACTCATGATCTGAATCATAATTCAATTTGAAGGTCTCTGACATAGTGTAAAGTCGGTCGCAGTTTCAGTTGATCATTGGTTTTTACGCGGTGCACTCCGAAACCGTGTGTGGGATATGTGCAGATCAGTGTTGGCCCAAAGTTAATCTGATTAACGATTAAAAATTAACGATTAAAAATCATAATAAAAAAATTTGATTACGATTAAATAATCATAATCAAATTTGAAATAATTAAGCTGATTCATCATAATCGTTAATCGTTAATCGTTAATCTGATCATTTGATTAACTATTAACTATGTCCAAATAAAGCTAATAAATCAAAAAGTAAACATTCCTTATGCCCAATTCACAGACTCTACTTTCATGGACTATTTACTGCGTAAACACTGGGGGGTGGGGGCTGAGGTACTTCGCGTTAGCTTAGCTTCTTTCTCTCGCTCTCTATAGCACTAGGCTACTACACTACACACTCACCTTGCGCTCGATTGGCTAGTAATTTTTCGGATTTTGCAAAATTTTGTGATATTTTTTCAATCAGTGATCAACTTAAAAAACAAACATGAATTCCGATAATGACTTTATTGACTCTAATAGTAGTAGTGTGTCAAATGATCCATCGGTGTCGTCAAACAATTCCGGGAATTCAACAGTAGTATTGCAATCGGAATCGGATCTTTCTTCTTCTGCTTTACTTGACGGTACCTCTTACAAGCTTCTACTAGACAAATGCACATACAAGAACACAGTAGTAATTTGTATGAAGTGTTCGGACAAGCAAAGTAAAGAAGTTAAGGGCTATGGCAAAAAGACATCTAATTTTGGGGACACTTAAAATGGAAACATGGCGCTGGCACAGTACAGGAATGTAGAAAATATATGAAAGACAATAAGTAAAAGAAAAAGAAAAATAATACAGTTCAGAGTTCAAAAACACCTGCACCTCAAGAAAATTTTGATCGTAACTTACAATTAGTAAATTATTTTGTTACCACAATGATTGCTTTTCGAGCCGTGGAAGACCCGTACTTCATTAACCTGATGGAGGATTTAAGTGTGACAAATAGTGGAATCAAGATACCCGGGCGACGTTCTCTCAGAAAAAAGTAGCTGAACATCATTCGATCAGATTTGCGAGATAAAAGAAAACCTAGCTGCAGTGAAATATTTGTGCACCAACGTTGGTGTATGGTCAGGGAAAAAATAAGTTTTTTAGGTGTTACAGTGCATTAACCTGTCGCCGGTTTAAAGGGGCACACACTTTTGACCGCATAAGAGAATTGCTTCTGGAAACATTTTCAGATTTTGACATTGACCCCACGAAAATAGTATGCTCTGTTAACTGACAATGGGTCAAATTTTGTGAAAGCGTTCAAGAGATGCGGAGTAAATACAACATCCTCAATAGAATATGATGAAAATAATAAATCTTCAACTCCAAGTGGCAGCGAGAACGAGTTGAGTGGAGAAGAACTTGAAGAGACTGAAGGAGAGTTCGGCACAACACAGGAACACGAACATGATGATCTTCTGTCAGAAGAAAATATAATATACGACCATTCATACGGCAGTTCGTTACCATTTCACTTCAGGTGTAATGCGCAGAGTTTAAATCTGATTGCTAGTAATGACGCCCAAGCCTTGTTGACTGGAAAATCGACATGTCTTGGAAAAATGCATTCCACAATAATGGAAAAATGTAACGATTTGTGGAGTGCTGCTGCTCGGCCAAAATCAGCCGAGGTGATACATAACATTCTCGGACATATGTGAACACGACCTGGCATAACTAGATGGAATAGTGACTATGAGGCTTTGAAAAATATATTGAAAATCAAAACTAGTTACTCTCATCTAGCCAGAGCACTTGGTATAAGAAATCCATTACGAGACTCTAAATTTCAATATATTGAGGAATACTGCCAATGCGCTGCTCCAGTTGCAACAACTTTGGACATATTGCAGGGTCATTTTATGGAATGTTATTACCTTGTCTGCACGCACTAAAACAAAATTACAGAAGATCACGACGACTCCAAATCTAAAATTCTATGAAGAGTTTTACACTCTTTCACATGAAACTCGTAAACATGCAGCCAATGCAGCTCTGTGTTATCCAAGATTTAAGAAAAACGGGGTAGTATGTCTAACTGCCGCTGATCAAAAGAAGTGTATAAACTTTTTTAAGTCAGTCGTAAGGAAGGAAATATCAGAAATCCCAGAGCCTTTAACAGTCAATAATACACGTCACCAAGAACACGAGTTTTTTTTATTTCAATTCCGACGCTGGCAGTGAAGCGGAATCAGTTGATGCTAAAAAGAGAGTGGATATGATCATTTCAAATTTTGTTGCCGAGGGAAGCCAAGAACGAGAGCTTTTACAAAGTTATCCTGTTATAGGCAAAGTGTTTATTAAATACACCACACTAATGCCGTCCTCTGGCTCATTAGAAAAAATGTTTTTTTATGCAACTATGCTAAATAAACCTAGGTCACACAAATTATCTGACGACCTATTTGAAAAAAGAGTAGTTATGAAATTACATTTCATAACTACTCAAGAAATCAGAAATGTAAAGGTCAGAGGTTATTTTATGGAAAATATTTAAAAAAAAATAAGAATTCAATGTATTTGAACGTTAGAAATTATTTTTTTGAGTTTTTTGTACAGATAATGTCTCGACGCTATAATTTCCGCACCATATCGGACGTTATCGATATACTACAAGAAAAAGAGAGGATTTAAGTCCCTAATATTCCTTTTGACAATGAAGAAGTTACACGAGGAAGCTTGGAGCGCGTCGCAAAAGCCACGCGTGCCGTCGAGCCATGTGCAAAGAGGTACTTCATCCGGTTAACTTTTCAACTGTCTTTCTGTTCAACTTTTTGTAGAATTTGTAATAGAAAGAATTCTTAAAATACAGTTTTTCGGATTTTCGTCCTTTTCCATGGCCCAAATAAATATACTTTTTTAACCGAATAAAGCGACAGTAATTTTTTTTTCAATACTCAGATGGTGTCCTCTTCAAAGCACCGTTTGAGATTTTAAGATGGCTTGAGCGGTTGAATGTCTTCAGATGCATTTGTCATTAACTAAATGTAGATAAAATCAGATTTCTCATACACCATTCTCTTCGTTATGAAAAAACGAAGAAAACCATGTATGAGAAAATTTATTTATCACCATAGGACCTGTATTATAAATTTAAAAAAGTGTGGGGACCATGCACCCCAGTTATGGGTTTGAAGGTAGAAAACTTAAGTCATGAGGTGTAGGGTTAATAATTCTATTTTTTCCGTATTTGTTCAATTCAAAATTCTTCTCGATACATGCGTACTTCATAACAGCATAAGGTTTTCTTTAATTAGCATGTTTTTATAACGTTATACAAATTACAAAAACATTCTTTTCAAAACGTTCTTCATACAAGTTTATTTGCGACTTTTGCATAAGTACACAAACCTATGTTACCTTTATTATTTGAGGGGTCGCAAAGAACGTCGGTAAATGACTACCTCAATGGAAACTATTAATGGTCTATCCAATCACACACACACACTCTCTCTCTCTCTCACACACACACACACACACATACACACTTATCATTGAACTCCGGATGATTTCTTATTTTCACGGTGAATTTATCTGTTTTTGTTTACCAATTCGATATTTTGCCACATTAGATGATTTTGAGATCTTACCGTTAGTTTCATAATCAACTTTCGCTTGATCAAATTTAAAAATCAATCAAGCTCACGGTATTTGTGTAGGGTGGATTTAAACAATTAGTAAATCTAAAATATTTATGATAATCGGGATCATTGGTGATAATATTAATATAGTGATTTTTGTTCCAAATTCGTACTCAAAATATTACTCTTTTCGCGCCAGTCCTTGTGCATACTAAACCCTACACCAGTGTATCCTCAGTGTGTATATGGCATTTCGACCAAATATTCTTCCATCATTCAAATGTGAATAAAATGCACATGCGTGCCAAAAATGTTTTACCGAGGACTAAAGCAAATTATATATGCTAAATAGCTCGCGTCTAATTTCAAATATTAGGTACGTGATATACGTACCTAAATATTTAGTTGTCTCGTTTTCGTGTAACCTTTAACATGGATATTTCTACAATTCGTCTTTTCATCCCCAATGCCTAAAGAATAAGAGCGTTTCGGCGCATATCCAAATGAACGAAACAAAATTATCAACACGGCAAATATCTTTCCTTCGACATCGGACCACAGGCACTCGCAAAATTCTCTAAACAGTTTGCTTTTATATAAAAATAAAAATAGTGTGGGAAATTTATTGGAAAACCATTTGTTTTCGAAGTAAGTAGTTTAAAATTTGTAATGCCAGATAGATTTAACTAACGCAATCTTACAGAAAACGTATGTTTTTCATGGTTTCTCTTTTATCACCTTGATGAACGATAATTTTTACGGATAAATATATGTAATGCTATATTAGGTTTCAACTGCAAAAAGAACGCTAAGTAGCACGAAATAAATCTAGACTGGTGCACACTTCTTGCCGCCATTGCTTTCCCCAAATGTGTTTGAATTGTTTTAATTAAAAGCATAAATTAGTTATATGTGTTGAGAAATTATTAAATGAATCATAAAACTACTTTTGTATAAAACAATTGAACTTAAATTAAATAACTAAATTATTGGTTTTAATTTATGACTAATATAAAATGAGAATATAACCGAAATTAAATGCATATATATTTTCACGATACTTAATTTCACAAAACTTTCAATTTATATGCACAGTTTTTTTTAGCTCAACACTTTATGCTTATTCGTATGGCGCAGCCCTGCAGGTAACATTAGTGTCGTACGGTATGTGAATGACGTGGCGCGTAATGTGTTAAGAGCTTTGTCGATTGAAATTTGCCCATCGAGTGTTTACAGTTTTTTGGAATTCGCTACAGTTTTTCGATGAGGAAGCCATTTTATGAGTTATTTGGCCCCCACACGGGGACAATTTTAATAATATGGGAATTTATTGGAGCGAGAATGCTTTGAGAAATTAACATTTTTCAACAATTACTGCGATCGAAGCGTTTGAAGATACGTTTAAAAAATTGTAAACCCTTCTATGATTTCTCGTTTTCAGTTTCTTTAAATTAAAGTCTCATACACACGCATGAACACACATCCATAAGGATATTTTTTGTAATGATTTTCTTTTTTTTGAATATTCTGTTCAAGCATGAGAATATTGAAATTGTTTTTCGTTTTCAGCCGATAAATTTCTGGTATAAGTAAGCAAACAAATTCAATAACATATAATAATAAAACTGCTCTCATAGCCGATTTTTAGAAAAGTCGTTCACGAAAAGGGAATATACGAGAACATCGTATATTTCGAACCTGTTGTTATCGTCAAATACGATATGATTATCTTAACATTGCTATTTTCTTATTAACATTGATAGAACGATTAGGCAGTTAAGTTTTCGACTCACATTTTACCGTTGTTTCCACCGCTATATGGAAATATAAGCACTTCCTGGTGATGGAACTTTATCGTGAGACCGTCAACTTTGATGTATTTTTCGACATTTTATTAAGATAAATCCTTGTGTATATATATAATTATAAATCCCATTTATTTATAACTTTGCTTATGTGTCATTACGGGAGTATTGCACGTACATTCCCAGATACGAGTAAAGATCGATAGAAATTTTAGTGTATACTGGTACGATAAAAATTGGAAAAAAATATCAACGTAGCGAAGACATATTGAATTTAAATAAGAGGCAATGTCACAAAATTATTAATTAAGCTGAATATTCGACCGATATACTTAATATTTTCATAAAGTGCAATTTTTAGCATTTTTGAAACGCAATTCTTTTCGTAAATTGCCTTATCTCTTGATTCATTGGTGGTTGAAATTTTTCGATGTCTTCCTTGAAATTGAACTAATAATTTATCACCTCGCAATCAGCTTGTTTCATTTGCAGAATTTGAATTTTTCATCATTCTAATGAAACAAGGCGCGCGCGAATCATCAGTTGTACCAATTAAAAAATTATTGAGATTTTCGATGAATTCTCAGTCTTTACACTCTTCTACCATTTGAATTCACTCCACCTGGGACTCGCTCAATCGAGGCATTTACTGCGAAGCTCGATCATCCCCAATACCCTCGTCCATAGCGTCAGAACTCATTTCGTATCGTAATTCCATTTTCTTTTTCAAGTTTCATTGCCCGTTTTTCTATTATATCACCGATTTACAATTCGTGTACGTAACCGTGAACCGTTATTCCCGGTGCTATCTCGACATGGGCCATTTTCGGACCTTCCGGTGGTTCTCCACCCCATGCCCCATCTCTACCATATTTCTCCGACATTCTTATCATCTCGTTTGGACTCCATTCGGGCGAATCTACTCGACTAGGACCGCTCCTGTATACGACATTGGATTCGTATCGATCGTCGCGACTCGATGCGCGATCGTCGCGACTCGACGCGCGATCGTCGCGACTCGATACGCGATCATCGCGACTCGATGAGCCACGATACTCCGATGATGGGCGTGTATACGGTGGTGAGGTTGGCGAGCTCACAGCTCCGGCGTAACTGTCGTATATTGGATTACGCTTCATGGAGGCGCGTGGATGATTTGTTTTCCTCAACATTGCCTATTAAATCATTACATTTGTAATTAGGAAGTATTCTACGCTAGTATCGACTAGTTCTTAAGACCCTGTATTACAGATTATAGTCGTCTCTCGTGTGCGAGAGGGACAGTCGCAAAACGCGATTCGTCAATTCTCTGGTACAAAGTAATCTACTGGGATAAAACTTGAACGAGCTGCAATTCTTGCCACAATCTTCCGTTGGCTAAACTCAATTTTCTCAAAAACCCTCAGAATTTACGAATCATGTTTTCCAAGCGTTTCCAAACTTATGGCGACTATATTGAATAATTCTGTATGAAATCACGAGATGGCGCGTCGAAGAGTCTGCATCAGCATCGCTCGATGTTGAGCCGTTGTTGATTCGAGATTCAACATTTTTCAGCGTAATATCCGATTGAGTTGAATTTTATTGCTCTCACCTGGAAATTGAAGGGAGCCTCATCTGCGTCCTCGTTGTTGTTACTTTTGCGTCCCATTCGTTGCATCTCTTGTATCGGATTGATACTTACGAACAGATTTTGAATTTAGAACAAAGAGTATACGACACATTTGCATTATTTCTATAACATCACTCACCGATTACCGTTCGACGTTTCTTTGTTCGTTCTATCGTCGTAATCCCAACTCTGCTCGTTATCCATACTCGGGCTTTCCAATAGTTGACTGTTGTAACCACGGCTGGATCCTGGTGCAGCGTTAATCGGAATTGGAGGTGGAGGTACTTTCTTCCTGGAGCGTATGGAGCCGGTACCGTTGTTATTGTTCTAAGTACGAATAAACAAATTCAAGTTAAGATCAGAATAATGGTACGTCGATTAGGACGGTTTAGCCATAATCTCGGTTCAAAATTTGCTGTATCCATATTGTATGGAGAGAGTGATGTTTTGACTCACTAAGCGAGGATTATGAGCGTGAGAAGTCGGAGGCAGCTGATTACGAGTATTGGCCGAAGGCTGAATGTCGGAAGGTGGCTTCGGCTTTGGGTCTTCTTCCGGGGGGCATTGCACTGGGACATTCGGGTCTCTCGAAAACGGAATGTAAATAAGACTTTGACCATCGCTCACAGCCGGTCGAGCTGCATGATGCGGCGAGTTTGTCGTCTGCACGGCAGCCTCTGAAATAAAAATATTAAGATAATTTGCTGATGACAACAGGATTGTTGTGGACTTGTGTTATAGTTTCTGTTTATTATCAATAATAAACAATTAATCAAAGACTCTCTGGGCGATGTTAATTATGTATTTTGTAAACTATTTTCAGTACTTTAGAAGAAAAATCATGAATATTCGGCGGTTAAAAAGGTCGTAAAGTTTAAATTTTTATAAATGTTGGCGATCATTTTGAAAAAAGATTAGAAATTTCGTTTTTAGAATTCAACTTGATATCATTTCACGTGCTTGGCGAGTTCTCGTTTGGTCTCAATTTTCAAGTAGATAATTTGTGTCTTCTCATATCCATTTTTGTCGCACCTCTCGTGAGAATATTCTCGTTGGCCCAAGGCACAGTTTGTCTCCGTAATGGCGCATCCCAGGGCTCGTGTTCATCGTCAGACGTCAAAGATGTTATGGATCTGCAGCATGTATTCTCAGATGTAACGAATAAAAAAATACAAAATCGACGCCACCAAATGTTTACAATCTTTCACGAGAGTTCATCATTTCCTTATTTGGCGAAATGGATAGTAGGGGACTAAATTTTACGTCAAATAGGAAGGAAAGCCACGAAAAGCTGATGAAATTATACGTAAATCGTAAATCGACTGACCCGGTTCCTGCTTTCACTGTCGTCGGGTCATTCATGAACGTCGAGTCGAAGTACGGAAGTTCGTGCTCAAAATTGAACGGCAATTTGTGTACTTGGGGGGGTTTCGACTGGCCTAGATAAGCTGGCACTTGCATGCCCGGATCAATTTTCTCCAATGGTACACGATCGATCGTCATCTGCAGGGATGCTTGCAGAACTTGATTGAACAGATGAATCTTGAAAAGTGAAAAGCAAATCAACATCGTAATTCATCATACTTGAATCAATATACGTATTATTCTAATTCGATTTCTATCCGCATAACCAGCAGTATTTCGTTCAAAAGTTTCGAAAATTTTGAATGATTTTTCTTAAGCTATCACATTAGTACGAGAAATGTATCTTGGTAAAGTGAAAAAATTTGGAATCAAGTTAACAATTTATCGAATGATTTGCAAGATTTTTGACTGACATGTTGCGAAAATTGCACGAGGTCTTGATAACGGGCTGCACGGTACTGTAGGAGGACTTGAAATATGCTCTTCGATCTCCATTTGCTGCTGTAAAATTGCATAAAGTCCTTCGTCTCCTGATCCATGGTCCCCTTCAATATAGGCCCCATTTCTTTCCTCACAACATGACCCCGGTACACTGTGTCGTTGAAAACGTAAAAATACAACAAAATCAGATCGAACTCCTATTTACAAAATCGATGAACTTTTCAATCGAATAATTTGAACGAAACATTGTCATACGTTAATTATATAAATCGGCAATTATTATACCTTTCTGTATCATCATGGCAGCTTGATCGTCCGACAAATCTTGAGTCGGAGTCCTCTGCATCGAGGCTTTCTTCACTGAAACGATTCTCGTTAACAATCGTAAGAAATTATATCGTACACCAAGTACCAACAAAAATGTATTTTCATTCATTTCGATAAATTATAAACTCGATTAAGAGTTTCATTCGAATCAATTTTGTAATAATGGATCATGGCATGCATTACGTACCAAGTTCTTTCTCAACTTTGATAGCTTTCGTTGTTTTCGTGGCTTTTCTAGCCAAAAAGGCTCTCAGCATACACTGAACCTTGATGATTTTCTTCACCTGTGTCTCATACAAACGCGACAAATATTCCTCGTTATAATATTTCAAAAATACTTTAGTTTTGCCGATTATCCATCCTTCCATCTTTAGCCGGATGAGCAACAGGCGACAATTCTCTTTCGTCATTTCCACATTCTCGTCGAAATCAAAGGCCAAAAATTTGTACCTTTAAAATTGTTGAGAGATTAATATGCGTTGATTATAACATATTTCATACTGTGTTATCTTTACCTTCGAAGAAATTCTTGAAACGGTATTCTGTGTGGATAACCGCGCTGTCGAGCTTTCGCGGTGTCGAGGATCGCGAGTGCTCTTATTTGTTGTCTCACGACTTCGCGATAAAAGCCACGTGGCTTTCCCTCGAGATCGGCCCTCACGCATCTGACAAAATACGTTCCGCCGCTGCCACCCCCGACGGACAAATTTTTCAATATCTCGAGACTCGTCGACCGAAACGTGGCCGCGCAAGTACGCATTTTGCGCGTCTGTGAGAATTGTCCTCTCGATGCTGTGTTGTATTTCTGTTGAAATTACATTTGCACTCTGAGCTACGTAAAAATTGCTTTAAATTACTTATATAAATTATTTAAATTATGAAATTAAGAAAAACGTATCGTTTTACGTTTGACGAAAAATAATCTTTGAAAGGATATTCCACTGTAAATTACAAAAAATAAATTTTATTCCTTTTTTCATTTTCTTCACGTAGGTACTTATATACTTTTAAATGGATGTTCTTAAAAGTAAATTGATATTTTTGTCAAATTGGCCGAGTTATTAGACTTTTAAAGGCGGTAAGGCTCAATTTTGGTGTACATATTTTTAACATGAGATTTTCACCAATCTGAAAGATTTGTTTCGAGGAATGATTCGTAATGAATTATTTGGGGAAGAAGAGGGAAACCTTTATGAACCAGGAATGGCCGATACAACATGAACTAAGTATAATATCTCATTAATGTTTATGTGAATTCTAATCCGATCGTTACGCCTGTTCAAAACTTTGATCGCATTTTTTTCAAAACTAGGTTTCTGGGAACGTTGATTAAAATATCTCGCAATCTATTTAACCGATTGACTTTAAATTTGTCGCGGGCCTTCAGTATATACTTCTTCGTTGTGTAAACAAATTAAACAAATTTTATTTCTTATATGTACAATAAGGCCCTACAATTAAATTATTTGTATTGAATGCCATTTTGCAAATGTATACTAAAAAATGTGGGCTCATGAAATATACTCTTTACGAGTGAAAAAACTTTTTTTTTATCACGACATTTTGGCTCATAACTTCGCTATTTTCTTAAGTAAATTTGTTCTGACTTCTTACCATAATTATAAAAATGTGTTCAAAAGTGGACGATAAAAATGTTAATAGTTCTTTTTTAATAGTACTCTGAAAAATGTCTTAAATTTAATTGTTTAGAGTGGAATACCGCGTTATGGATAACAAAAATCCGTCAGTGTATTTTGTTTTATAAAATTGTTATTTATTTTCATTGGCAAATATCTTGTACTAAATTCCCCTTCGGAAACATTGTAGTTGCGTCAAAACTTTAAAAGACTTACCCTTATCTTGTGAGTTTCCTGCACGAGACACCCCCATTTGCCCTTGGGTGTTTTCTTCTCCGACGCTTTCGGATGTTCGACGACAATCGTCAAATTTCCCGATCTCGTTAATTGATTGACAAACATCGATTTTACAGGCGCGCACGACGAAAGTCTCAGAGTTTCGATCATTTCGGGGGGCACGAAATCACGATTTTTTTCCGATATTTCGCTAGCGTCGTAAATTAATTTTCCGGTGTAATGAGCAACCGTAAATTCATGAGTACCAATGGGTTTAACGTGAAGATTTTTGCCACGCTGACCGATCCTCTCGAGAATAAATTGAGCATCTTGCAGTTGTCTCGATGCTTCGTCGATTACGTGAAATAGGCCGGTACTCTTGTTCATCAGTTGATCGATCGCTTCCTTATTGTCGTAAAAGTGCAACTGCTGCACGGGAACGTCCTCCTCCTGTTGTTCTTGCTACGCGAAAAAAATTGAAAATACCAATTTCCCGAATCCAAATTGGACGATGAAATTGTTAAAAATTCTTTACGAACCATTTCCCAGGCAAAAATCCTCTGATTGTAGTGGCACTGCAATTGCTCGTTCATCGTATTGACGACCAACTGTTCGAGTCTATTGACGACGAAGCACTCAAAGCCGAATAGATCAAAAACGCTTACGGTAAATTTGTCACCACTATAAACAGATCGAATCAAAATTATTTACTATCTAACATTGAGGCGTCGTCAATAATTATTTACACTCGTTCAAGTAAATAAATTATTCGTTCAATCGTTCAATCGTTCCAAGTAAATAAATTATTTTTCGATCAAATGCATTAAGAAATTATTTGAAAATTTGTTGAAAACAAAAATACATATAATTGCTGAATTTTTCTCGTATTTGCACAAAAATTCAGAAATTGCTTACTAAAGGGTCCGGGCGATGGTCAATTTTTCATTGATATTATTCACGAGCCAATCGACGAGACGTTGATAAATTGTATTTGCTAGTACGTCTCTCGCTTCCCGAGCCTCCTCGCAAGTGTGTCTACGACGTACAGCAGCTCCTTTTCTTACCAGGCAATAGTTCGTTAGAGCCCAGGTGAATTTTTTCGGTTCCACCCCCAAATGGTCAGCGACTGTCGAGGCGAGCGACAAAGAATCGTAACATTTATAGTTTAACTAATGAAATTTATCCTTAAAAATATTAAGAGATATTTTATTAATGTACCAATATTAGCCGTGGCGATATTTTCGACTTCGGCGTCACCGTTGTTACCCTCGATGAATCTGACTTCGCCAAGAATCAGAATCGCAGCAAGAGTCTTCCAAATAACTTCTTCATCTTCTTCCATATCCATGAGTTTCAAAGTTTCCTTCAACTCGTGGTATTTCAAACTATTGCCAGCAGGATCGTTACGAACTTTAAATGAACGCTTGTTTCCCGAACTTTTGTCACCGATTCTAAGGTATCGGAACTTGCGACCGGGTGAAAGGCAATATTTATCCAATTTGTTCGTCGCCTCAAGACCGTCGTAGAAATAGTAAAATATGTGAAAGTTCGACTGGTTACTGGAAATAAAAAAGAAATGACGAAAAATAAACCCTAATTTAATGAACATACCTACGTACCGTTCGATTATCATACAAATTAAATTGTAAATGCTTTTCTAATATGTTTTTTTTTTATTTAAATTTTTTTATTTTTAAAAATTTTTTATATTATTTTTTATTTAACACGTCTGTGTTGTGATTTGAGAATAACCACCTGACGCATCATATGACGTTTTAACCCCACTTACAATTAGCAAAGGCTCTGAATATGACGATTCTATATTGATTTCCCGTCACCCAGCAATCATACCTCGCTCTAAAAACCGGCATCTGATTGTAAGTCACCACTTTCGAGCGAAATTTAGTACTACCTTTCGAGTTGACTGCTAAAATAAAAGGCTCACATCTGCCTAACACATAGGACCCGAATCATATGTGAGGTGGACATACCAAATACCTATACACATCACCCTTCTTCAACTTGCAGTAATAAGTTCACGCGTTATTCTGCTATAAAAACATTAAAGTGGACCAGGAAGGCCGAATTTCCCTTTTAAGGTAGTTCTCCAGCTAGATTCAATACTGCAGAACAATTTGGAATTCCGGATTTGAATAAATAAAATGATGCCCGATTTATTTTGAAAAAAATCGAGGGGGTTGCCGATGTTATTCATGAGAAAAATTAAATTGAAAATGTGCTTTTTAACACGTAAAGATACCCCAAAGTGGCACTACGGTTATTTCAATTTTTTATATTCTTAAAGACTGCAAATTCTAATAAAAAAAAACCTCTTTTTTTTATCGTTGATAACAATTACGCAAAAATTACTTAAATTAAGGGCACCATGCCGAGCTTTCTGATGAGAAAAAATACTTTAAAGTGTCGCGATAAGAATTTGCGAGAGTCAATGCTGCCAAATTTCCAGCAGGTCCGTATCATGAATCAAGTTCCCCAAAGTAGACAAATCTTATAATAAACAAAGTCACTTGATAAAATACGTTTAACAAGTAAATGAACATATAAATATGTGTTATGGATAGAATAATAATGTTTTTCCACTTTTTGTTTGGGGCCCCCCGGTTGCCCCTACAAAATACGCCCCTTCGCGATAGAACTACCTTAATTGTAAGGAATTAGGTCATCCGATGACGATATCGAATATTCTTACCAACCAATCGGGTTGATTTACTCCCAAAAACAATAGTAGGTATGCACTCGCCTCAGATGGCAACACGTAAACAACAACCAATCAGAAATATTAATATACCGCTACTTAACAACAACAATTAGCATGTAAGGGATATTTTCCTAAATATGTATTTAAAATTGTTGTCATCTATGCCAATTAATGGATTTTTTTCGCGCCACCGTGCGAGAACTCCGTATTTTGAAGATGAGAAAAATGACGAGAAATTTGTATGTCGTATAAAACCCACAATCAATCCTTTTAACCCACTGAGACTCGCGCCTCGAAGATAACGTAAGAACAAACTGAGGGTTAAAGTCACATTTCGTTTAAAGAAGCGCCCACCAAAGAGAAACATTCACTACTGGTTTTTCATAATCTATACAGCATGTAACCCATCCAGGAATTTTCATAAGTAGTACGACTCGCCGGCCTGTCAGGCGAGACAGCGCCAGGCGGACCGCAACCGATGATACACTCGCGTCCATTCGGTTCGCAGCGTTCAGGCGAGTAAAACATGAATAAAAGACTGGAAACTCACCGATCACGCGTTGCAACACGCCATTTTTCTAACTGATAGAGCCAAAATATCGCCCCCGAAGCTTTGCCAGTGGAACCAAAAGTCGTCTGTGTCTGAAGGACGCATCTCGTTGAATTCGGATTGAGGGGAGTCGCCGCGTGGCAAAACGCATGAATCAAATCCATTGCTTTCAATAATCTTGCACCCGTGTCTTTTAAGCCCTGTATATTAGAAAAATGATTGTTTTGCAATTTTATTTGATTCAATTGCAAGAAATTCAATTATCAGATTTTTTCATAATTTGCATCCCTTTGTACTCGAGAGGTGACTTTCCCTCAGCTATTTTAAGTGGTGAGCAAAGTGCCTCGAGTGCTAAGGGTTATTTATTGATATCATGTTTCTTCAAGTATTAAACTACCATCATTATTTTTATCATCGAAGCAAATGTAAATACACTATGTACCTTGCCTAAGTACATCAGATGCCTTATCACGTGAAGTACAGCCGTTGTTTTCCCGGAATGACTTTCGCCAGCGAATAAAATGTGCTGGGGCTCCTCATTGTGAAAAGCATCCTGATAAGCGCTATCGGCGACCGAATAAACGTGCGGTGCATTGTCCGATCTGCTTTTGCACTCGTACTTTCCGTGAAACTGAAAAACCCGAATTACGTCATTTTCCATGATTTCAAACATGAAAACTATTTCTCAATGTGTGAAATCGATCTTTTTAATAAGATTCAAAGAGAATAATCATGAAAATGAACAACATTTATCAAATGTTGACTTACGTATGAACCGTAAATGTCTTGAATCTCATTGGGATTTAAGATCAGCAAAATATCCCCGACAAATGTGTGAAAAAATCCTCGACTTAATCTCGCCTGCAATTCATCCAGTACCGCGTCTTCGGTCAATACCTCAAGCGCAGCAAGATCCTCGGTAAACATTTGTTCCGGTGGATTGGTCTGATGAGACTGTATAAAGAAATTATAAATTTCAATTTTCTTTTCTTCCGAAATCTTATTTAAATATTCTTCATATACGGTCACTGGCCTTGAGAAATCCTTTGCGTATAATAACTTCGGATTTTCTTCCTGCTCTTCCTCTTTCACGATAATTCGTGGCCAGTGTTTTTATCTCCTGAGTCAGCTGCAGGAATAAATAACATAAATGACTCTGGTTAAAAAATTGTAATCCGTTAATCTGAATGCCTTTTTCGTCCGCATAATTATGTCTCACGTGATAATCGTTTTGCGGAAGTTCCGCGAGGAAGGGATGTTCTAGAATTTCCGCCATGAAGGGTCTGTTATCAGGATTTTTCTCCAGGCATCTGTAATAATCGTTTACTTAATATTCCATAATTTAAATAATTGTTTCGAAAATTGTTTGCGCTCGATTTCTTCGCTCTTACTCCGCGATGAAATCATTGAAATTCGCCGACCAGTTCGCCGGTCTGTAGAGGCTCGGGGGTGGATTTCTGACGATTTGAAAGAGCGCTCGTGTGGGATGCATGTCCTGAAAGGGTGCTTTCCCATCGGCAAGTTCGATCGCTGTTATACCGATCGCCCAGACATCGGCACGACTTCCGTAACCGATCTCGGGCTCGGCGTTGCTCATGACAACTTCCGGTGCCATCCAGCACGGTGAACCTATACACGTTTTACGCTTTCCCATCTCACCCTTGATCATTCGGGCTAGCCCGAAATCCACGAGCTTGACTTCGCCTTCTTTCGTCAGTAAGATATTATTGCCCCGTATGTCACGGTGAATCACATTATTCTCGTGCAGGTGTACCAACGCCTTGAAACAAACAAATTCATTTAATTAAACGATTTATAATTAATAAACTATTTTTGATTAATCGTTGAATCGAGCTTCGTATTTTTGCAAATTTCGCTTCCTAAAATTCCTTGATTTTTTTTTTACAATAACCCCTCGCTATAAAACAAGCATTTCATATATACTCGTATATATATATTGCTCATATATACAGGGTTCTGAGCTAGTTATATATGTCTATTGATTTACAAGTATATTTATATAGGCAAATGTATACATGTATATATTGAACTAGCTCAGAACTCTTCTCTTTCTCACCGTATAGAACGAGCATTTATTTTGCGTGTAATTTGCCGGCATTAAACGTCAGCGTGGCCTGATTTACCGCAAAAGTAACCGTGTGGACGACGAATCGCTACCGGGCCCGTGAAACACGTACCCTACTATACGTACGTTGGCTCGAGCGATCTGGGATCACTAGAGGGGGCACTAGAAGTCGATATATATATATATATATATATATATATATATATATATGCAAACATACACATATGAATAAATAAATTGATATGTGCATAGCATGTATAGTTGTATTTATGCACCGTATAGGTATAATGGAAAATGCATCTTAAAAGAAGTTCCTCTTGAGGCTCTCCCGAAGGGCATGAGAGATTCGAACCTCTCGCGACCACCACCACCACCACCTCTGCCACCACCACCACCGAGACCCGCCGTGGTAAGTCACTAATGATTTAGTGACAAACTACCGAGGTCGTAAATACGAAAGAGCTGCAACGTTCGCTTATATATGTCCCTTTATGTATATATATATATACGATGTATATATTTACGTATTTACATGTGCAATATATATAGATGTATAGGCGTATCCCATAGTTAGTGCTCTGTTCGGTGCCCTTCTCTCACGGAGTCACCGAGCTAAGAATGCAGCCCCATTATAAACGTACGCGTCCTTTCGCCGGGGCAATGCGTGCGATATGTACAATATATATATATATATATATATATATATATATATATATATATATATATATATATATTTAAAACACTTGTATATTATGCGCCCAAGGACACACGCACACACCAGGTGGATCATGATCGCAAGAGAACACATTGCGATTTTTCGTGTCCAATAAAATTACTTTTCATTTTCATTCGCTATTTTTTAACAAATGCTTGCGCCATGCGAATCCACGAGATTTCGAGCTCTGGCACCAATACCGATATTATAAAATAGATATAGATATAGGTTATTTATGAGCAAAGGTTGATTTAACGGATTGGAGTTCGAAGCGTATTTATTCTGGAAATGTAGAAAATTTCAATTTTTTTTTTTTTCGTTTTTATAAGAGAATTCGGATTTGTGTATTTTATTACTATGATTACGAGATAACGACGGCATGGCCGGCATTTATAATATACGAGAGAGAGACAGAGAGAGAGAGAGGTATAATGACATAAATATTAGGCATTGAGGTGTTCCAGATTTACCCCTCTAAGAGTGGAAAATGCAGCTCTTATATCAAGTTTCTTCAACTTCAGATAAATTTCGGTTTTGGAATTGAGTGTTTTCAATTCTGGTTAGTTGCAAACCGGCAGATAATATTATCCACGACTCGTCGCAGCAGACATATCTCCCAGATATCTCCCAAATATCGACTTCAATGCCCTTCTGCGCAATTATAAAAAACTAACAGCTTCGTATCAATGTTCTAAAATGGTTTTGAAATTCTTTGGATATGACGTAATTTGACGAAAAATTTGTGGAAAGAAGTCTAAAAAAATAATAAATACAGGGAATAATTAGCAAATCTGGGATAGTACGGAATCTTTCAAATTCGTATTTTTTTAAGTAATAAAGTTAATTTGTAAGATTACGATCATCGACACCGGCGTGTCCTACCTTTTTAAATATCTCCCGCATTTGCTGACGGATGTTATGGCGATTGATAATGAAATTCTACTACTTTTTGTGCAGAATTTGGGTAGTAGGAAAATATCTATCCAGCAGATACGTAATTGGAGGTTTCAGTGAAGAAAATGAATTTACATTTATCTACCGGATAACTTTATTTGGAAGACAACTGTCAAGGGCTGTGAAGAAACCGGGCATTAGTTTTCCTCTTCCCCTTAAATATGCTCAGTTATCAAACATGTGATAAATTTTAGTAACCCATTCAGTGACAACGTTATTACTTCCATCAAAAATAATTTAATTAAATAGTCAAATGATAATTGGTATTTTTAAAAATTATTAATCCGATAATCAGATAGAAATTAATATTTGTTAACAATTCTTAATGAATGTTGGTACTTGAGATAATTTTTTGAAAACGTGACGATTCACGTTATCACCCTTTGATATGAATCAAAGATCAGCAGAAAGGAATAAACCTCGAAATGTTATAATATATTTTTTTTTACATCAATCGCGCCAATAAATCTTGAAGATAGTACAAAGGCGAAAATAAGACCGCGATCGACCACAATCTCAGATAGGTAGGTACAATCGACCTTATCTCGCTCGCATTGTCCTTTTCCATTGTCTTCAACGCGATATATGAGTAACATTAGGCCAACAATTATGTTATAATACCGACGTTGGATTTCTGTACTCTCATTCTCCTTCTCCCCCGTATTCTGGTAACATGTTTGCGCGGGGCTGCAATTGTATTCTGAGCATTAACCACTGACGAAGCATTTTCGCTCGTGCGAGCTTCCACGTTACGATTATGTTTTGAATATATACAAAAATCCGTAACTGCGCATAGCTGATGTTTATAATCGTTGTCTAAACATTCGAGTATTTGAATATATGAGCATTTGTATATTTGAATAAGTATTTGAATATATTTTAAAAGTTAAGTATCCTCACCTTGATAACTTCTTTTAGAATATACGCGATGTGTTCTTCCTGCATTTTCTTGTCGTTCGCCGAAAGACCTCGAACGAGGTCCATCACCGGGCCACCGTCGCATAGCTGATGAAAAAAACAGTGAAATACATATTTATTCAACGATAATAACGACACTACTCACAAAAATAACCTTGAAAATATTATTACATGAAATCTTTCGTGAGTTATATCGTAATCAGTGTTTTATTAGCTTATGCTATTAAGGACCCCGCAAGATTTATACAAAGTTTTGTGCAATGTCGAGTGATATAATAGAAAATGCCACTGTAATTGCGGAAGTAATTCTTCTCTGAGAGTCTTCTCACTCGAGGACGGGGATTAGAATTGAATCGTGGTCGCGGACTTTATTTTAATTTTTTTTTCCCTCAGTCTACGGACACTCTCGGTCGCGTATGCATTTATATATTATCCTTTTTGCGGTCTGTGCATCGCGAATCGTGCGAAATTCTTTCCTCAATTCTGCGCCTTTACGAAAAAAGGATATTATATCCTCCTTCGTGATCTCATTTATAAATTATCTCGTGTGACCAAGGGCATTCGTCCGTTTTTACGAAAAATGAGAAAAAGTTGAAGTTCTACCCACGATATTGTGTTGAGAAAATGATCGCGTTAAAAAAAATAACATTTTTGTCCGAACCTATTATTTTTTTTTAAGTTGATTATTCGACGTTTTTCTTCTTACATTTCAGGAATTCTTGCAATATTGTAACAAATACTGAATCCCATTTTCCAAATATGCACATCCACAAATCATGTCAAATAAATATAAATACAGTAACGTTACTTTTTACTATTGCTTACATTAGAATTGATTAATTCACTCTCTTTTTTCTTCTCAAATTTAATGTATTTTATGCAATAGTTTATTTGACGCCAAAACTAAAAGTGGAGAGAAATGTCTCGATATGTGAAAAACAAAACGGAAGTACGCAACGATACGCTGAAGCTCGTAACACGCCGAGAGGTTTTCTTTTCAAGGAGAAGGAGAGATGCGAGCTACTCTCTGGCTTTATGTAACGACAATGTGGCCGAGATTTATTGCCAGCGATATTTCATATCGAGCGTTTACGGGCATAGCGGAGAGGCAGAGAGAAGAGAGCTCTGGGTCTCGCGCGCGCTTTGCTTATAACTATAATACGGCGGGTTGACTCGCTTCTGGTAGTTCAGCTCACTACCACGGGGTAGTCGATCGTTCGTCGTACGGCTATATGCGATGCGTGTATACATACGTCTTTATATCGGAACACACGCTACGTGTATTATGCGAGTAATGCGTAATACCTGTACGCGCGGTTAATTTCTACACAAGGAACTTTTACAAATCGCGCAAATAACCTTACGTCACCGTCTTATATTTACGAGGGGAGATCAGGAAAAAAAACAAATGCCACAAAATTAAATTCGTGGTCGTGTGAAACCATCGATGGTAAACCTGGGCGTGTGAAGTTTTATAACAAGAAAATTAATGCGAACTATGAAAAACTGATTTAAATATTACCTAATTGCCCGATTTGAAAAATTTTATTTCGATAAAACGTGTAAAATATTTGCTCAATGTTGGTCCCAAGGTCCCTCAGGACTTTACCAGGATGAGATACGATGCTTGAATTATTCTACCATCGATATTGGCCAATGTCGACCGCGATTCATGATCAGAGGTTCCTCGTCGCGGATAAAAAACGGGAAGAAATCGTACGAGTGTGGGGCAAAAGCTCGAAGAAAGAACAAGGGAACCGGAGAGATGTCTTCCATCTTTCTCTCTCTGTCTCTACCTCTCTCCCCGTGTGCTTGTTGTGAAATAATCGTTCGTTACGACTCGAGATAAGTAATAATATTTTGGCTCACCGCGGAGGTCCGACCGTAAATTAGGGTCCACGACGTGCCGGGGTCCCCGATGCCCCCCCCCCCCCTCCCTCCACTCCTTCCCCACCCACCCATCTCATCCCCTCACCTTCCGTATATATACGAACGAGTTTAATGATTGTTTAATGGCCCCGCGTGTCGTAAATTATCCGTGTATTCGACCGTCTCAAATGCTTGAAATTGCCTCCGGGTTCAAAGAGAGGGAGAGACGAGTGACAGAGAGAAACGTATATGTATACATCTATATCTTCGTGCATCCTCACCTATGTACGTTACATAAATATATACGTCCATTTACATGTATATATATATGTGATATATTACACGTATTTACACATAGACGAATGCCCATGCTCGTATACGGCATATGTTTTTATTATTTATTTATTAAACACGGGGCGAGAACTCTTTTATTTGGAGGAGAATAATTATTTTTTAGCTGATAATGCGATTTTTTCTTATAGACGTTACCTCTATTGCAAACCATATCTCATCGTTATCGCTCTTCTTGCCGGATCGCTTTCGGTAGATTCCATAAAAATCGGGTAGATTAGGATGCCCGGCGAAATCCCTGAACACTCTGTACTCCTCGACGATCAGGGCTTGGTTGTCCGGCATGAGCCTTTGAATCTTAATCGCGACTCTCTTGTTTCCTGTTGAATGTGGGGAATAAACGGTAGAGAAATATTTTAAAATCATTTCGCTGGTGCGAAAAACATCGATTGTCAAAGGAAAAAATTGTTGTTCGAGTTTGAGAAGTAATTTAATTGAATCGAGACAATTTGATTAGCGAGGACATCTTAATCGAGGAATCAATCGAGAGATATTTCGTCGAATGTTCATTCGCGTACGGGAAGTTTCATTTCAAATTGAATCGAAATTACTACGCAGGCTTTATTACTACATGGGATCTGGGTTCGAAGTATTAATACGGGGGTAGTTTTTCCTCACCGGCTTGAGAGTCCAGGGCTTCGTAAACATCTCCACAAACCCCAGAACCGATAATTTCTTTGAGATGATAACGTTTTCCAGGATCCTGGATGCTGTCCAGACGCTGAAGAGTGCCAGGATTTGGTGGTGCTCCACTACCACCCCCACCCCCATCTCCACCACCTCCCCTATTGTCGGAACGCTCATCGCGAGTTCGACGGCGAGCGCCACCAACAGGTTCGCTAATATGTCCTCTCGGTAATTCGAACTCGTAATCGTCGTCAAAGTCACATCGTCCGCCTCCACCACCACCACCACCACCACCACCACCACCACCACCACCACCTCCTCCACCACCTCCACCACCGCCGCCACGTCCGACATCCCGACTCCGGCCGCCACCCCCGCTACGTCCGCCACCACCGCTGCGACCGCCACCTCCGGCGCGTTTCCCGTGATCACTCATTATGCCGATTCACGAGCTACTATGACAGAAAATTCAAGACAACAAGACATTATTAACACGAAAAGAGAAACATTAATTTATGTAATGTGCTGATAACGATGCGATGGCAATTTTTCGATGGCAATTCAATCGATAATTGAATTATAGTACTTTAATTCGTAATTTAAATCGTGATTTAATTAACTTCCTATTTATGTTTTCATTGTACATTAGGTAAACGTTCTTTCTGATAAACATAAGAAAGAAATGTATTTATCGCGGACACTTATATTGCATATTTCGCAATTTTATTTATCTCACATTTATTTACATTTTGAATTAATATTCGTCTCGTCTCATCGTGAAAGTATTATCACCATGAAAGCAAAATTTATAATCATTCGAAATATTATTTTTCACCGTGCTAATTTTCAATCAAGATTTTCAGTTAGTCGTAATACGTACACAGGTAGATATAAAAAATCTTCAGACAATCGAACTGTATGTACCAAATTTCGATTTGGGATAAATATGGGTTTCTTCATAAGGTGTATCAGTACGAATTTTATGTCTTGGTAATTCGAGGGGGTAAATAGGGACAATATAGATACGTACATAGTAATTTGTAATGTATCAATGTAAATGTATGTAAAAATGGTTTCTAGTAATATTATGCTAAAACTTCAATAACGCTAATAATAATAATAATAATAATAATGACGATGACGATGATGACGATGATCATAATAATAATTAGGCACCATCAAGGATACACAAATGCTACTTGAGGTCACCTCATCTGAAATTGAGGCTTACATCGAAGCACCGATCCATGCTCACATGTTTGTTCGTGTGTGTGGGTTTGTGACTTTATTATGACGAAAAGTAGTACTACTGTTGTATATAGTAGAAATCTTGGTTGGCCAGCCATACGAAATGAAACGACTCTTCTTCGAAGCTCTCTTCGCATTCGAGAGTTCGCGGTCGGCGGTTCGAGAGGGCCTGCTCGTACTCCTGGTTACACATATATATACCCATCGTGGTCTCTCGAACCGCGTGAGAGCGTTTCCAGAGCTCTCTCTCTCTCTCTCTCTCTCTCTCTCGCATATACAAAGCCAAGTGCTAATTATATTCTTTCTGGAGTATGCCCGCCCGAGAGCCGTTCGTAATCGCTAATTAGTACCCGCGCGCGGGGGGAGGGGAGCGAGGGGAGGGTGGGGGGCCACTGTGTATGTTCCCAAGGATGAAAGGTATGGGATAAAACGTGCGAGAGCGTGCAACACACACGGGGATAAATATGATAATTATTTCACGAACCGCGAGAGGTTTCGAAACATTTCAATTGAATCCTCTTCCCCGAGTTTACCGATCCGTTACGGCTGTGTATCTACGGATTATCCATCTATGTAAGTAAGGGTAAAAATATTGATCCTGATTCTAGTTACGTCGAGGTCTTCGGCAACACTTTTTAATCGAAGGGTGTTTCATTTCTTTGAAACGGCATTTCTGAATAATGTTAATAGAAAGAAGATCGTGTTTCTCTGTTTGTAAAACAATATTTGCATACAGATGAGCACTGAGAACCTTTTATTCGTTATGATACGATTTTGTCAATAAATTATACAGATGCTTAAACTCAAAATTTAAACGGAGCTTTATTTTTTGTAAACGAGTGCTCAAGAAAGAAAGAGTTGTAAAAAAACGCAAAGTTTTATACTTAAAAAAATGAACGAAAATTGCATTCGAAAGAAAAATTTGCGTTGATGTGGGCGTTCTTGGCCAAAGTTCTGCACGCAGCTATCGCAGCCTCTTTATGTTTCTTATCTTACGTTTTCATGGTCTTGATAAATATTGGAACACCGATTCGGATTTTATGGGATTGAAATTTGTTGATGGATGTTATTAACGTATCTAAATGGAATAAACCTCGAAGACTTTTGATACCATGTCTGGTTATAAAATGTTGACGTTTGACAATATTTTTAAACAACGTCCCGGATGATAATGAGGTGCGCAAGCCTGCGCGAATATCCGAGGCATGCGCGAGGCTGGTTAGTGGCAAGGCAAACTTGTGGGGCTGCGCAAATCCGTGCACATGTAGAGTGCTGGCCCGTATCCGTTTATAGGATTTCGAAACGGGATTACACGAAGATCGGCAACATCGTGAAACGCCAAAAGAATCATACATCATAATGAAAACAACAACAACAACAATGTAAGCAAAGAACAAAAACGGTAAGCTTAATAACAACAGTAAAAATAATGGGGATGGCAATAACAATAATAATAAATATTATTAATATTTATTATTATTATATTATTTATTATTTATTATTATATTATTTATTATATTATTTATTATTTATTATTATATTATTTATTATTTATTTATTATTTATTTATTATATGTCATAATAATAATAAATATTATTATTATGACACAGAACAAATATTATCAGCACATTGATTTTTGTATATTGTTATTAGTATGTTTATACAGTCAAAGCTTCTTATTCGCGGCGGATACGTTCCGTAAATATGCAGCGAAAATAGAAACCGTGTGAATACGGAATGGTGATTTGTATGGGTTTACAGGGAATTCGTTCTAAGATTACAAAATAAAAAAAATATCACCATAAAAGCAATTTAATGAGAAATTTGTTAACGATATTAATTATTATTATTATACTTAGGCAATGGTTTAAAGTATTTAATAATTTTTTCTTGTTTTGCCGCTTTTAAAAGATCTTTCAATTAGGATTGATATTCAGCTGTGGCATTGGGAACTTGCCTTTTGAAAACAAGACTTCTTTCCATAGACGGATTAATTTTTATGGAGAAGTCACAAAGCTCATTTGCCATGGGGTTTTTAAGTTTAATGCCACCTTTTCAGGGCTCGGTGAAGCTTGCTCTTCAATGGAATGTGGATTTAACGTTTCCTCCAAGTCAGCTTCAGTCAAATCTTCATCTAGCGATTCAACCAACGCTTAAATATCATTTGGTCGTATCCTAACGAGGCGACGACTATTATCAAAGAACTTTCGGCTTAGAGACAATAAGATTTGTTTATTTATAAATACTTCGCTACCTACTTATTTGTTTTGATATATAGTTAACTGGTAAATATATACATATAATTATAAAAATCCAATGTGTATCGCAAATTTTGGATCCGCTGATAAACAAATTTTCAGCGCCAATTCAAGAAGAGGTTGCAATTTTTTAATCCGCGAATACTGAAAACGCGAATAACGAAACCGTGAATAAGGAGCTTTGACTGTATATCTACGCAAACTGCTCTGTCGAAAGATAATTAATAATCGATATCTTTGACGCATCGACTCATTCTATTTTTATTCATTCTTCCAAGATTTTCCAAACGAATAGTTACGAACGCCGAGGAGATAAAAAAACTATGAGGTCGCGTCTTTGCACCACGTAATATGAAAGATGGGAAAGGGCTCTTGACGATTTATTTTCCACGAGCTTCTTTTTGTGGAAGTCCGATTCGAGGTCGCGCAAGCATTTGATATGCTTCCGTGGTCGAGGCCTCTCTCTCCCTCTCTCGTTCTCTCCTCATATATAATCGGATCATCCAACTTCAACTTCTAAGGTACCGTATGGATAGGACAGCGAGATTCAAAACGTGCGAGACAATTTATACTTTGCGTTCTTCATTTATTTAGCCATTGCTTGGAACTTTGATTTTCGAGAAATTCTGTAGCATCTCTTATAATTAGCCAGCTGAAAACTTTTCGTATCTACTTGCTCGCACACCTCGCACACACATACATACACATACATATATATATATAGAGATGTAGATGGCCCCCGAGGACCAGCAACCATCTGCAATATCGCCTCCTTTCTTCGCGTCTTAATTTCTCCCGACTTAATTCGTTCTCCATTCCTCGTTCTCTTAATTGAAAAGGTCTAATCTCTCGGCAATTAAACTTCATTGAAGATCTCTCGCTCGAAAATCGTGGATGAGAATGAGGATTCGGGGTCTTCAGCCAAATCTCTTTAAATTTTGTTCATTAAGAAGTTCGAGTAATATTGACGTATTTTAATGGTAAATAATAATGAAGTCGCGAATAATGTATGTAAAAGTATTTGAGTTATAATGGAAAGTCAATGATAAAAATAATAATTAATGAATTGCTCTACATTTTTACAACAACTATTGGAAATAGGAAACGTCTGACGTTGATACATTTTGTGAATCTTTGTAAATGTACGTTTAAATAAAAATATCGTTTAAACAAATTTTCAGGCTTACAGTGCCATATATAAATTTGAATGTTTACTAAAACATAAAATTACTTCATCGTTTTAAGGGAACATACCAAGTCACTAATATATAGTTAGCACTATTAGTTTCAATACTAGCATAGAGAAAAAATTACCTCAACCGTCCGATCAAAGCTTAAACACATTTTTGTTTGCAATCCCTGCAATTTTTCGTTAAGCGGAATAACAAGAACAAAATTAAGCTTCGCGACTGGATAAAAGTATAGGTACTACACGAAAGAGGTGACGAAAGGCGTATCAGCGAGACAGTAGAAAAAGACAAGGGAGGGAGACGAAAGAACGAAGAAAACTTAACCCAAGAGCGAGAGAGAGAGAGATAGAAATCGCGGATCGTTAGCCAATTCATTTATTCCCGGTGGGTCGTCCTCGTCCAGCATAATCTGTCGATTTGTCGGCGCTCCGTGTACCGTGTAATGCAGCTTTTTGCTGCTTGTAATCGAGAAGGGAGATAGAGAGAGAGAGAGAGAGAGAGAGAGAGAGAGAGAGAGAGAGAGAGAGAGAGGATGGAGGGAGGGAGGGAGAGAGGGAGGAAGAGAGAGAGAGAGAGAGAGAGAGAGAGAGAGAGAGAGAGAGAGAGAGAGAGAGAGAGGCGAGGGAGAGAGAGGAGAAGAAAGAGGGATAGAGGGAGGGCGGGAGGGAGGGAGGGAGAGAAGAAGAGCGTCGTTCTCGACGCGTCACTGACTATATGTGAACATCCCGTAAGAAGCGTATACGCTGATGCACGATCTTCTCTGTGCTCTCCCGTCTTACGCCTGTATATCTTCCTCGCTCCCTCCCCGGGCTTAACCCTCTTGCCGTCACTGAATCTTTTCTCGTTCCTACGGCCACGCTTTGTCCTTCTGGTTTATTGGACGACGCGGGGCGCTAAATTATTGATGCTTGACGACGCGAAAAGGACGAAAGGAAAAAGAAGAACGGCGGTCGGCCGGTCCGTTGTATTCGTTGTCTGTCAAAGGGGAGAGTAGACTTTTTCAGAGCATTTATTTCAGTGATTCTTCTTTCCATAAACAATCAATTAATAATTGAACGGTGATCGATTTTTGTTAATTGTCAACTTTTCTTGAAATTCATTAATTCGATCGATAAAAATAACATTTTGATGAATCTTTGGGTCCGAAAGTCGTAATAAAAAATCCAAGGAACGAGCTCGGTGGCACAGAAATAGCCAAATCTTTTCAAATCCTTCGACGAATTTTTCATTAATAAGCTCGTAACTTATTTCGTTAAGTGATCAATAATAATCGAATCATTGATATTTTTAAATCTTAATATCATTTAATCGAACGAATATAAATTTGCTTTTTTTGTTTTTAATTTTAGGAAGGAGTTTTGCGCGACAATTGGTTTCTCGATGTGCCAAAAAAAAGGAAACACGACGAAAGACCGTTCGGTATCACTGATTTAATTCCGCATTGCCTTAGGGATCTTCCCTTAAAAGGGAAGCCAAGAAACCGGAGCATATCTCTTTTGCTCTTTGCCCGTCTCGTCCATGTACTGTTAATGCCGTTTCTCGTTAGTTTCGTTCGCTTCCCGAAATTCTGTGGGAAAGTTCGGACAACTCTCGCACGGGGCGTCATGAACACGTTCCCGAGAATTCGCTGAAGCCCCCTTTTCGGCTCCCCGGAAATCGCGATGTTCTTCTTTTCGTGATTGACGAGCGATACAGTTGTCGCAGAGGACGGTGAGAGTTATTGGCAGCCGATAAATAGTTCTCGGATAGAAACAGATGTCGTCGTTATGTATAAAATCGAGTCGATCGAATTCCATTTTTAAAAACTAAATAAATAACGAGTCGACGATCGATTCGATTTATTAATTTACGGGTAATCGAACGATTATACTCGGGCTTGAATAATTCGTTCAACCGAAGATTCATTTGAATATCGCGTGATTTCTGTCGCACCTCGTTGCGTCCGCTTTCATCGGCCAATCACCGCACGCGTTTTTTTCCACGCGCGTTTCTTGAATCGTATTATTTTTCTCTGTTTTTCATTGGAGGACGACCGGTTCCTGGACGATTTGTTCTCTCGCTCTCAATCTTCGCCCCATTTTCGGTCCGCGCGCTTTACCATTGTCTTTCGTCACTCCTCATCTTCGTCTCTCTCTCTCTCTCTCTCTCTCTCTTTCTCTTGGTCGTATTTTTCGTGCGTGATACGCGGTTTCGCCGTCCTGCATGTCTGTCACCTCGTAAATTCGTTCTTTCTCTCTCGGCCTCTCTTTCTCTGGATCGTACACGAGGGAGATCGATCAACGAATTCCGTAGCTACTATCGATATCTCGATCAACGACACGTCTCGTTCGAGCTCGCGTACTCTTCGTGCGCTGACGCTTTTACGATCAACGACTCTGAGACCGAGATGAGAAAAACACGTAACAGAGGAACCGCACGAGGCTCGATTCTCTCGCTTTCATAATTGCTTTTGATATGTAATGAAGATTCTTCTCGCATTGTCGTACCAGATGGTGACAAGTTTTTTTTCCCTTCTTCCTCTTCTTCTTTCTCGTATACTTCTTCTTTTCGACACATTTTAGTGATCGATATCTCGATCATCGTGACAGCTCGTGACGGGATTACAAAATTCCATCGCGATGCGACAAAAATCAAAATTCACTAGTCCCTCGTACGAGAATCGAATCAATTTTTAATTTCGTCGAATTTCGTCGATCGCTTGCAATCGCTACCATTTTAATCCACCCAACTTTTTTCTTAACTTAATCGATCGACGTAATTTTCTCGAATTTAATTGATTTAATTTTAATTGTCTCGGTTTTATCGAATTTCTATTGATTTAAGTTTAATCGATCGCTCGTGTTGGTTTTAATTAATCGTTCTCGCTCACTCTTCGACCGATTTTGTCGCGACGGCGCTTAAAAAATCTTCGACTAAAATGGAGTTACGGAGTTACGGAATTATCCTTCAAGCCGAGACTTCATTGTTGGATCTCGATGAATCCCTGGAATCCTTGATCTCCCGAAGACTGGTGTTGTACCCTCTTTCAATTTCTCTCCGTCTCTCTTTCTCTTTCGCTCTACGCTCGTTGCCGATTCCCCGAAGCTCGTGCAACATTTAGCTTCTCGGTATCCACGCCGTCGGCAACTCCCTCTTTTTTCGATATTACGGCGATGGATTAATCGGCAACGATACATTTCTTAAAATTGCTCTCGAACATTCGATCGACGCAGCTTAAATAATCGATCTGGCTAATAAATATTTTGTATCGTCGTTTATCGTTGATCAATGTTTTAAATTCTACTTGGATGAAATAGAACTCGTTCGAGCGCAGTTACGACCACTTTTACCTCTGACGAATAAATGAAATAAGAAATTACTCCCCAAAATAAAAAAAATAAATTAATTCCCAAAAAAATCATATAAATTATCGCGAATTCCATGTGAATTCAATAAAACGTATTCACACGACGATCAAGGTCATTTACCTCTTCGACTAATAAATCAATCGAGTAGCTAATATATTTTTCGATAAATCATTAGCGTTGAACAATTTTCGTAAAACGAAATAAATCGTGAAAAAAAAAA